>CAJVGC010000065.1:30574457-30660309 GCA_910822075.1 Senecio squalidus | reverse complement strand
TGAAGACTCTTGTGATCGTGAATACAGTACACTTGGTCCCAAGATAGTGTCTCCAAATCTTCAATGCAAAGACACAGCTCCCAACTCTAGATCGTGTCGTGTATTCTGCTCATGATTTTTCAGCTGACGCGAAGCGTAGGCTATAACTTTACCATTCTGCATAACACAACCCAACCTTTGTGCGAAGCGTCGCAATAAACCACGAAATTTTCGGAACCAACTGGCAGACTCAAATAGGCGCATTAACACAACCGCTGCTTCAATATCTGAAATGCTCTTCCTGATCAGACCCCAACGAAAGGTTCACTCTTTGTGTCAGCTTATCATAGGAGAAGCAATCTTGAGAAGTTCTCGATAAATCGGCGATAATACCCAGCAACCCAAAAATGAACGATTTCGGTTGGTGACTTCGGTGCAACCCAACTCTTAACGCTTCAATCTAGCAGGATCAACGTGAATACCCTTCGCGCTAACCACGTGGCCAAGGAATTGAACTTCAATAACCAGAACTCGCACTTAGAGAATTTCGCATACAACTTCTCTCTTCGAACACTTCTAGAACAAGACGCAAATGCTCTTCGTGTTCCGTGCGACTTCGGAATAGATAAGAATGTCGTCGATGAATACAATAACGAACTTGTCAAGATACGGACGACAAATACGGTTCATTAGTTCCATGAATGCTGCAGGGGCGTTTGTCATACCAAACGGCATCACCATGAACTCGTAATGACCATACCGAGTACGGAAAGCAGTCTTGGGGATATCATCTTCCCGAACTCTCAACTGATGATAACCAGACCGAAGATCGATCTTAGAAAAATAGCAAGAACCCTGAAGTTGATCGAATAAATCATCAATACGAGGAAGGGGATAACGGTTCTTCACAGTCAACTTGTTTAACTCCCGATAATCAATACATAAACGCATGGAGCCATCCTTCTTCTTAACAAAGAGAACAGGAGCACCCCACGGGGAGAAACTAGGACGAATAAAACCTTTATCTACCAATTCCTGAATTTGCTTCGACAACTCGAGCATCTCGGAAGGAGCCAAACGATACGGAGCCTTAGCAACAGGTGCTGCTCCAGGAATAAGATCAATATTTGTCTCTGGGGAGGGACTCCAGGTAAATCGTCGGGAAATACATCGGAATACTCGCGGACAATCGGAACACCATCAATCTTTATCGCAGAGTCTTTCTTCACCAAGTGAGCGAGATATAGAGAACAACCCTGACGGACATACTCGCGAACCTTCATACAAGAAATAACCTTAAGACGTTTCCCGGCCTTGTCTCCGCGCACAATCAACTGATCTCCATCCGGCTTCTGAATACGAATAAGCTTCTCATAACATACTATCTCTCCTTTATGCTTCGCTAACCAATCCATACCGACTACGACATCGAAACTACCGAGTTTCATCGGAATGAGGTCGATGGCAAAAGGAATATCGGCTAAAACAAGAGAAACATCACGGATAACTTCCCTAACACAGGCACATCTACCATCGGCTATTTCTACTTCATAGGCAGGCTCTAAAGGACTAGAGGCACGGTTTACTAAGGGGCGAAAGTCACTAGAAATGAAGCTTCTATCGGCACCCGAATCAAACAGAATAAAAGCAGGATAATCGTCAACAAGAAATGTACCAGTAACTACTGTAGGATCCTGATGAGCTTCAGCAGATTCCATAGCAAAAGCTCTGCTCTTAGCAGGATTCCCTCTAGCACTAGTACCAGCACCAGGAGTAGGAAGAGAAGTAGGTCCTTTAAACTTGGGACACTGCTGACGGAGATGACCCATTTCTCCACACTCATAGCATGCTCCAACAGTCTTTCTGCAATACTGCTCGGTGTGGCCTAGCTTCTTGCAGCGCTTACAAACCCAGCACGCTACATTGGGCGCATGAGCACTACGGCAAGTGTCACACTTCGGATATCTGCCTTGAGAACCAGCTTCAGTACCAGTCAGAGCATACACCTGAGGAAGTTGAGGCCTCTGCTCTAGGCTACGGTTCCTCTTCCTCGAGTTATTCCCATCTCTTCTAGCAGACCTTCCAGTATCCCTACGGCTCACAACTGGTTGCAGTGTACCACCACGGATAGCACTAGCGACCAACCTACCAGCAATATCAACGGCGCTCTGAAGTGTACCCGGAAGATGAGAGATGATATGGTCTCGCATAGTTTGCGGCAAACCATTCGCAAACCGTTCAATCCTCTCGTTCTCAGTACGAGCCAAACGAGGAACCAGGACACATAAGTCGTAGAAGCGGTTCACATACCCCCGAAAGTTAGAACCTTGCATAGTTAGGTTCCAAAACTCATCCTCCAATCGTTGCGTCTCCGACGACGGCACATACTCTTTCTTCATCATCACTTTCAGATTTTCCCAGGTCATCAAGGTGATAGCAGCTCGACCTTGAACCTTCTTCACAGAATTCCACCACGTGAGGGCTTTACCCTGGAATAGATACGTGGCATACTTCACCCGGCTTTCATCAGCACATCCAGAAACGTCAAATACTGACTCCATCTTCTCAAACCATTGGAGTGTAGCAACTGCATCTTCAGTACCCCTAAACTCAGCGGGTTTGCAGTCGAGAAAAGCCTTACAGCCACGGGGAGGATCTTCAATCACAACTCTTGGTCCTCCGGCTTCAACATGTACTGCTCTACCAATATCGGATCCATCGCGCCCAGACGCTAAACCTTCATCTCCAACATCTTGCATCTCGGGTTCTTCAAACCCTAAGTCAGCCTCTTGTACCGGTGTCTCCTTAAGTTGAGCCACAATAACTGGTATAGCTGCGGCAATCTGCTCCGCAATCAGCTGACTAATATCTGGAGCGGTAGAAGCAGTAGTATTCGGAATAGCAGTAGTACTCTGGGGTATAGCACCCGATCTCGCAGTAGAGCGACCTCGTCTTGCCGACTTTCTGGTAGCAGTGGCGGCAGGAGTAGCTCTAGTAGAAGTAGCTCTAGAAGTAGATCTCTTAGGCGGCATCTTCTACGAATATCAAACAGAATAAATAAGAACGATAAACTGTATGTGCGACTAAAACGAGTAGGCCTCAAAACATAAAAAGCATAATAAAAGCACATATAGCATACGAATCACATAAAGGCTCACAAAGAAAGAAATGCGCACATAGAGTAAATCAGATAGGTCCAAAAGCCTAGGTCATAGTCTAAGTGATTCAGTAAGGTCACTTAGTTCTCTATAACCATTGGCTCTGATACCAACTTCTGTCACACCCCGCATAGAAATGGCGGAACCGAGGTGTACAGTGTATATGGTATCAGAGATTCAAGGTTACATCAAACATAAATAACCAAACATAATCAGCATAGATAAAGAGTTTGAGAGTATAATGCTTATTACAGTAATCCGAATATCAAAATACGACTACAGAGTTTGGGAAACTAAGGAATTACAATACAAAATAAATTCCAGCAAAAGTCCCACGTAGCCAGATAAAGCATAGCATCAAATAACGTAACCTCAAATCCCTGAAATAGCGTTAAAAATACGACGTCAACATAAAGTTGGTGAATTAATCGCATTTATAAATAAAAACATAATAGGATAAAGGTTTTCAATAAATTTTGACCCAAAAGATAGGATTTGAAGATAAGACTTTTGAAAATGATGTTTTCAAAAATATACTTGAGGTTTACAAAACCTTTTGATAAATTACCCATGTTTGTACCATTCGGTATCGTAAACATTTCATAAAATATCAGACTCATATTGTAAAATATCATCATCATATCATAGCATAAATATCATCCTGGATAGAGTACAGCTTTAGGAATATGTAATACACCCGAACCTCAACAATAAAGGCAACCACCCCACCTAGTGTCTCAAGCTAGGTTGTTCTCGATAAATATTCGGTCATAAGACTCTAATACGGACAGGGCTCCTCCCTTATCAATAATAACGTATTAGAGTGAGGGTTTGTCAGACCCAAATAGCGCTATATATATGAACGACGGCTAATAGCTAACAGGTGTGTCTATGGGGCCTTGTACTACCACAAAGGCGGTACAAGTATAGGGAGAGATCATCTAAAGCATCATATCCATATAGCGTATACATTGTACATACGTACCCATGCATACTATCCACAATACATCCATACATAAAAATACTTTTGTTTAACGCTAATCATGCCCAAAAATATAAAAGCGGTAAAAGGGCTGCGAATAACTCACAGATAGCAAAGCAATCCAAATCTTTATATGTGTCGGGAAATACAATAATACCGTCAAGCTTCAATGTCTAAGTGCCCTATACATCACGTAAATAAAACATGTCTAAGTATCTCTAAGTCTAGTAGGGTTATGCCTTAATGATTAACGTTTTATACGGGTTTTAAAATAACCAAAGGAATATCAAGATAACGGAATACAAACGTTTCGGAAAGTTAACGAACTAGATACGTATTCTTCATACTTACGTGCACTACAAGTCACGTAAGTATCAAGTTACGTGTCATGGATGAGTTATGGGATTAAATACGTGTTGAATCAAGTGATACGTGATAAACAAAGATGTTAAATACGTGCATGAGCAATCAATTACGTGCCAACCCACAACTTACGTGAATATCAATAAGAATTACTGCATGAAATGGGTATTACGTGCATGTGAACTTTAGGTCAAGACTTACGTGACTATACTCGAGAATTACGTGAACACAAGCTGAATTACGTGAACCTGAGCAGCAATTACGTGAAATAAAACATAGAATTACGTGAACGAAATACTGAAGTTACGTGATCGGGCTAGGGAATTACGTGCACGACATTAGAACTTACGTGAGCGAAAGTTGTAACTTACGTGAACCACACGGGACTTACGTGAACGTAGCATTGTAATATCGTGAACGTAATTCACGTATTACGTGAACGTAAGTCTAACTTACGTGACATACCGGAGTTTTACGAAAAAGGGAATTCGGAGATCGGTTTTTGAGGTGTTTAAGATGTCCATTTGATCTAAAATTGATACCATATGTCCAGAATACAATAACATACAATAATCTTTAATAAAATCTCGATTTGGTCGGTTAAAAACGTGATTTACGTGATGGTATAAAAATGGATAAAAGTTTAAAATCAAGGAGAAATACTTACTTGATCGTGGTGAAACTCGGAGGATATATGAAGATGATGATAAGGAACAAGAATCCGGTCTCGGATTTGATTTTGGACGGTCGGATCGTCGGAAAAAGTAGAGAGAAGGTGGTGTGTTTATGGTGTTTTAGAGAGAGAAAGTTGTGTGTAGGTGAAAATGAAAACTTGAAGGAGAAGGTATAAGGAAGATAAGACAAAATTCTAAGTGGAATAAGGACAAAAAGGTTGGTAGGGACCAATCTTGTAATAAAAATTTGACTTAGGACTAAAATCGTAATAGGTTTTCTCGCGTAGGACTAGTTTCGTAATAAAAATTTCCGAAAGGATTATAAATGAAATACTTTTTAAACGTTAATCTTAATCATATAATTAAGGCATAATTCCCCTAAACTTATCATATGAGCATACTAGACTTATACTAAAGGCACTTAAGACTATACGTTCCCGACATAAAGATCCGAATCACACGCTATAAACCCGATAACTATACGCATAAAATACAAATACGACACTCATAAAATACGAATACGATAAACATAAAAGAAATACAATAGGGTCAAAACACGAATATAAATAAATAAAACGAATACGAGACGATAGAATAATACCGAGAAATTAGCGGATGTCACAAGCTAAAGCTGGTGAGACAATAAATAGTAAAGACTATTAAAACATGTAATATAAACAAACTTCGTCTTTACAAGTTCCCAAACCATACCCACAATCTCACAAGCTGATATAAATAAAATAATCAAGGAAATGATATGCATACGAAATTAATTATCATTATAAAGTTAATTTCACATTTTAATGCACTTATCATTTTACTAGGGTCCATCTCAAGCCCTAAGTATTCAATCCAGTAGGGTCCCACATATGCCCTAGGAGCTACTAACCCGTTCGCTAGTCGCACATTTCGCATAATATTATAACTTTTGGGGCGCGACTCCCAATCTTTATAATACCCCGAAATGCAGGCTTTCACTACTCCGAATTAGCATATAAATATGCCTTGTGGTTAAGGAAAGGATCCACGATGCGTTAAAGACTGCACCTCCCAATTCCCACGTGATGTTTGCGATTGACCTCATGGGATCAAGACATCACTCCAGTATGAGACAACGCTCAAAACCACGTGTTGCAAAGGAAGTCTAGAATTCCCCGGAACTATCCCGATCCAACGGTTAGAACAAAACACAATGGCTAGCACTTATGACCTATTCAATGATACTAGGTCTCAACATAAATCTACGAGCAGCTACGACTACCCGTAATCAAGTCCCCTTATGCAAAACTAAGGCATACTCCTTATAATGCATAAATAAACAAACAACAATTATATAATCATATATAATTAAAATATAGATGTGTACCTTATCGTATTGCACACCACTAAACATGAGATCTTTACCAACAACTCATGCCTGAGTAGTTACAACCACTCATGCCTGAGATCTTTACCAACAACTTTCACATAGTTTATTTTACACGACAAATAAATTATAATAACAATAAGGATACATGTAGTTAATTACTACGTGTCATCCAAACATACGGGTAGGTACAACCACCCGTAATTATCATGTATGCGCAACTATGTGTTACCCATACCATGTAATTCCGTTATTCTGTTATGGTTCATCTTTTAATGATTAAAACATCATTTTATATAAACAAAGTCGTACAATAACAACGTTACTTTCAAAACATCTTTACACGTTTCAAATATCTTTTGAAACATTATACAACTTTCAAAACATTAATTTTATCTTTATACGCGGTTTTATAAATCATACTGTACTCACCTCAGACCTCGACAAATGCAATCGCCCTTGCGATACAAACACGATCAACCTGATCATATATTTCCCATTAGTAATATCGAAACAACGTATAACAATAAAGCTTATCCTTGGATGCCTTATCTAGTTGCCAAACTGGAATCACGTTCTAATTCATTTACGACTCCACTCCTCACTTAAAATTCCTATTTTGTTTCATTTCGATTTCTCGATCTTCGTACTTTCGGAATTCTATTCTACCGTACGTGACGATCTCGTGGAAGAACTTTCGTGCAGATTTGAAGATGTGAAGTTGAAGACTCGCTTAACCTATTTTGAAGATGGTGTTATATTTTTCGCTTATCTCAATCTCTACATCCTTGAACCCTTTTCATTAATTATTATATTATCACAACATCAATATACGATCCTACTTAGCAAATTGTTTAAACCAGATACTAAGAGATTGTATCTATCCTTTCGGTTGCTTCATTGTTTTCAAATTTGAGGAGAATTATTAATTCTCGCCATATTTTTTCGTAAAGATTCTCGTATTGACACTTGGAGATAAACATTCTAATCGATAACTAATTTATGTCTCAGCAGCAATACGTCTATTTTTCTCTTATCTCTGTTCGTTTTCAAATTTTAGTTTCTTCTACAAAAATTTTCAAATGTCGAAATCTAACTACCATACGGAAATTAGACCCCGAACCATTTTCACGATTTAAACTAATCTACTCAAATGAAATCGTTGTCTAAAATTTTTTTTTTCTCGAGCACCAGTTCAAACTCTATTATTTAATCTCGAGCTGGTCAAAACTAACTCACGTGAACTCGTGTTCTCTCAAGCTATGGATGGAATTGATTACGAAGCTATACGACATGCCCTCAAATCTGGATTCTTCTATCCCTTATCATAATCACTTTATTCGTGAAACTCACTCAAACCGAAACTAATTCCTGATGATGCGAAAATATCATTTTCGCCCCGAAAGTTTACTCGTGATGTATTCGTCTCCCGAGGAGATAAACTATTCGATTCTAAATTTTCTTTCATTTGATAACCAATGATCTCGAAACCATGTGAGGTTTCCACATACTACTACTGTTGATACTGGTCGAGTACGTTCATAGAAAGTCAGTATTATATAAAGCCATCTAGATTGTAAACTATTTGATTTCCTTATCAGTCAGTCTATACGAACCGAAGAAACTCTTTTCTCTATTTTCTCAATCAATTCAGATGTTCTCTAAGACGATGCCTTATCAACTCTAGCGTATTCTCAATTACTTTGAGCAATTGCCATCTACTTCACTTTCGGTTGCAGAAGAAGATTTCTACTTTGATTTATACCTATCCGGTTTCATTGTGCTTGTGACTTTCGACACGTTCTTTCGATAAGACATATATTCTAGCACGAGGAGGATTTGACTTTCCAAACTTCGTTATATCCGATTTTGTATGTTTTAAGCATATCCCTTCTTGGTTGTATCAGCAAATTTCCATGAGCGTTCTACAACAGATAGCTTTCCGAGTTAAATTTCATTCCTAAACTCTTTATCATCGCAGTTCTTATCGAAACCTCGATGTAACTTTAGATGCGACTTGAGACAGAAGACAGTAACATCTGAAGACTATTTCTTTATCGCGTGTGATTATTGAAACCTTATGCTTATACGTACCCACGAGGAGAGTAACCATTATCAGTTGAAAACTCAATAGCTCGTACCTCATTGATACCCATACGACTTTCATTCGGTACTGAAACCTTCACCCGACATTGCTCTGTGTGTTAGACTTTCGACATCTCGAGTTAAATTGCAAGCGTATTGTGCATTAATATACTAATTCATTCCATTATCCTGAGTTCGCTATTTCGACAGCTTTTCATTCCACCTCGATGTAACTTGGAGATTTCTGGATGTAAATAATACTTAAAGCGATATTCATTTCTGAATCTAGTCTCTTGAGTCCTTTCAATCTATGATACGGTGTACACGCATCCAACATGTAAATTTTCCCGCTATTACATTCGAATATGTTACTAAAATCTTACGATGACACCAAACGCTGATGAAGACTTGTGGGATTGATTCGATTTTCGCGCTACACAACAATCATCATAATGTAACTCTTTCGATACACAGTTCTCTATGAACCTACACTTATTACTTTCTGTTTGTCATACGGACTTGAGATATTCTTTGACGCGAGATTTATTCCTCAATTACTACTATTAGATCTAGCTATTTATTCAACTCCCTAATGATACAAAATTCGTTCTAATGACTTCGTTTTCCTTAATCTCCGCTTTGTTCTTATTTGTAATTCGGTATTTAATATTCAGTGATAATCACTCGCAGGTAATGATAGGAATTCTCTTGTGTTTGATCAACATAAGAGAAAACTGGTTGTTTTACGCGATCTGATAAAACCTTTCAACCTCTATATTAATTTGCAAGCTTTCGCGTAACATTCCGCTCCAACTCCCTTTCTTATGAGTTACGAAGTTATTTCACTCTTATTTCGTTACATGTGATTCTGTTGTGACCGACGATTTTGTTCGTTAACCGTGACCCAGGACTTCTATTTTTGAATGTGTTTCAACAATTAAGTATTACATATCAAATTCTTTAAACGATACTTAATGATGAGTTTTAAGTTATGTATGGCCAACATAATAGAGAACTTATCGTTTACCATGTATCTACCTGAATTCATACTCTCTTGAATTCATACTCTCTGTTGAACTGAACCTTGTGTATTGTTATACGATTCACCTTAAGCGCTTACACAAACTACCCATGAACTGATATGGTAAGGTGAACGTACATGTAGAATGTGTTTATAATTAGACGTAATTATAAATATATTCTAAGGCGTACCTGTTCCAGTATCGGACGAAAATTCAAACTATGCGAATCAGTGTTAAGATTCATGACACACTTCATGAGCGAATCTTGAGGATTTGTCGTACGAAACCCCCCTTAGATACTCATTTTTGATTGATGCTTCCGTCAACAGTTATACCACTTGAATTTCGGGACGAAATTCTTTTAATTGGGAATACTGTGACAACCGTCACTTTTCCGACACAGATTGGTCTAGTATGCCGTATACTCTTACCGGGTTTACAAAAACTTTTTATAGAAGATCTTTACATTTTCTTTTATGTATAATGATTACTATTCATTGTTTGTATACCTTGTTATATGATGTTACTGTATTAGTTAGGTGCAATAGTTAGTCCCACTAGACGAGTTCCTAGATAACTTATCGGTTAATTCCGTACTTTATATACTTTACCGCTTTACTATGTTTAATGATCATTATATATGAATTTCGTATTCTGGTTCGATAAATCATACATAAGGTACCTATGCAAAAGTTCCGTATATTCTATTTCCGTGTAATACACTTTGGAGTGTCATCCGTTACTTGTACATTAAACGAAAGAAAATTTTGGAGATTTCTAACATCACTACGCCGCAGCGGGGGAAGCAACAACTCGTCAATCGTTTTTGAAGCTTGGCTCGAACCATGGTGCAACCGGTGTGGGCTCTTGGGAACTAGTAATGACGGGCTTGGCTTGGTCTTGAAGGCCCTAGCCATTTTTAAACACAAACAAATAAAGCCTAATTAATCTAAACCTAAACTAAACTAAAACCCTAAACCTAATACTAAACAAGGCGTCTCCTCCCTCCCATTTACTGTTGCCGTCGTGCAAATCCCAGCCCCCAACAATCGATCCATCTCTTTCATGACCATCATCTCCAAGTGCTAAAGGTAATCGAGTTCTAGTCATTGCATTCGTTTGTTTCAAATCCGAAACCCTAATTCAATTTATTTAATTATGGTATGATAATCTGTTTTGTTCGATTAATAGCTCCTCGTTCGTATCGAATTAGAATCTATTTTCTGAAAGTAAGTCGTAGCCCTCGTCTTCTAGTTTTCAAAAATATAAGATATGTCTTCTACTTAGTGTTCAAACTCTCACAATCTATAAAATGGTAAACGTAGGTTGAATCTGAATTTTTGGAAAAGTTTTGTTGTGTGTTAATATTGTTGTTATTGCAGCCTCAAGTTTCAAGCACCAAGAATTGATTTCCCTTCCGTCATAATCTGATATATTCATCTTCTAATTCAGGTCCGATCCTTTTTCTTTCGTTATTGTTTTCTCCTCATTTAAATCGTTTATTTACATATAATGGTGTATTGAAAATCTTGTCGAAAAACCCTAATTCTCGTTGTTTATATTTGAGGAATTTCGGGCTGTTTTGTGGATTGATTTCCGTCCGTAGAAACTGATTTGGGACAGCGAGAATAAACTACCCGAGATCATCTTTAAAAGGTTCGGAATCGTGTGTATAGTCGTTACAAGTACACTTTCAAATAGCTTGTAAATTCGAGTTATTCTTATCGTTCATTATTCCAAATCAATTTGTCAAAACCGTGTTAACACTTGGATTATTATTAAGATTCTGAATTTTGAATGTCATTTTGTTACTTCAGCACCGTGACTTGCCTCTCGAGTTGATGTTTGATTCATTTTAATCTCAAAGATCGTATACGTAAGTAAGCATTTCTAATCGAATTCACTTCAATTCTTTACTAGATTTTCGGTTGCAAAGCGTTACATTTTATAATCTGATTTGTGTCTTTTGTTTGGTTATTCATGGCTGACTTTGGAAAACCCTCTTGTCGTTGTTGATCGATTTAAAGTCGTAACAGTAATCGACTTCCGATGGCATAACCGTTACGACTAACGGTAATCAATTTTCTTTCTTTCCTTTGCGTATTTGTTTTTGGTGGTGATTGTGTTGCCATTATTCTTTATTTCGGACATTTTAATTGCGTGGTTGATTATATTACTCGTATATAACTGCGTGGTTGATTTCGTTATTCGTACCTTTTCGTTTTATCGTGATTTGCGGGCAAACGTGTATTAGGATATTTTTGGGTCCCATTTCTTTGTAATCTGTATTCATGTATATTTTTATCTATCTTGAACTAAGAATTAGACTCTGTGACCTGAATATAAGTTGTAGGTCCCGAAGTCTAGTTTTCAAAAACGTAAATTTCATTTCCTAACTCTTTATAGATTATTTTGACTAAAGCGTCTAAATTCATTAATCTATTTCTTGTAATCACTTAGACAACTATAATAATGATTAATTGGATTTATACTAATTCAATAACAATTCTAGAGGTTAATAAAAAGGTTGTCTTGTCTACACCTAAATCATACGACATTTTAATATAGTAAACACAACATACATAAGTATAACGGTTTGGACAGCTTAGGTAACCGGTTTTGTTTTAGTCATATCTTATTCGTATCAAACTATTTTATAACGAAGTCTTAGTCTAAAACGTATCTCTCAATGTCTAGTTTTCAAAAATGTTTCCGTCAACGTCTAATTCCTTCTAGAACCATATATATCTCAGTTTGAGTGAACCTATGTGTTCGCTGAAAAATTTATCGTTTGATTCAAAGTCGTTAATTGTCAAATTCTATTCTTATCTAGGGGAGCTCTACGACTAGTGAGGACTCTAGTTGTGACCAACTTACTACACCATATACAGAGTACCGCTTACATACGCTCACTCGATAAGGTGAGTCATCGCCCCTTTTACTTACTATTGTTTTCTATGTTTTGAATCGGGGGAAAGTACATCAACCTAAATGACTTGAAATAAAATGATTTACGAGTATGATGTACTAGTTCCTATTTTTGGAAATATTTCTATTTTTAGAAACTTACCATAAATAGATAATTCTATTTATGGAAATTTACGATATTTCGAAACTCTAAATTGTGTAATAAAAAGCTAATGCGATTTTCTAAAAACATCACATACAGTTGTTCAATACTTGCTTCGGTATACTATTACGATGGATTATCGTTATGCGTTGTCATACCGATACCGCACGCTCTTATGAGGTGCACTGTTACGATGGATTATCAGTATGTGTTTTCATACCGATACCGTACACTCTTATGAGGTACACTTACCATTACGATGGATTATCGGTATGTGTGTTCATACCGATACCGTACACTCTTATGAGGTACACTTACTATTAAGATGGATTATCAGTATGTGTTTTCATACCGATATCGTACACCCTTATGAGGTACACTTACTATTACGATGGATTATCGGTATGTGTTTCATACCGATACCGAACGCTCTCTAAGAGGTGCACTTGCTATGTTCTGATTATATTGCATATTTGTGATGTACTTTATACTATACGATCTGATGATTGTTTTTCCCTAATACTTTAAAATGCATTAGTTACACAATATTTTAATTACTGATTTGTACTATGCGATTAATTACTTTTATTACTTCTCGATGTACTTGCTCAACTTTATGTTGACGTTTTCAGCTTTACTTTCAGGTAATAAGCAGGCATAGGACTTGGACTTAGGTAGTTGGGCTTTAGTTGACTTCAGGATCTTTTGCATTTACGGACATTTATTACTTATACATTTGGTTTTCATTTCGGGCTTGCATGCTGTGACGTCCCGTCAATTTGAAGTACTTATGTTAATGTTATTATTTATATTTTATTCGCAATTGATTTCGACCCTTGCATTTCGCTTTGTTTTACTCGCGATTTACTGTTATTGAGTATCGGGTTTTCTGTATTTGCTGATTCGTCCCCTGAGATGTAATAATATTATTTTATCTAAGTGCCAATTAGTTAGTATCCTCATAATTATAAGTTAGAAGGTTTATTCCAAATTTTTCGGTTATCGTATTCTTTATCCTCGAGATATCGTGCTTTTGTTCTTGTTTACTCCATTACCGAAATCGTGCGAATCTCGAAATCGAAAGTGAAAATATAATATTAAATGAACCTAATATAAAGAAAATCATAGTATGAACTTTCATAAGTTCAACGCAAAAAGAATCGGGAACTTTCGACGAACGAAACTCCTTAACGATCGCGCAAACGAAAAACGGGAAAAATTCTGGATTTTTGCACACCGTGCGCCGCACAGACCTGCTGGATAGATTTTTGTTGTTGTTTTGTGTGAGTCATTTTTGCATGGATTCTTGTTGGGAACTTCTCCCAAACGTGTAAGACACTTGAGCGGTTCCATAGCTGGTCATTTGGAGTGGTTTGAGACCACATACAACCTCTTGGATCATCATTTGTCATCACACCAAACTCTCTCACACACACATTTTCTCACATTTTATTTCTTTCATCCATACCATTCTCTCTCATTTCTCTCTCAAACACAACATATTTCCAGAAAGTTTAAGGCTAAAATCAACCATTTGAAGAAGGATTCAAGTCCAAGATCATTAAATAAACAACTTCCTTTTGATCTCCATCAACTTTTGGTAAAGTTTTCTTAAGGTTTTTCTTCATTTTTCTTCCATTTTTCTCTACTTTCTTCTTCATTTGTTAGAGAATCCAACACCAACTATATTTCTTTTGCATTCCAAGCTTTTGGTTTCCATTCTACATATCATTTGGAGGAAGATTCTTTTAGTTTCTTGAAAGAAATTTCCTTGATCTTGGTAAAAAAAAATTGACCGAAATCTCTCCGAAAGGTTAATTTTTCACCTTGCATGCAAGGATCTAGACTAATGGTGGTTTTATTTTGTGTTTTGGAGCTGTAAATTTCTCATCATCTCATCACCAAAAGTTGCTTTCGGGTTTATATATTCTCAAGCTAAAGATCTTGCGGTTGTCATTCGGTAAAATCGATAATTTTTCCATATTCATTTTTTTTTATATTTCGTCATTATTTTCCTTGTATATTCGGTTATAGCCTTGAAAATGGTTAGGAATAATATATTAGACCAACATTTGTGGATATTTTGGTTATGGACAAAGAATTGGACAAAAATATGTAAAAATGTATTTATTACCGAAATTAACATATTGTATGTATTAGTATGTAAAAGGGTATATTTATATATATATATATATATATATATATATATATATATATATATATATATATATATATATATATATATATAACACTTGGTAAATGTATTTGGAACATAATGTAACTTATAAACAGTAAGCGTTTTAACCAAAAAGTTTTTGAACGAACGGATTTCGGCAAAACATCAAAACGATGTTTGCTGGAAACAGCACGTGTGCGCCGTCCTGGATACCAGGACGACGCAGCAAGACTGTTTTCAAGCAAAATACTTGTTTTGCTTGTTTGGCCGTTTTGACGTTTTGTTCCGTAAATTGTCTTTTTAAAGCCTCTGATTTCATGTTATGTTTCTAACAAACTCTAAAGACTTGCATAAACATACTAAAATACATAAAAGTAACATATTTCGATAAAATATCATCTTTGGACTTAAAGACGCCAACGCAATCAAAAATGTCAAATACTTATTTAAAACGGATATATTACCTACATTTTAATAAATAAACATTTGTTACATAATGCGATCGTAATCTAAAGCCGTCCACTATTATTCTTGCGATGAAACTTTATTAAAAACATTTATATAAAGACATTTTACACTATATTTTGATAACTAAAAGTCATTGAAACTATATTTGTGAAAAGTAAAGACGTACAAACTTTCTAAACGTCAAGTTAGACTTTTGCGACAACTTCAATTATCTATGTTTCAACCTAAAATAGTTGTCCTAACTTTCAAAAACCAACATCTTTGACATTTGACTTTCATAAGTCAACATCCTTGACAATTGACTTTTATTAGTCAACAATGTTGACATTTGACTTTTCTAAGTCAACTTCTTTAACATTTGACTTTTACAAAGTCAACAACTTTAACCTTGGTCAATCTAATAAAACCTTGGTATTCAATTTCCCTTTCGACTCGAAGTAATCATTCGTTTCCAACGACATTGTGGACGTGAAAGACCGATATCTTGCCACTCGCCCTTTTTGACGCGGAACATCGTCTCCCGAATACGTCGTCTTGATTTAAATTATTAAATGAGGGAATATTTTATTAAACTTAATCTTAACTGACAAGGCTAAACCGAACTATACTTATAGAGATACTGAGACTATATTATTTACTGTTTTAGGACACTTAGACGGTGGAATTGTGGTCCTGTGATTGTATTTACCCGAGATTTGCAGAAGTTGTTTTGTGAGTTATTCGTAGCCCTAGTCTTAAATACTTTTGGGTTGTAAAGCGTACTTTAAAATGTTTGCATTTATGTGATAATGTTGTTAAATATCTTGTTTACTCATTGAATTTGGTCTGCCTTAGTTTTAAGTGTCTTAAGCCATGGTGGCTCCCCTCTAATACACTCGTTAAGCTTTATGCCCGCGGTTTTCATATATATAGATCTATACCGGGTTATGTACCTAACCCCCCCCCCCCCCCATTCATCTGTAGGCTGATACTACGAGCGGATGTTATGGCCGTTACTATTATACTGTACGATTAAACTGATTGCCTTTGGTTTGACACACCTTAGGATAGGGGATTAAACTGATTGGTTCAGGAGCGAGATGTATGACTACTTAGGCATAGTACCTTTCACTAATGGATGAATACAAGATATATGATTTTAAACTTACATTGTTTACTAAAACTTGTCGATGGGTCACTTTTTTACTTAAAATTGCGAATAATTCACCAACATGTTGTTGATGTCGTTTTAACGCTTTGCAGGAAATTGAGGATTTCCGTTGATCATGCCATAGTTGTTTTCGGATCGCGTGCTTTTTTTTTAAAAAAAATTTGAATTTGTAATGTTTATTGTAATTTCCTTGACGATCCGTTTGATGATTTCTTTTGAAGTTGTATTTGTACTTGGCGTCTTACCGCCCTTGACTTTTTAATGTATTTTGTAACATTTGGCATGATCTATATTATTTGATGTTTTGTTTATCGGTTATATTGTTGTAATCTTGACTCCTGATATTATAACTGGACTGCCTCGCGTTTCCGCTCCAAGCAGGGTGTGACAGAAGTTGGTATCAGAGCCAAAGGTTATAGGGAACCGGGTGATTTAAACTGAGTAAATCACTTGGACTATGACCATAGGCTTTTTAAATCGATTTTCTCTGATTGAAATGTGTGCACTACTTTCATACGTGTTTATTTTCGCGTTGTTATTGTGGCGTTTGGCCTTGTTTTTGCACACATTTGCTGATCGAATTTCATTCGTCTCTTTTAGAACGATGCCCCTGAAGACGACAGCGACGAGATGGTCAGTGAGACATGGTCGTCCGAGCGCGGGATCTTACAACGCGACTTCGAGTGTGGAAGTCAGTGATGAGGAAATGGATATGACGACAAATTTCAATCACCTCATATCCGAGCAGTTGGAAGCCATGAAACCTACTATCATCGCTCAGATTAGAGATTTCATGTCGCAGGATGTTGGTGGTCCTGGTACTGGTACGGAAACTGGTACGGGGTCTGATGGTTCGGATCAGGATGATTCTGAGCCGAAGGTTAAAGGTAAAGGTCTTGAGGTTGATGGTACCGGTGGAGGAACGGGACACGATGGTCGTGTGGATATGGATACCGGGTCTGGTGGACCCGAGGTAGGTGTACTAGGCAGTGTTGTTTCCTCCAACCCGAGCACATTCCAGAGTGTTGTGGAAATGGTGACCACGTTAATCCAGAATGCGGTCCGTGATGGTGGAGTACCGTCAGTCGTAGATAAGCATAACTCCAGAAAGAAACTGAGTGGTGAAGTTTGTTATGGAGACTACCGGAAAAAGTCTAGGAGGCAGAATGCTCGACAAGTAGTGACTCCGGGTGCCCAGAATAGGCCTCTAAGGTGTGATCGGTGTGGTAGTCACCATGCCAAGGAGTTGGTTTGTTAGAGGTGAAATAAATGTGGTAAGTTGGGACACACAGAGGGATTTTGTGAGCCCATGAGAGGAAGATGTTTTGAGTGTGGTTCTACCGAGCATCTTAAGAACGAGTGTCCCAAGTTGGTTACAGCGGGTGCTGGAACTTCGACTGATTTAGATCCTCGAGGCAGAGCATTTTTGATTGGTACCCAGAGTAAATACCCGAAGTGTGATCGGTGTGGTAGGCACCACACCGAAGATGTGGCTTGTTGGGTGTGTGGTAAGTGTAAGCAGCTAGGACACACGGTTAAGTTCTGTAAGGCCTTTACGGGCAAGTGTTACGAATGTGGTTCTCCGTATCATCCTAAGGGAAAATGCCCCGAGTTAGCTTCAGCCAGTGCAGGTACTTTTCTTAGTTAAAGTCGGCTTGCATATATATTCTATTCGATTCTTATATTTGACCTTCTTTTCCTTGCGTTACACACTATTCTCTCCTCTTCCTCTATTTTCGTCTTCTTTCTTTACGTCTTTTGCATTGGAACCGAAGAAAGCTCCTATCTGCAGAGAAGTTGACGAGTCAAGGTTGCCCTACGAGTGCGATACCGAGAGATTCGACTCCAGATTTTTTTTATCCGCCACTTCGCTTCGATTTAGTAATCATTGGTACACTACCAAACTATAATCAAAACGCTTCACAAATCATTTCATGAACTTCTAAACTTTAGTGAATTAAGTCCGCAAATGCATGGTTAATTTTGAACTACGCGTAATTTGGCCAACTACGCCTAGTTCGGAATAAATTATGCAAGAACGGAACGTAATTGCTATTGTTGACAGTTTATTTTTGAGTCAATAATTCTCAATTCTACTGATTCCCGGTTTTAGTCCGTCATTCGAGGAAATATCCCCGTCTCTGGAGTTTAAGGTCGATAATGTGGTGTTATTAAAGGTTTCTCCTTGGAAGGGTGTGTTTCGCTTCGAGTAATGCAACGGAAATATCCCCGTCTCTTTTCTTATGCTCAATAGTTATTTCGAGGACGAAATTCTTTTTACTGGGGGTTGCTGTGACGTCCCGTCAATTTGAAGTACTTATGTTACCGTTATTATTTATATTTTATTCGCAATTGATTTCGACCCTTGCATTTCGCTTTGTTTTACTCGCGATTTACTGTTATTGAGTATCGGGTTTTCTTTATTTGCTAATTCGTCCCCTGAGACGTAATAATATTATTTTATCTAAAGCCAATTAGTTAGTATCCTCATAATTATAAGTTAGAAGGTTTATGCCAAATTTTTCGGTTATCGTATTCTTTATCCTCGAGATATCGTGATTTTGTTCTTGTTTACTCCTTTACCGAAATCGTGCGAATCTCGAAATCGAAAGTGAAAATATAATATTAAATGAACCAAATATAAAGAAAATCATAGTATGAACTTTCCTAAGTTCAACGCAAAAAGAATCGGGAACTTCCGACGAACGAAACTCCTTAACGATCGCGCAAACGAAAAACGGGAAAAATTCTGGATTTTTGCACACCGTGCGCCGCACAACCCTGATGGACATATTTTTGTTGTTGTTTTGTGTGAGTCATTTTTGCATGGATTCTTGTTGGGCACTTCTCCCAAACGTGTAAGACACTTGAGTGGTTCCAGATCTGGTCATTTAGAGTGGTTTGAGACCACATACAACCTCTTGGATCATCATTTGTCATCACACCAAACTCTCTCACACACACATTTTCTCTCATTTTCTTTCTTTCATCCATACCATTCTCTCTCATTTCTCTCTCAAACACAACATATTTCCAGAAAGTTTAAGGCTAAAATCAACCATTTGAAGAAGGATTCAAGTCCAAGATCATTAAATAAACAACTTCCTTTTGATCTCCATCAACTTTTGGTAAAGTTTTCTTAAGGTTTTTCTTCATTTTTCTTCCATTTTTCTCTACTTTCTTCTTCATTTGTTAGAGAATCTAACACCAACTATATTTCTTTTGCATTCCAAGCTTTTGGTTTCCATTCTACATATCATTTGGAGGAAGATTTTTTTAGTTTCTTTAAAGAAATTTCCTTGATCTTGGTAAGTAATCTTTTGACCGAAATCTCTCTGAAACGTTAATTTTTCACCTTGCATGCAAGGATCTAGACTAATGGTGGTTTTATTTTGTGTTTTGGAGCTGTAAATTTCTCATCATCTCATCACCAAAAGTTGCTTTCGGGTTTACATATTCTCAAGCTAAAGATCTTGCGGTTGTCATTCGGTAAAATCGATAATTTTTCCATATTCATTTTTTTTTATATTTCGTCATTATTTTCCTTGTATATTCCGTTATAGCCTTGAAAATGGTTAGGAATAATATATTAGACCAACATTTGTGGATATTTTGGTTATGGACAAAGAATTGGACAAAAATATGTAAAAATGTATTTATTACCGAAATCAACATATTGTATGTATTAGTATGTAAAAGGGTATATTTATATATATATATATATATATATATATATATATATATATATATATATATATATATATATATATATAACACTTGGTAAATGTATTTGGAACATAATGTAACTTATTAACAGTAAGCGTTTTAATCAAAAAAATTTTGAACGAACGAATTACGGCAAAATATCAAAATGTTGTTTGCTGGAAACAGCACCTGTGCGCCGTCCTGGATGCCAGGACGACGCAGCAAGACTGTTTTCAAGCAAAATACTCGTTTTACTTGTTTGGCCGTTTTGACGTTTTGTTCAGTAAATTGTCTTTTTAAAGCCTCCGATTTCATGTTATGTTTCTAACAAACTCTAAAGACTTGCATAAACATACTAAAATACATAAAAGTAACATATTTCTATAAAATCATCTTTGGAATCAAAGACGCCAACGCAATCAAAAATATCAAATACTTATTTAAAACGGACATATTACCTACATTTTAATAAATAAACATCTGTTACATAATGTGATCGTAATCTAAAGTCGTCCACTATTATTCTTGCGATGAAACTTTATTAAAAACATTTATATAAAGACATTTTACACTATATTTTGATAACTAAAAGTCATTGTAAACTATATTTGTGAAAAGTAAAGACGTACAAACTTTCTAAACGTCAAGTTAGACTTTTGTGACAACTTCAATTATCTATATTTCAACCTAAAATAGTTGTCCTTAACTTTCAAAAAGCAACATCTTTGACATTTAACTTTCATAAGTCAACATCCTTGACAATTGACTTTTATAAGTCAACAATGTTGACATTTGACTTTTCTAAGTCAACTTCTTTAACATTTGACTTTTACAAAGTCAACAACTTTAACCTTGGTCAATCTAATAAAACCTTGGTATTCAATTTCCCTTTCGACTCGAAGTAATCATTCGTTTCCAACGACATTGTGGACGTGAAAGACCGATATCTTGCCACTCGCCCTTTTTGACGCGGAACATCGTCTCCCGAATACGTCGTCTTGATTTAAATTATTAAATGAGGGAATGTTTTATTAAACTTAATCTTAACCGACAAGGCTAAACCGAACTATACTTATAGAGATATTGAGACTATATTATTTACTTCTTTAGGGCACTTAGACGGTGAAATTGTGGTCCCGTGATTGTATTTACCTGAGATTTGCTGAAGTTGTTTTGTGAGTTATTCGTAGCCCTTGTCTTAAATACTTTTGGGTTGTAATGCGTACTTTAAAATGTTTGCATTTATGCGATAATGTTGTTAAATATCTTGTTTACTCAGTGAATTTGGTCTGCCTTAGTTTTAAGTGTCTTAAGCCATGGTGGCTCCCCTCTAATACACTCGTTAAGCTTTATGCCCGCGGTTTTCATATATATAGATCTATATCGGGTTATGTACCTAACCCCCCCCCCCATTCCTCTGTAGGTTGATACTACGAGCGGATGTTATGGCTGTTACTATTAAACTGTACGATTAAACTGATTGCCTTTGGTTTGACACACCTTAGGATAGGGGATTAAACTGATTGGTTCAGGAGCGAGATGTATGACTACTTAGGCATAGTACCTTTCACTAATAGATGAATACAAGATATATGATTTTAAACTTACATTGTTTACTGAAACTTGTCGATGGGTCACTTTTTTACTTAAAATTGCGAATAATTCACCAACATGTTGTTGATGTCGTTTTAACGTTTGCAGGAAATTGAGGATTTCCGTTGATCATGCCATAGTTATTTTCGGATCGCGGGCTTTTTTTTTTGAAATTTGAATTTGTAATGTTTATTGTAATTTCCTTGACGATCCGTTTGATGATTTCTTTTGAAGTTGTATTTGTACTTGGCGTCTTACCGCCCTTGACTTTTTAATATATTTTGTAAAATTTGGCATGATCTATATTATTTGATGTTTTGTTTATCGGTTATATTGTTGTAATCTTGACTCCTGATATTTTAACTGGAACGCCTAGCGTTTCCGCTCCAAGCGGGGTGTGACAGATGCCCAAGTATTCTTTCATTCGTTGATAATTACGTTTGAATATTCTCCTTGTGGTGTTTGACGATTTTCGTGTACTAAGGTTTATACCTTAAGTATGGCGACGTCATAACAATACTTTGTTTATTTATTCATATAGATTATATTCTTTATATTACTGTTGTGTTATGACGATCGCCAATCGTGTTGCACCCTGCGTTTCCGCCAATGGCGGGGTGTGACAGTTGACTTGGTCAAAGTCAAGGATGTTGACTTTATAAAAGTCAACGTCAAAGGTGTTGAGTTTATAAAAGTCAAAGTCAACAATTTAAGTGAAAAATCAAAGTCAAAGTGAAAGTCAACTTTGACATTTTAAGAGTTTAAATTCTTTACTTTTCAAAATCATAATGTAAAATAATGTTTAAAATGATTTATAAGGGTTTTTCGTAAAAACGTCATTTGATGATTTTAGATTATGATCGCATTTTGTAACGAAGGTTTATTTATCGAAAGTGGTTAAAACGTCCGTTTTAGGTAAATATTATGGCGTTTATATCGCGTTAGCATCTTTGAGTCTAAAGACGCTGTGTTTAGCATTATATGTTAATTTTATGTATTTTAGTTTACTTATTCAAATGTTTCGGAAAATTTTTAAATCATAAAATGTCAATTTCGGCAGCGCTTCCGCGCTATAGAATTTCCGTATGTAGGTCCCAGTGGTCAGATCTACAGGATTAAAACAATTGATCACAAGACAGAATCTCGTGATCAAGTGTATCAGCACAAGTAATAATCGAATAAGCAAATAACACAATAAACAATTACCGAATTCTGACTACTTTATTAATTGAATCACTCAATTACAATAAATAGTTTTCACATAATTCTCTCTCTCTCTCTCTCTCTCTCTCTCTCTCTCTCTCAGATCATTAACCCTAAACCTAAACTCACTGTCTCTCTATATATAGAGACATGTTCATAGGCTTGGGCCAGTAATGGGCTCATGGACTATGCAAAGTCCATTAAACTTCATGACAGACTAAATAGCCCACTAAACAATACAACGTTATTGGGCCATTACAGACTCAAATAGACTATAAAAGACTTAATTAATCTAGAACAACTTTCACATATATTGCACTAACAAACTCCCCCATGACTGTTGCTTCTAGATTCTGTTATACGCTCAAAGTCTTTATAGCCTTGAACTCCTTGTATTCCTTGCAGGTTCTTCTAACTCATCATTGTCTTAAATAACTCCCCCTGAATTGTTGCAATAATTCAGTCTTCTCCGTTTATGCTTGTGAAGAGTTCGGCATCTCCCTTTGTTGTTGTGAACTTCGTTGTTTATTAGAGTCTTCATCACAAGTTGACTCAACTAAGTTCATCGCTTTTGTTTGTATTCTCCGAGCTTTCACTAATGATAACAAAACTCCCCCTGAGCTATCTGACGCTGAACAACGTCTCAAACAGCAGTTTCAAGAGCAGAGTCTCGTACGCGCGCAAAACATTCTCCAAAACCTGCAAACAAACGTTAGTAAATAAATTATTATTATTATTATTATTATTTTTTTTTTTTAAAGATATCGTCATGAAATTTTTGAGTTTTTCATGTCGATTCTATTTTTCATAAAAAGAAATACAAAGTTACAAAAATATCACATAAACTAGAAATGATCAGTTATGGTGGGGAACCCAAGCCATAACACGTCTGGATTGTCCTCTTTCGTTCACGTATACGAACTCCTTGAAGAAACCATCATCTTTAGTAACAGTAGCTTGAACTTTAGAATTCAGGTGGTTCCTCGGTGGACGAAAGGATCTCGATTACCGATAAAAGGAATTTACTCTCTGACTCGGGCAGTATGGATTAGAAGTTCTAAAAGACGGTCGAAAGGGACGCGGTTGAAATGAACAATCATTTGAAACTCTCGGGCGTTCCTCTTTCTGAATCCATTTTTGTTTCACCTGTTTCCGAACAGGTGAAGTTAATCGAGCCATTGATTGCCGAACATGTGAATGTGAACGAGCCATTGGTTTAGTCTTCGGGAAAGACGATCTACTAGCTTGCTCTTTCTTCGGAGAAGACGATCTGTTGGCTTGCTTTTTCTTCGGACAAACAGAAGCCAAGTGACCAAGTTCACGACATTTAAAAGACTTCAAATCATCCATAGGCTTTTTGGGTTTCGAGTTTTCCGAAACCCTTGACTCAGTCTGACCGTCCCTTGTAGAGGAAGATACACAGGAAGAGTCAACACTGTTTTCCTTCACGTCACATTCAGTTTTAAGAAAACTATAATTGTGATTAAAAGGTGGAGTTGTTTCATGATATCCCAAACCAGTACGATCTCCATTTTCCCTTTGAAGACTCAAAATGGAAGTAAGTGTATTAGATGAAGTCCGAAATTGTTCAATCTCTCTGTTAAGCTCCAATCTTTTGACCTCACTGTCTCGTAGTTCCTTTTCCTTTTCGATGTACAACTTCTTCTCTTTTTCCAAACATTCAAAAAGCACGTCGATCTTTGTGATAGTAAAGCGATAGTACGTAAATATTCACTTGTATCTTTGGAATCTTGATGAGGCTTGTTGGATAAGTCATTCTTCAGGTGAACTTGACAAGCCAATTCAAATTGCAAATCTTTATGTTGAGCCACCAAGGTGTCCAAGGCTTCGTTTAAACGTTTATTTTCCGTGGTTAAAGCTGAAATAGTCTCTTTGTCAGAATATGTACTCTCGGTATCTTGATCACTTGCAGTACTTGAATCACCAGTAGTACTACTGGCTTCGCTGCGAATTTCCTCAATAGATGCCATGAGCGCTTGATCCTTTTTATCAGTGCAGATTTTCCAGTCAGAGGTGCGATCATCATTTTATTCTTTGTCAGAAAGAAAAGCAGTTACATTTCCTGAGGAACTGGACTCCGAAGTTTGTCCATAAGGCGTTTGATATGTTATTGTGTTTGTAGGTAAGCGTGTTAACTCATAACCTCTGAGTCTTTCAATCACCTTTCCCAAAGGTAATGGTGGACGCGCATCTCTATTTATTTCGATTTCATCTTTTATCAAGTTTACATATACCTCCCAACGCTTAGGCAAGGCATCCAAAAATCTCTCTACTTTTTCCTCTATTTGTATATTGTGTCTGGTAAGTTCTACAACTAGATTATAGAATCTGGTGACAGTATCTTCAAAGTTTTCGTTGATTTTAGCTCTGAACGTATCAAATTGCCTTTTAAGGATGTCTCCTCTAATAGTACTTTGTTTAGCAGGTGGACTATCGAATATTAAAAAAACCATTTCTTTTTGTTAAATTAATTAAGTCCAAATAAAAGGTCCAATAAACAGTCCAATAAACGGTTCAGTCCAAATTAAGAAGTCCAATTGAATTAAGTTCAATAACCAAGTCCAATAAAAGCTTAGGCCCAAGTTAATTAAAAGGCCCAATTAAACAATGACAGGCCCAAGTAACTCCAATTAAACAGTCCATGTTTCACAATCTGCTATCTCTTTCACGAGCATAAGGCAACAACGAACATCAAATCAGTTATAAAAAATCAAACGAACTTGTTGTGAATCCGAACCACGAACATTAATCTGATCTTCACGAACAAAGGAATCTGGAAGAAGATGAGACGAAGATGAAATTAGTATCGCCGCGGTCTGTGTTTTCAATCGCTGCCAACGAACATATAATCACAGCAATTTTTCACGAACTTGTGATGTTCGTCACCAATTCAAACGAACTTGTGATAATCACGAACAATCTTAGCTGCTTTCATCCAAGAACATCAATTGAAACACAAATCTGATTTAAACAAATATGAATCAACGAACTTAAATCAAATCTACGAACATCAAATAATAAGCCGAACTTCCTGTTAACGAACACTAATCAAATCAATCAGTGAACATCAGTCCCAAACTATTCACGAACTTGAGACTTATCACCCACGAACAAACAAAGATACGAAGATTATACGAAGATGATAGATACGAAGATGTTAGATAGGAAGATGATGCGAAGATGAATTTTCTAATCTCCGCCGAACATGTTCTGTGTGTCGTTGTGTTTGTGTGTGTTTAAGTTCACCGCCGCTACTTATCCCCAATTTTGACGGCGAACTTGTTTAAATAAAAGGCGTCGCGAACATGAAAATCAGTTTCGCCACGAACTTGAAGGAAAACGTCGGCGAAGATGAAGGAAAACGACGTTATCCCCAATTTTATTTTGATTTTATCGCCGCCACCAAGACTTTATTATGTATCTTTCTTTTGCGCCGTTGTCTGTGTGTTATTGGTTGTCTCCACCACCAACCTTTTTCTTTTAATCACCAAATCGCTGTGCGTGTGTTTTTCTTTTTTTAATTTCTTTGATGCTAGTTCTTGAGAATGAGTCCACAAAATTGTATCTTGGCCCAATTCAAGTTGTGCAAGGCCGAATGATAATTTAATGACACCAGAAACAATTTTGCTAGCCACGAACAAAAAAATTAGTGAATACGAAAATTTCAATAAAACCCTAATATTCGGCCGCAAAAAAATGAAGAACCAAAATTCCAGCCGTAAAAAAAAATATGTTGAACCCTAATTAGAAAAATCGATTAAACCTTTAATTAATCCTGAACCAAATCTCGATAGAGAGCAAACAATGCGTTTGCTCTGATACCAATTGTAGGTCCCAGTGGTCAGATCTACAAGATTAAACCAATTGAATCTGCAAATAACACAATCAAAAAGTAATAATCGAATCAGCAAATAACACAATAAACAATTACCGAATTCTGACTACTTTATTAATTGAATCACTTAATTACAATAAATAGTCTTCACAGAATTCTCTCCGTCTCTGTCTGTCTCAGATTATTAACCCTAAACCTAAACTCAATGTCTCTTTATATAGAGAGACATGTTCATAGGCTTGGGCCACTAATGGACTCATGGACTAGGCAAAGTCTATTAACACCCATGACAGATTAAACAGCCCACTAAACAATACAATGTTATTAGGCCATTACAGACTCAAATAGACTATAACTAAAGACTTAATTAATCTAGAACAACTGTCACATATATTGCACTAACAACGTCCAAAATTGTAACCACTTTTCCGCTTGTTAACAATTTGTATTTTGTTCCAATCACATTCACCAAGTCTTATATATATATATATATATATATATATATATATATATATATATGTGGTTTTACATAATTGTATAGATAATACTTTAATTTCGGTTAACTTTACATTTTAACCTATTTTAGTCCAAATCCAAAAGTATTCAAACTGTTGGTCTAATATTTTATCCTAACCATTTTTCAAGGCTAAAACCGATAAAATAAGAAAAGATAATGAAAATCAGAAATTTCGAGAGACTAACGATTTTTACCGTTAAAACCAGCAAGAAACGTGAAGAAAGTAACCCGGAACAAAAGACCTCGGTGGTGTGGTGATGAGGATAAATCCGCCTCCAAAACACAATACACTCACCGTTAATAAAGGTTCATAAGATATCAAGTTTAAGGTGCACGTTTATAACGGATTAACGAATTTTTCACACTCTGGTCCTCCGATGCGTCGCACTGGATATGACCGCGGCACACCCGGAACAGGATTTTACCAAAATCGTTTTTGTATTGAAACTTCATCTTTTGATGTAATAGATTTAGACATGCAAGTTATAGGATCTTCAAAACACTTTCAAATAATCATTTTGTAAAGCCTTTTCAATCATTTAAACAACGATTTAAGCATATATTTATAAAACTTATTTTTCTTAGATTATTAACCACAAAACTTTATAAAACTCATTTCCACATGTTAGATCATACATGCAAAGGATGAATCAATGTAAAAACAGTAGGGATGAGTTATTATACCTCAAAGAAAATGAATGTATGATGATCTTGAACGATATGATGGAAATTTCTTGTTGTTAGACGGTGATTTCGGCCCAAAAATGATAGAAATCAATGTAAACAACCAAAGGGGTGACTACCTCTTGCTTCCCTTGATGATGGTGTCGATTTATAGTGATAAAAATTGGTTGACTATTGTTGGATACTTACTGCACCAAAGGAAAATTGAGAGGAAGAATGGAATTTTGCTAAAAAATTGTATGGAGAGAATGATAGTTGGTGTTTGTGAATGCCAAAATGAAAAGAGAGACTTGAATGATGCATTAGAGTGTAAAAATATGGGTTAATAGAGGTCTTGACACCTGCAGGACAGGTGTTGAGATGCTTGGACACGTTTTTTGGTGAATCACTCAACAAACACCAAGTGCTTTATGCACCTTCGAGTGTAGCGCACTGGCACTGGGGGCCAGCACTTGGTTTTTCGTTTTTTCGATTTTGTTAACGTTACGTATATGCGTTTGTTTAGAGTTCCCGAAAGATTTGCAATGAACTTATGTAAGTTCATTATATGTATTCTTCGTTGTAGGATTTCATTTAATGATTCAATTTAGAATCCGATTCTGAGACACGTACTTTTCGGTAATAGTATAAACAAGAGCAAAAGCACGATTTCTCGAAGATAAGGAATACGTTAACCGGAAAATTTGGCGTAAACCACCTAACTTATTATCACGAGAATACTACTATTTGGCACTTAGGTAAATATAAAGAGTACGTCTCGAGGGACGAATCAACAAACACATAAAACCCGACTCATATCAATAAATCGTGAGCACATACAAAGCGAAATATAAGGGTCAAAACAATTGCGAATAAAAGTAGAATAATACGGTAACATAAGTACCTAGAAATGACTGGACGTCACAGCCTCCCCCAGTAAAAATAATTTCGTCCTCGAAATATTACTGAGCATCGCTGCTAGGAAAGAGATGGGGGTACTTCCGCTGCATCTCGTCCTCCCGTTCCCAAGTAAATTCAGCTCCAATCTTAGAGTTTCATCGGACCTTCACTATCGGGATCCAACTCCGCCGCAAACGTTTGACATCTCGGTCAACGATTTCCACTGGGTCCTCAATCACGTGAAGCTAATCATCCAAACGTAGCTTATCTAGTGGAACGATCAAGGACTCATCAGCAAGACACTTCTTGAGATGCGATACGTGAAATACATTGTGCACACCGCACAACTCAGGTGGCAACTCAAGACGGTAAGCCATTGGCCCAACACGAGACAACACTCTAAAAGGACCCGTAAATCGTGGACTTAACTTGTTGCGTTTCTCGAATCGAAACACACCCTTCCACGGAGAAAAATTCAATAACACTAAATCTCCAACCTTGAACTCCAAAGGTTTCTGACGCAAATCCGAGTATTTATTTTGACGATCTCTAGCGGCTAATAGGCGATCCTTGATCTTAAAGATCTTATCCGTAGTCTCCTAGATCAACTCGGGACCCGTAATCTGGCTATCACCAATATCAGCCCAACAAAGAGGAGACCTACACTTGCGACCGTAAAGAGCCTCAAATGGTATCATAACCTCCCGTAGACCTAGGAAGTTTCGTAATAAAATCCATCGTGATGTTCTCCCACTTCCACTGTGGGATCTCCGGCTGCTGAAGAAGGCCAGAAGGCTTCTGATTCTGAGCCTTGACCTTTGAACATGTCAAACATTTGCCCACATACTCGGCAATCGCTCTCTTCATGCCGGGCCACCAATAAAAATCTTTCAGGTCGTGATACATCTTATCCGCTCCGGGATGAACGGAGTAATTAGACTTGTGACCCTCATCTAAAATCATCTGCCTAAGACCAACGGGAACCCAAATACGGTCTAAGAAATACAAAACCCCGTCGTCTTTTGGCTCCAACGGTCGTGCCAAACTAAACAATCCCTCATTCTTCATGCGATCCTCGGTGAGAGCTTCCTGCTGAGCCTGAATAATACGAGCCTTCAAGCTCGACTGAATCGAAATCATCATGGCGCGAACTCTCATCGGCTTAACCGACTCCTTGCGACTTAACGCGTCGGCTACAACATTCGCCTTACCCGGATGGTAGCGAATCTCACAACCATAATCGTTAAGCACCTCCACCCATCGGCGTTGCCTCATATTCAACACCTTTTGATCAAAGATGTGATGTAATGACTTATGATCGGTAAACACTGTACAGTTAGTACCGTAAAGGTAGTGGCGCCAAATCTTCAATGCAAAAACTACTGTGCCCAACTCCAAATAATGTGTCGTTTAATTCTTCTCATGAATCTTCAATTGACGAGAAGCATAGTCAATCACTTTCCCGTTCTGCATCAATATGCACCCGAGTCCCTTATGCGAAGCATCGCAATATACGACAAAATTCTCGTTACCCTCGGGGAGACTCAAGATAGGAGCATCACAAAACCGCTTCTTCAATAGCTGAAAAGCTTCTTCATGGCTCAGCACCCAAAAAAACTCCTCGTTCTTCTGGTCAATTTTGTCATAGGCGAGGCTATCTTCGAGAAATTTTCGATAAAGCGACGATAGTAACCTGCTAAACCCAAGAATGAACGGATCTCGGTGGGTTTCTTCGGAGCAACCCAATCTATGACGGCCTTAATCTTGGCACGATCAATGTGGATTCCCTTCCTGCTAACCACGTGGCCAAGAAATTGGACCTCAGATTACCAAAACTCGCACTTCGAGAACTTAGAGTAAAGCTGCTCCTTCCTGAGCAACTCCAACACCAATATCAAGTGCTCATCTTGCTCCTAACGGCTACGAGAATATATCTAAATGTCATCGATGAACACGATCACGAATTTATCGAGGTAAGGACGGCATATACGGTTCATCATGTCCATAAATGCTTCAGGCGCATTTGTGATACCGAATGGCATGACTAAAAACTCGTAATGATTGTATCGCGTCCGAAAGGCAGTCTTCGGAATGTCCTCCTCTTGCACCCTCAATTGGTGATATCCGGATCGCAAGTCTATCTTCAAAAATAAACATGAACCTTGAAGCTGGTCAAATAAATCATCTATACGTGGCAAAGGATAGCGGTTCTTTACCGTTAGCTTATTCAGCTCTCGATAGTCTATACACAACCTCATCGAACCATTCTTCTTCTTCACGAAGAGTACCGGCACGCCCTAAGGAGAGAAACTCGGCCTAACGAAGCCTTTGTCCAGCAATTCCTGGATCTGCCTCAATAGCTCTAACATCTTCAAAGGTGCCAACCGATAAGGAGCCTTCGCTACCGGCGCTGCTCCTAGAACTAAGTCAATGCGAAACTCTACTTCTCGACTAGGGGGTAATCCAGGTAAGTCCTCTGGGAACACATTGGGAAAGTCACGAACCACGGTCTTCTCCTCCAACTTCTCCTCCAACTTCTCCGTGGTGTCTTTCTTCACGAGGTGTGCAAGAAAGAGTGAACAGTCACGCTTGATGTACACCCGAACTTTCAAGCATGAAACGATCTTAAGGTGCTTCCCGACCTTATTTCCCTGAACTAACAACGACTCTCCCTGCTGTAACGGGATGCGGATAAGCTTTTCGAAGCATACAATCTCTGCACGGTGCGTCTCTAACCAATCCATACCGATAATGACTTCGAAGCTACCCAATTTAATTGGAATCAAATTGATAGGAAAAGAGTGGTCATCAAAACTAACACTACAGGCAGAAAGTACCTCAATAGCATGCAAAAATTCACCATCAGCTAGTTCTATCTCGAAGGCAGGCACTAAAGGTCTAGACTAACAAGGAATCATAGTCCTAAACTCATCAGATATAAAACTTCTATCCGCACCAGAATCAAATAAAATAAACGCAAGTTGACCACAGATAAGAAAAGTACCCGTAACGACGTGTGGATCCTGCTGAGCCTCCTTGGCTCAAATCACAAAGGCCCTGCCTCGAGGACCTGAACCAGATGATGTAACAGTACCAGCTAAACCTAACTTAGGACACTTATCCCTATGATGCTCGAAAGAACCACATTCAAAACATTTGCTCCTCATGGACTTACAAAACCTATATGTGTGCCCCAACTTCTTACACTTACTGCATACCCAGCAAGCTATCTCCTTGGCTTGGTAATTGCTACACCGATCACACCTCGGATACCCACCCTGAGTACCCGGAGTCACTGTTGCTTATGCTTGTACCATCTGAGGAGCATCCTGCCTCCTAGACTTCTTCCGCGAGTCCTCATGACGGAATCCACCACTCCGTTTCCCTCCGGAGTTCTGCTTAATCACAACTGGGGATAGCTTACCATCACAGACCGCGTTCTGAGTTAACGTGGTCGCAATCTCCACCGCGCTCTCGAATATGCTCGGTTTGGAAGAAAGGACACCGCTACGGATTTCCTGGGGTAATCCGTGGATGTAGCGACCGACCCGTTTAAGCTCTGGTCGAACTAGGTGAGGAACTAACTGAGAAAAAGCGTGAAAACGTTAGGTGTATCCCTGGATGTCTGACCCAACCATCGTCAAATTCCAAAACTCCTCCTCTAGCTTCTGAATCTCAGACTCAGGCACGTATTCCACAATCATCATTTCCTTCAACTGCTCCCAAGTCATGACGTTAATCTCCGCCTGGCCTCGAACACTCACGACCGAGTTCCACTACATCAGAGCAAAACCTTGGAATTACCTTCCGCATTCGGCTCGGGACCATCCTGATCCGAACCACCAGTTCCTGTACCAGTGCTCTCTCTAATTTGCGCGACAATCATAGGCATCATTGCTGCCAAGTGTTGGGCGATAAGTTGCCTGATGTCTGGCGGCGTACTCGTTTCCGAATTATTAACTCTCGCTCTCGGAGTCGCAGTATTAGCTCTCGCGCTCGAGGTAGCACGTCTCGCAGAACTCCTTGTTGCGGTTGTCTTCTTAGGCGGCATCATCCTGAAAATAAAAGAAAGAAAACTCGATCAGCAAAATGTGTGCAACACGAAAATAAGGCCAAACACCAAAAATAGCAAAAGTGAAAATAAACACGTATGGAAAGTAGTGCACACATAGCAAGTCAGAGAGAATCGATTCAAAAGCCTATGGTCATAGTCCAAGTGATTTACTTCGTAAAATCACTTAGTTCGCTATAACCTTTGGCTCTTATACCAACTTCTGTCACACCCCGCTTTAAGCGAAAACACGAGGTGTTCAAGTTACGATATCAAGAGTCAAGGATTACAAAATTACAACCAAAAACAAAGCATTGTAATATAATTAATCATGCCAAATGTTTACAAAATACATTACAAAGTCGAAAGCGATGAAATGCCGAGTACAAATACACAAAAAATGTCCTAAAATGGATCACAAATGAATTACATCGAAAACAAATGAATACCAAATAAACACAAAATAAATGATCCAAAGTAAGCATGGCATGATCATGAACTTCCTCAAACTCCTTAAAAGCGTTAAAAACGACATCAACAACATGTTGGTGAATTATTCGCAATATCTTGTTTTACAACCATAGCGAGGTACCATGCCTAGACTAGTCATACACCTCGATCCTGACCACACAATATAGTCCCCTCTTCTAAGGTGAGTCAATCCAAAGGTAACAAATAATTAACCGGTCATAACATCCACTCATAGGAGCGTCCTACCGAGCGATGAGGGTTAGGTACAATAACCCATATAGCTATATATATGAAACCGTTGGGCATAAATCTTAGCGATTGTATAAGGGGGGCCACCAAGGCCATAATGACTCCTAATCTAAGGCAGACCTATTCTACTAGGTAAACAAGATAATCAGCAATGTCCCGCATACATGCAGACAATTTAAAATACGATTTCCAACCCAAAAACAGTAAAGACAATGGCCACATATAACTCACAGTGAAAGCTCAGCAAAATATCGGGTACACAATCACGGAGCTACAACTCCACCGTCTGAGTGTCTTAAAACAATAAACAACATAGTCTCAGTATCTCTATAAGTCTAGTCCGGTTTAGCCTTGTCGGTTAAGGTTAAATTTATTAGAATATTTTAACGATTATTAAGTCGAATCAATATGACGGATTAAGGAGACGATGTTTCGCGCCAAAAAGGGCCGATTGGAAAGATATCGACATTTCACGTCATAAACAACAATGAAGATAGAATGATATTCCGAGCCGAAAGTGACTACCAGGAATATCGGTCGAAAGGAATATCGTTACCAAGTTTTATCGAGATCGACCAAGGTCAACGTTAAAAATGTTGACTTGGTCAAAGTCAAGGATATTGACTTTATAAAAGTCAAAGTCAAAGGTGGTGACTTTATAAAGTCAAAGTCAAAAGTGTTGACTTTATAATAGTCAAAGTCAAAGTGAAAGTCAACTTTGACATTTTAAGAGTTTAAATTCTTTACTTTACAAAATCATAATGTAAAATAACGTTTATAATTATTTATAAGGTGTCACACCCCCAAATCTCGTATTCCCGAGACTCGAGGTGATGACTTCATGGGTCCCAGATAGCAATGATATATAGACGAACGACCTGTATATGAGTCGTTTTTAAAAAGAAACATACATTCATTGATATTAAAAATTCAGAGTTTTACATGATTAAGAAAATATTACCAGAGTTCACAAAATAAAGATTTAAGTTACATAACTTAAAGTAAATAAGTAATGTAAGGAAAATCTCCCCAAAGCGTGAGTTTGAAATATGCGACTCTGTCGTATCCCAAAATCCCTCCGTCTAAAGCCCTTTCGACTAAGCACCTGAGACATACCTGCTAAAGTCAAGATAAAGTTGGTGAATTCATAGGTTTAGTTTAGTAATAAAGAGGACCACAAGATTTCCGTTTAAGTAAAGTCTTACAGTTGCACCTAAGCTCATGACATCGAAGCGTAACAAAGTTCCTTACCCCATAAGTGTTCCTATGTTATAGCCAAATAACATATATAGTTTCAAAAGTAAAGCACCCTACTCGAGTCCACGAGTTAGTTGTGGTAGACGTGGGTTACATCGTCTAGCCGTTGGGTGAGGGTTGTCAAACCCTAATAGATCTATCCAATACTATCGCGCTTAAGTCCTTAACTAACGATTCATGATACGGGAATTTCCTTTGGCTTAGTGGTAACTTAGGCAACTAGTAAAGATTTAAGTACTTCTGTCCATAAGTAAAAGAGCATGTAATCTCACCCCAAGTATGTTATAAAAACAAGTAAAAAGCGGGGCTATTAACTCACCTTAGCAAGCCAACTAAAAGTAATGAGGTAGTGTGTGTAAGCCAACACGTAGGAGTCTCAAATCCGAGAATCAGGTAGGTCTAACCTTGACCTATTAAGTTTTGGAATTAGGGTTTTTATATTCTAGTCCAATGCACATGAAAAGATATGTATATGTATGAATAAGGTAGGGTTAAGGTTCGGGTTTGTTAATAATAAACTAACACCGTTCGAGCCATTATATACAAGACCATTCTATAATCGCATGCGGAGCTAGGACACTTTAAATCGTAAATCCAGCAAGGCCGGCACTACAAAATATCGAGATGGAATCATTGCATACAAAGCTCCCTAGTATTGTGTTATGGCTATTATTATCGAGTTGGTTTTAAAAGTTAGTTTTTATAAAAGTTTATAAAAACTCAGCAAATATCTTTAAGTTTTACCCAACTTTAAAGTAACATATCTCGCCCGTTTCTTATCCGATTTTAATGACTCTTATATAGAAACGAAAAAGTATAAAATACCATTCAAATGGTTTAGGCCTTGAAACCAAATTAAAAGTCTACTGATATTTATAACAGAAACACTAACAGTAGGTTTTAGGGTTTTCTCAAAGTACATGTTAACTTCAAAGTATCATAACTCCTTGGTCGTTTATCCATTTTTAGTGTTCTTTTTATGGAAATGTAGGCATTTGATTTATCTTTTAAATGCCACTGGTCTCATGGCATAATTCAAAATTATTTTTCCCAGTTTTAATAAAAGGTCCGCTGGTATGCAGTTTGGGGGTCAAGGAATTAGGTCAAATTTCAAAATGGTATATCTTGCTCGATATTTATCCGTTTTTAACGAATCTTATATCGAAACGTTCTTTTTTTAGTTAAATTTAACATAGCTAAGGTATACTATAATGTTTTAATGGCCGTTTTTCCAGATTTCCCAAAAACAATCCGTGTAGACAGTTTATGTAGCTGAAACTTATGATGTTGCGTAAAATACTTTTAAAATACTTAAACATATCCAAAAATTATGATTATTATGTCTAAATCTTCGGAAAACATAGAAGTATCTTTTGTTTAAAATGGTTTATCCAAACCATTTGGTTAAGATGGTTAAAAAGTGTCTACAAGTCGGTGTAAGTTTCCGGTTAACAAAATAACTTAACTTCTCTTTATTTAACCCATGTTTTTGTATAGAAGACTTAGATTTTATGAAATGTAAGTATGTAAATATGATGCATGAGAAGGCTTTATAGAACATAACTAAATGTATATGAATGCAAGACTTGATGCTTCTTCTTTATGATCAAAGCTTAGAACTAGGGTTTTGATGTGTGTTGGTGATTTCTTTCTTCTTCTTTCCTTTTGCCAATTTTAGAGAGAGAGTGGGGAGGTGATTTTTGAGTTTTGAGCAAGGATAAATGAATGCTAGGGACTTCTATTTATAGAGTGGATCTTGGGTTAGAATTTAATCCTAGTTAGTCATTGTTTCAACCATGGTTAAGGTGTCATTGATTGGTATGGGCAATTTAGTTCAATAGTGACATTCTATTCAACCATGTGACCACTAAATCTAGCCAACAAGTCAAAGAATCCCATGGGGACCCCCTTGGACGGCCATGGAGCTTTGGCAAAGATGATGAATGCAAGGTTAGAGTTTAGGTAACTTATACTACATGCATGCAACAATTCAGGCAAAGATGATGAATGCAAGGTTAGAGTTTTATGCCTTTCATGTTGGACTAGAAATATAGTTGTAAAAATATATATACGTTTACGTAAAGTGAATAACGTACCTAATTCTGGTATCCGTATATGTTTAGACATAGTTATTAAGCATCATTTATGTATAGTGTGACCTAACGGTCGTACATAATTGAAAACATATACTAGTGGGTTAAGAGGTCGAGTTGGTGTGAACCTGGATTTTTGTGGGTTGTCACAGTCTCCCCTTGTTATGGAAATTTCGTCCCGAAATTTAGTTGGTTTGTTCTGGAGGTTGGGTGTCTGAGAAGAGATGAGGGTACTTGAGTTTCATCTGGTCCTCTCGTTCCCAAGTGAATTCAGGTCCTCGGCGGGATTCCATCGAACCTGTACGATAGGTATTCGACTCTGTCGACGTTGTTTGATCTCACGATCCATGATTTCGACGGGTTCTTCGATGAAGTTTAGTTTGGTGTCAATCTAAAGTTCCTCTCGTGGGATTATTAGAGTTTCATCCGATAAGCACTTCTTCAAATTACAGACATGGAACGTGTTATGTACTCCCTCTAGTTCTTGTGGTAAGTCGAGTCGGTAAGCTACCGGTCCAATTCTTTCCAGAATTTTGAAGGGTCCGATGTATCGGGGGTTTATTTTCCTCGCTTTCCGAAGCGAATGGTGCCTTTCCATGGTGAGACTTTGAGCATCACCTTTTCTCCAACTTGGAATTCTAGTGGCTTACGCCTTCGGTCTGCGTAACTCTTCTATCGGCTGCGCGCCGTTCGGAGTCTCTCCTGAATTTTCACGATCTTTTATGTGGTCTCGTGAAGAATATCTGGACCAATAAGTTGGCTATCCCCAACTTCGATCCAAAATACGGGTGATGGGCACTTTCGTCCGTAAAGTGCCTCAAATGGTGCAGCCTTGATGCTGGTGTGATAACTGTTGTTGTAGGAGAATTCTGCTAAGGACAAGTGTAAATCCCATCGCTTTCCAAAATCGATGACACATGCTCTTAACATATCCTCCAACGTTTGGATTGTTCTTTCACTTTGGTCGTTGGTTTGTGGGTGATATGCAGTGCTCAGATCTCCAGAATCTAGATGTGGAACGACTATCTCTATCAGATATGATTGAAACGGGAACCCCATGCCCAGAGACGACCTCCTTAAGGTATAACCGTGTTAATTTTTCCATTTTGTCTGTCTCTTTGATGGGTAGAAAATGCGCGGACTTTGTTAGACAGTCAACTATTACCCAGATAGTGTCGTAACCGTGCGGGGCTTTGGGTAGCTTCGTGATGAAGTCCATTGCTATTCCTTCCCATTTCCATTGAGGTATCTCGGGTTGTATCAATAACCCAGAAGGTTTTTGGTATTCAACCATCACTTTTGAGCACGTTAAACATTTTCTCACAAAAGTAGCGATCTCATATTTCATATTTGGCCACCAGTATAGCATTTTGAGGTCTTGGTACATTTTGTCTGATCCAGGATGTATGGAGTACTTGGAGTTGTGCGATTCTTTCATGATCAACTCCCTTAGTCCTCCCAAGTGGGCAACCAACTTCTGTCTTCAAAACATTTGGTTCCATTACTTTTGGTTTTAATTGATTTGTCCATGCCTCGCAGGTTTTCGTCCGTTACATTTTCATCTTTAAGTGCTTGTATTTGAGCATCGCGGATTTGTGTGGGTAGATTCGATTGAATCGTCATAACCAAAGCTCGAACTCATAATTGAAAACATATACTAGTGGTTTAAGAGGTCGAGTTGGTGTGAACCTGGATTTTTGTGGGTTGTCACATAAGGGTTTGTCGTAAAAACGTCATTTGATGATTTTAGATTACGATCGCATTTTGTAACGAAGGTTTATTTATCGAAAGTGGTTAAAACGTGTGTTTTAGATAAATGTTATGGTGTTTATGATAGCGTTAGAATCTTTGAGTCCAAAGACGTTGTGTTTAGCGTTATATGTTACTTCAAGTGTTTCGGAATTGTTTTAAATCATAAAATGTCAATTTGGGCAGCGCTTCCGCGCTATAGAATTTACGTCCAAAATTGTAACCACTTTCCCGCTTGTTAACAATTTGTATTTTGTTCCAATCACATTCACCAAGTCTTATATATATATATATATATATATATATATATATATATATATATATATATATATATATATATTTATATGTGGTTTTACATAAGAATATAGATAATACTTTAATGGGAAAATGCATTGGATGGTCATCGTACTATGCCAAAAATTTCGTCTAGGTCATTGAACAAAATTTTCGTCTATATACATCACTATACCTCAAGAAACCTTTTAAATTATAACCTTAACTTTAAAAAATCGTTTAAATCGATAAGTTTGTTGACCTGCAACCTTTTGTTAACCGCCATGTCATCGGTTTTATAGCTACCACCCAAACATTCATCTTATTCCTCCTACAAATCCCTGCAAATTCCATCACACATTCATCATCATCATATCATAAAAAAGGTCATTTTGAAAAACATATACTGCTTTTTTCAAACACTTCAATTTCATGTTAACTCGTTATCGAAAAATCGTCAAAACAACCACAATATGACCATGAGTAAATGAAAACATGAAAATTGAAAAATCAAAAGTTAGACAGAGACCAGCATGCTTACATCGGAACTTCTGCCGATAGCACCACAAATTCATAGCACAAAATGATCGTTAAATGCCAGGTATTTTGAAGATTTGTGTAAAGATCATAAAAAAATAACAATGAGGACAACAGACAACTCTTGGAATATAACAAAATAATCAACCAGCTGCAAACTCCTTAACAAAATCAATTAAACAAATTCCACATCAGCTTTTTTCAAAACAAACAAACTAAATTATATAGTTTCCGGCCGGTCAAATTCCCTAACCGGTCAAAACCGAACAAACCTTTAAAATCCGGCAAAATTCCACGGTAACTTTTCCGGCGAGTTTCCAAAATGATGATGAAGTTCACAGAAAACCAAAGGTGTTTTGGAACTATGTGTTACCTACTTGCCTTTATGCGATAACAAAAATTTATATATTTAATTCCAGATTTATAAATCGGAGTAATAATTTAATGGAAAATGAGAGATAAATGGGATGAAATAGAAAAGATATTACATATGAAAAGATAAATGGGATGAAACTGAAAGGGGGCGTATCAAATTTGGGGGAGGAAGGAGGTGCCACGTAGGATGTGTGATGACACGTGGCGAGATGTGAGCGGGAGGATGGGTTGGGTTATTAGTTGGGGTGACGTCACCGGTTAAACACAGGTAGTTTGAAAAAAAAATGATTTAAATAACAGGTTTCTTGAGGTATAGCGATGTATATAGACGAAAATTTTGTTCAATGACCTAGACGGAATTTTTGACATAGTACGATGACCACCCAGTGCATTTTCCCTACTTTAATTTCGGTTAACTTTACATTTTAACCTATTTTAGTCCAATATTAGTCCAAATCCAAAAGTATTCAAAATGTTGGTCTAATATTTTATCCTAACCATTTTTCAAGGCTAAAACCGATAAAATAAGAAAAGATAATGAAAATGAGAAAATTCGAGAGAATAACGATTTTTACCGATTAACACCCGCAAGAAACGTGAAGAAATGAACCCGGAACAAAAGACCTCGGTGGTGTGGTGATGAGGATAAATTTGCCTCCAAAACACAATACACTCACCGTTAATAAAGGTTCATAAGATATCAAGTTTAAGGTGCAAGTTTATAACGGATTAACGAATTTTTCACACTCTGGTCCTCCGGTGCGTCACACTGGATATGACCGCGGCGCACCCGAAACCGGATTTTACCAAAATCGTTTTTGTATTGAAACTTCATCTTTTGATGTAATAGATTTCGACATGCAAGTTATAGGATCTTCAAAACACTTTCAAATAATCATTTTGTAAAGCTTTTTCAATCATTTAAACAACGATTTAAGCATATATTTATAAAACTTATTTTTCTTAGATTATTAACCACAAAACTTTATAAAACTCATTTCCACATGTTAGATCATACATGCAAAGGATGAATCAATGTAAAAACAGTAGGGATGAGTTATTATACCTCAAAGAAAATGAATGTATGATGATCTAGAACGATTTGATGGAAATTTCTTGTTGTAAAACGGTGATTTCGGCCCGAAAATGATAGAAATCAATGTAAACAACCAAAGGGGTGACTACCTCTTGCTTCCCTTGATGATGGTGTCGATTTATAGTGATAATAATTGGTTGACTATTGTTGGATACTTACTGCACCAAAGGAAAATTGAGAGGAAGAATGGAATTTTGCTAAAAAATTGTATGGAGAGAATGATAGTTGGTGTTTGTGAATGCCAAAATGAAAAGAGAGACTTGAATGATGCATTAGAGTGTAAAAATATGGGTTAATAGAGGTCTTGACACCTGCAGGACAGGTGTTGAGATGCTTGGACACGTTTTTTGGTGAATCACTCAACAAACACCAAGTGCTTTCGGCACCTTCCAATGTGGCGCACTGGCACTGGGTGCGGCGCACTGAGGGCTAGCACTTGGTTTTTCGTTTTTTCGATTTTGTTAACGTTACGTATATGCGTTCGTCTAGAGTTCCCGGTTGATTTGCAATGAACTTAGGCAAGTTCATTATATGTATTCTTGGTATTAGGATTCATTTAATGATTCAATTTCGAATCCGATTCCGGGACACGTACTTTTCCGTTATAGTATAAACAAGAGCAAAAGCACGATTTCTCGAAGATAAGGAATACGTTAACCGAAAAATTTGGCGTAAACACCCTAACTTATTATCACGACAATACTACTATTTGGGACTTAGGTAAATATAAAGATTACGTCTCGAGGGACGAATCAACAAACACCTAAAACCCGACTCATATCAATAAATCGTGAGCAAATACAAAGCGAAATAAAAGGGTCAAAACAATTTCGAATAAATGTAGAATAATACGGTAACACAAGTACCTAGAAATGACGGGACGTCACAGTATGAGTTTCATACCGATACCGCAAGCTCTCTATGAGGTGCACTTGCTATGTTCTGATTGTATTGAATGTTTGTGATGTACCTTTATATCGTTCGATGAGATGATTGTTTTCGTACTACTTAAAATGCATTAGTTACACAATATTTTCTTTACTGATTTGTACTATGAAATTAATTACTTTTACTACTACTCGATGTGCTCACTCAACTTTATGTTGACGTTTTTAAGCTTTACTTTCAGATAATGAGCAGGCATAGGACTTGGATGTAGGAGTCGGACTCTAGATGACCACACGATATCTTTTGCATTTACGGGCATTTATTATTTATATATTTGGTTTTTATTTCGGGCTTGCATGCCCAAGTATTCTTTCATTTGTTGATGATTACATTTGAATATCCTTCTTGTAGTGTTTGACGATTTTCGTTTACTAAGGTTTATACCTTGAGTATGGCGACGTCATAACAATACATTATTTATTTATTCATATAGATTATATTCATTATATTACTATTGTGTTATGACTTTCGCCAATCAGTTGCACCCTGCGTTTCCGCCAATGGCGGGGTGTGACATCTGTAAAACGGGATGTTGGAGCATAAAAGAATGATGATTGAAGCTTCCAAAGACTCTTCATCCAATGTGTTATGTTAAATATTTAGTTCAGGTGAACATTATTCATCACCGGAACTAAATTATAGTTAGGAAATTCATGAAGACTTTAAGTCGGGTGAACTAACTCTTCACCAGAGCTAAGTTCAAGTTCACCCGAACTAAAAGTTAAATAAAGTTTTGTTTATTTGTTCACCCGAAGTGTTTTTAAATAAACATACGGGTTGATGTAATGTAAAAGGTAGAGTGTATAGCGTATAAATAGTGAAGAGAGTATTTCAATTGATAAGAGCTTGAGTGTAAGTGAGATTATCATATGTAACAAACTTTCCCACCATTGTTGGCTTTTGAATGAAAGATTTCTTCACTGATTTAAGATTGATTCATTGTTCTTATTTCGTTAAGTGAATTCATTAACTAGTGATTCAGCCACCAGTTCGTGATTCAAAACATAGGATTGTTGGTTTGAAGATTGATCAGACCTGACAAGTGGTATCATAGCTAGAAATCAAATCTCAATTGATTCAGCTTAACACTGAATAGTCTGATTACGAACATTAGCTTTTACATCATGGCTCGTATGAATGTTTTTAAATATCATGCATTTGACATATAAACAACTACTTCATGTTTTAAAATCTCCATTTATATGCTTTTAAGACATACAACAAGTGAACACAAAATCGGATATCGAAAAGCAACATTAAAACACAGTTTAAACCCACGTTCCTAAAATTCAGTTTTAGAGAGTTTGGAAATGAATGAGACGATGAGAGCACTTCCATTTAAAGGCTAACTCAAAATTCGTCATCGTAGACACTGGATTCAAGTAAAAAGACCTTTTTATGAATGAGATATGACCCCGCGAACACAAACCAAAAATCTGATCATGAAACATGTAGTTTCAACCACGAATTTCTAACTAGTAAGACGTTTAAATGAAAACCCAAACTTCTAAATTTGATTACCCAAACACAAACCCATGATAACAACATATAACAATCTGAATTTATAAAATGCTAATCCTCAAAATGTATTATCCAAATTAGATTTCAAAGATCAAACGCAACTCTTATTTACCACAAAAACCCTAATACCTGTTTGACTTATTTACGACATTTTATTTCGAACTAGAAACATACGGAACCGTTACAAAACAAAATAAATGTGATTTTTATCGATGAATAAGATTAGTTTAAGAAGATTACCATAATAATAAAAAAAAAAAAGCAAAAATGTGTGTGTATGTGTGTAAGCGGCTGTCCCAAACCAAAAGGAAATAAGATAATGGCGAGATGACCAGGCTGGTGTTGCTATTCGACGAGAAGGAAAGGAGAAGAGGAATGATCGATGGATGATTGTTGCTGCACTCCTTTCTGATCGATCAAAAAAACAGGATTAAACTGATGGAGGAGTTGACTAGGAATTAAGTTTCAGTTTTTAGGTTTTTAGTTTTGGGGTTTGGGTAATAATATGGGTAAATGGGTTTAATTTGATTTAACTGGTTTAGTTGCTAATTTCTAAACGGATTATAATGTGGATATGGGTTAAAAGAATACCCAATCGACAAAGGTTAACGACACGACTAAAACAAGACCAAAACGGGCAATAATAACTAGACCCAAAGATAAACGTTTTCCCGAATAACAAAATATGACTCGGGAATTTTCATACGAAACAACGACATAACTCGGAATAATAAGTTAAGTATATAATTTTTTTAATCTTAATAATTTGAGTTCTAAATTGATTACTAATGTTCACGCATTCAAATATGATTAGGACATTAAACACGAGATTTATTCGTTAAATGGTTTAGAAGCTCATCTAGCAGGTACTACCTTCTTGTGAACCTAAAGTACTATACAGATCCAACAATATATAAATGAAACAGACACGAAATTATTAACTATCACACATCAACATAGTATAAAGCAACTTTTTAAAAAGTTTTTAATAAGACTCGGTCTTGAGCTACAGGAATACTATAGGGTGTTGAAACTTGATCAAGCCCTTTATTGCTTACATCAAGACCTAGGACCTGGTATGACACCTTTAAGGAGTACTTAATTGAGGATGACTATCAAAGAGGAACAATATACCAGATATTTTTTATCAAAAGAGTAGGATAGATTCTAGTCTTGTGAAAATTTATGTTGATGATATCATTTTTGGCTCTACAAATAATGATATGTGTACATAATTTGAGTGTGTCATGCATATGAAATTTAAATGAGCTCAATGGGTGAAATAACATTTTTCCTTGGACTACAAGTTAAACAATCTGAAACTGTAATTTTTATAAACCAATCTTAGTATGTCGAAGACGTTGTTGGGATTAGAACTTAGTTAAATTGGTTTTAGTTTCATTAATATTGCTCCTAACTACTGCTGTGAAGGTATTGCTCAATTACTACTGACCAAAGCAGTTACTACGGAAGGAAGATAAGTTGCTACTGCAGTTGTAGTTACTACAGAAGACATATCATTATTATTACTACTGCTCAACTAATTACTACGGAAGTCAGTTTCTACTGCAACACACTTGTCATGCAAGTTTAGAATAAGAATTACAATTGTAGATAGATTGTATTTCCTTATTGATAGATGTTTCCTATTTTCTTGATAGGTTAGCCTCAAGGTCTATATATAGATCCTTGTAATTGATAGAAAACACGTTGTAATTGATACATTATTCAATTTCAATTGAGGCTTATAATTCGGCAAACTTATTGTTCATCATTTTTTACTTTACAATATTGTTTGTTTCGATTAACTTATTAATATCAAAGTGTTCAATCCGCTGCTGAACTTCTTTGATAGATCAAGATCTTAGGAAGACCAGCTTTAGGTTTATACAAACTTATTTGATCCTTACAAGTGGTATCAGAGCACAGGAGGTGCTTAAGATCCATTGATCAACAAGTTCTAAGAAGTCTCATCCAAAAGATATCAATCTAGAACATCACCGACGTTCTAGTCAACAAGGTTCCAGTTCTCAACAGTAATGATTTCGATTTATGGAAGCTACGCATCAAGCAACATATACTGTTATCTGATTATACAGTATGGGATGTCATCGTCAATGGCAACAAAGAAATTAAAACCCTTGCAGCTAATGGTCAACCTGGTGAAGTTATTCGTCCTATAACTGATAATGAAAGAACAGAAAAGCGAACTGAGATCAAAGCTTTAAGTATTCTTCTTATTGCAATTCCAAACGAGTATCAATCACAATTTGAAGGGTACACCGATGCTAAATCTCTATGGGAAGCCTTGGAGAAAAGGTTTAGTGTCACACCCCCAAATCTCATGTTCCCGAGACTCGAGGTGTTGACTTCATGGGTCCCAGATAGCAATGATATATAGACGAACGACCTCTATATGAGTCGTTTTTAAAAAGAAACATACATTCATTGATATTAAAAATTCAGATTTTTACATGATTACTGAAATGTTACCAGAGTTCACAAAATAAAGATTTACATTACATAACTTAAAGTAAAATAAGTAATGCAGGGGAAATCTCCCAAAAGCGTGTGTTTGAAATATGTGATTCTGTCATATCCCAAAATCCCAACGTCGAAATCCCTTTCAACTAAACACTTGAGACATACATGCTAAAGTCAACATAAATTTGGTGAATTCATAGGTTTAGTTTAGTAATGAAGTGGACCACAAGATTTCTATTTAAGTAAAGTTTTATAGTTGCACCTAAGCTCATGACATCGAAGCGTAACAAAGTTCCTTACCCCATAAGTATTACTATGTTATAGCCAATAACATATATAGTTTTAAAAGTAAAGCACCCTACTCGAGTCCACGAGTTATTTGTGGTAGACGTGGGTTACATCGTCTGGCCATTGGGTGAGGGTTGTCAAACCCTAATAGATCTATCCAATACAATCGCGCTTAAGTCCTTAACTAACTATTCATGTTAGGGGAATTTCAGTTGGCTTAGTGGTAACTTAGGCAACTAGTAAAGGTTTTAAGTACTTGTGTCCATAAGTAAAAGAGCATGTATCTCACCCCAAGTATGTTATAAAAACAAGTAAAAAGCGGGGCTATGAATTCACCTTAGCAAGCTAGCTAAAAGTAATGATGTAGTGTGTGTAAGCCAACACGGGAGTCTCAAATCCAAGAATCAGGTAGGTCTAACCTTGACCTATTAAGTTTTGGAATTAAGGTGTTTATATTCTAGTCCAATGCACATGAAAAGGTATGTATATGTACGAATAAGGTAGGGTTAAGGTTCGGGTTTGATAATAATAAACTAACACCGTTCGGGCCATTATATACAAGACCATTCTATAATCGCATGCGGAGCTAGGACACTTTAAATCGTAAATCCAGCAAGCTCGACACTACGAAATATCGAGATGGAATCATTGCATACAAAGCTCCCTAGTATTGTGTTATCGCTATTATTATCGAGTTGGTTTTAAAAGTTACTTTTTATAAAAGTTTATAAAAACTCAGCAAGTATGTTTAAGTTTTACCCAACTTTAAAGTAACATATCTCGCCCGTTTCTTATCCAATTTTGATGATTTCTTTTCAGATGAACCTCGACGGACAAACTGGTTCATCAAGCTATGTGCCATGCGGATGGCTCCCTGGCTTTTTTCCGGCTCGGAGGAAGTAATATTTCCCTGAATTTGGGGTGGTAATCCCCAGATGTACCTTTCAACCTTTTTGTATTCCGGGGTTACCATTCCTTGGCACAGTAGGGATAGCTCCTGGAAACGGGTGGTATAACGAGTTATGTTATCTCCCTTCACCGACAAATTCCAAAATTCGGATTGCAATTTTTGGATCTCATTTCTGGGACAGTACTCATCCCTCATCATGGTTTTGAGATCCTCCCATGGTAGCAGGTAAGCCGCATCAATCCCGACAGATTGTGCATATGAGTTCCACCATGTTAAGGATCTATTTTGAAGGGTGCAGGTGGCAAACCTGACCTTTCAATCTTCCGAGCAGTTAAAGATTCGGAAAACTGACTCGAGTTTCTCGAACCATTGAAGTAACCCAACACCTCCTTCATTCCCGCTGAAGTACTGGGGCTTACAGTTTAGAAATTCCTTGTAGGAACATTCTTGAGTCACATTCTCGGCTCTTCCTGTGGTTCCGCTGTTTCCTCCGCCATTAATGTTTCCAGCTCCACTGGCTCTGTTTGCTTCATAGGTAGCGATAGCGTCTGCTACACGATGTGCTATGATTTCTTCCATATTATATGTGGTTTGCGAGTTCCTGGTGGTTCTTGTATTTCTCTTTGGCGGCATAAGTCTTCAAAACAAATAATAAAACCCAAACATAGCATCAACCACACATACACGACATATAAGTAGGTAATAAATATGCAATCATACTGATATCGCTCGATTCTACGCGTATTCTTTCGCGATATTTGTTATGTTTTTGAGTCAAAACGTAATGGATAGCCTCGTATTACTTATTTTTGTGTAAAGTTTATGTTTTAGGTGTTTTAATATGTTTGGAGTCAAAAAGGATGAATTTGGGACCAAAAATGCAGCTGATAGTAAAACGGATGTATCGGGAGCATACGGACTCGAAAAGACCTCCGGTCAGCGCCAAAACGACCATAACGAAAAAATCTACAAACTGGAAGCTACTGATCACAAGTTGCGGGGCAAGAAGGATGAGTTGCGGCTCAACTAAGGCAGGAATTTCAGCTCGAGCTTACTGATGACTAGTTGCGGAGCAACTACATTTAGTTGCGGCGCAACTCAACCTCCAGCAGTTACAAACTCGTTTTTAAGGGATAATCAAGGAGGAAAATGAGAGGTTAAGTTACCAGCTTCTTAAGGACGATTTTTGGCATCATTTGGGTTCATCATTATCATCACATTCTCAGTTTTTAATCATCAATTTGCAAGGAGGATTAAGGCAATTTTCATAATCGTAATTTCAAGTTTGTGTTGAACAATCGTTACTTTCATTTCTACTTTATCATTTTGGAGATACTTGGAACCTATTTTCTATAGTTTGGTATTGAACTTTTATCCATTTCATATTACAATTGAATCATGTCTTTTATTTATTTGATTAGTTTCGTTACAATTATGAGTAGCTAACTTATTTTTACGTTTGCTTGGATTTGTGATCGTTTATGTGTTAGATTTTGGGTGTGAAAGTCGATTGATGTGTAGAGGTTAATCGGGGATCCGTTTGGGTTGTTATTTTAATTATATTGTTAAGATTGTTTATAATTTTATTTGGTAAAATAAAACGGGTATTCGAGAGGAATCCGTAATTTTTACTAAAATAAGAACGAATTAATCGGCCGGTCTTTAGTTGATTAAGAGTTAGCGGTATTCAAGAGGAATCGCTAACAACAATCTAAACAAGTAAGTAATAACACAAACGCTAGTTAATAAATTAAGAGAGATCGGTTTATTAGTTAGTAAGCTATTCGAGAGGAAGCTTATAGGTTAATTCTCACGCATCGGCTTGGAACTTTATGCACAACTACTTGAGGTGTTAATTATATTCGAGAGGAATAGTTGCATGGTTAGGTAATTGGAGAAATCCGGTATTCGAGAGGAACTTAGGATTTTATAGTAGAAGTTTATCGACATTTTCATACCTAAGAGATAACATATATTCGTAAACGGTCCAAGCAAGCGTCTTTTTATCCATATTTGAAATCAAGAGTATTTTTACCGTTATTATAAGCAAGTCTTCTTAAGACCAAACCCAATTTGTTACGTGTTACTTGTTACTTAAAACTAAAACTCTCAATTATAAATAGTCCCTGTGTTCGAACCAGATATTTACTGATACTATTTTACAACTGACAAGGGTACACTGCCCGTGTAGTAATCTAGTAAAAGTTAATTTTCGGAAAACTAGATTTTTCACATCAAGTTTTTGGCGCCGCTGCCGGGGACTTGATTTAATTGATATTTTAGCTTTTGTGTTTTATTTTGTGTTGGATATTTTTCACGGTATTGTTTGTTAGTGTTGTGTTTTTCAGGATTTATAGGTGGGTGATGTTCACGAGGTCTTATGGGTGTGAAACATGTGGAGGGCCACACTACCCGGAGGAATGCTATCGATACCAAATGAATTATCAAAACCGAGCTGGGAATTTTGGTTATGGAGACCAACAAAACGGAAGGTTGAGATATGAGGAAGAGGATGTGAGTTTTAAAGACATGATGAAAGAATTTATTCATGCTCAAGAGGCGCAGAATTAGAGTATTTTTAACTCAATGAATGTGTTAGACGATAGAATTGAGCAGTGGGAAAGAAGCAACCAAGCGGTTTTTCAAGAATTGGACCGGAGGATTGAGGAAATGAATGAAATGTCGGAAAATCAACCAACGGGTCAAGAACAGATTTCTACCCAACCAGACCCGAGGCCATTCAATTCAAACAACCAAGGAGGTCAATCAAGTCAGAGGCCGAAGTACCAAATACCTAATCAAAGGAACGAGAATGTGAGTGCAATTTCTACACGATCTGGGTTTAAGTACGGGGGAGAGGAAGAAAGTGAGGCGAACGGGAATGAAACGGGTGAAACTGACCCAATGCGTATAAGTGAACCCATAGATAGTGATTCGGACGAGGAAGAAGAGCTCGAAATGGAGAAACGGCCCGGGAAAGAGCCGATGGTTCCAAGTGAAGAGAAAGGGGCAAAAACGGAAATCAAAGGAGCTTACAAGCCAAACGTCCCTTATCCTCAACGCTTGAAGAAGGAAAAGATTAAAGAGCAGTATGGTAAATTTCTTAATTTAATTAATTCTGTTCATGTTAACGTTCCTTTGGTCGATTTAATTGTAGGTATGCCGAATTACAAAAAGTTCATCAAGGATCTCGTGAAGGAGAAGGGGAAAGCAATGGAGAATCAAGCAGCTTATCTAAACGCGGAATGCTCGTCAATCGTAAAGAACGACAAGCTTCCACCTAAGTTGAACGATCCAAGGAGTTTCATAATTACTTGCACTTTTGATAAAACTTTTCATTGCAACGCCTTAGTTGACTTAGGTGCTAGTATAAATTTAATGCCCAACTCTTTATATAAAAAATTGGCTTTGGGGGTTTTAAAGCCAACAAAAATGAGCATTAAACTAGCCGACCAAACTTTCAAATACCCGCTAGGCATTGTAGAGAACGTTTTAGTACAAGTAGGTAGATTCTCGTTTCCCGTAGATTTTGTTGTGTTGGAAATGGAGGAGGATAACAAAGTACCTCTAATCTTGGGTAGACCGTTCTTGAACACCGCGGATGCTATCATCCGTGTGAAAAGTAGGGAAATTTCGTTGGGTGTGGATGACGATAGAGAAATTTTTTCTTATGAAAAATCTAAAAAACATTCATACTCGACCCATGAAACATGTTTTAGAATGGATGTTATTGATAATGACATGTTTAACCAAGATTTGCAGGAATTTCCCGAAGAAGAGGAAAACGAGAACGGTTTTGAACGGGAACTAAAGGAATTGCTTGGAACGGGATTGGAAGATATGGTTAAGTCAAATAGAAATCCTAATGGAGATATCACCTTAGAGGAGTTTGAGAAAATGTTCCACATCGAAAAGGACCCGAGTGACACCAAGAAAAAGATTGAAGAAGAGCAAAACGGAGCAGAAAACGATCATCTGGGATTACTGAGCCAGTTGCGGCGCAACACCCATGTGATGCGACGCAACTCATGGTCAGTAGCCCCAGAAATTGTTTCCACTTTGTTAGTTGCGCCGCAACCCATTCAGATGCGGGGCATTGAGGCCCCATACCCCGAAAATGGCCGAAAAGGTGATTTAGAAGCAAAGAATGAAGTGGGGGATGAAACATTGGTTAAGAATGAGGATATGGGACTAAAATCATACACAAATACACCAATGGAAGAGGAAAGATCGAAACGGGAAGTGGCGGAGCTTATTGGGTCGGAAATGGTGGCGATTGACAACCCGATGAGTGAAAACATCACTTTGGAGGATTTTGAGGAGTATTTTGATTTGGGAATGAAACCGGGGGTCACCAAAGTAGAGAAAAAGGGTGAAGTCATGTGGGAATCGACCCTTGAGAAAGAAATCGTGAAAACGGGTGAAGTAAGCATGAAGCGGAAAATCGGTATGGAGCCAAGTCTGTGATGAGAAGAATACTACCATCTTCAATGCATCTGAATGCTTAATTATGAAGCCTGGATATGTTGTTGATGAAAGCATGGTCCTACTAAGGACACCAAGAAAAGACAATGTCTATTGCTTTGACATGTCCAAGGTCCAATCAACTGCAGTTGAAGCTTGCTTTGTCTCCAAAGCAACAATGGATGAATCCACTCTATGGAACAGACGTATGTGCCATATGAACCTCAAGAACATAAATGAGTTGGTGAAATCTAATCTAGTAAGAGGACTGCCTAACAAGCAATTTTCACTAGATGGTAACTATGTAGCTTGTTTGAAGGGAAAGCAACACAAGACTTCTCACAAGTCCAAAGAAATCAACACCATTGATACTCCTCTCCATCTGCTCCATATGGACTTATTTGTACAAACCAATGTGAAGAGTATTGCCAACATACTGCCTGGTAATCACTGATGACTACACAAGGTACACATGGGTATATTTCCTTGCAACTAAATATGAGACCAGCCAGCTCCTCATCTCATTCATCACAAGAGTAGAACACCAAATAAATCTGAAAGTGAAGAAGATTCGGTGTGACAATGGAACAGAGTTCAAAAACCAAGTGATGAATGAATTCTGTGAGAAGAAGGGAATAGAGAGACAGTTCAGTGATGCAAGAACTCCACAACAGAATGGAGTAGCTGAAAGACGAAATAGAACTCTATTGAAGCTGCTAGAAGTATGTTGGCTGACTCCTACTTACCTGTGTTCTTCTGGGCAGAAGCAGTTAATACTACCTGCTATGTGCAGAATAGACTTCTCTTAGTCAAGTCTCAAAACAAGACTCCATTTGAGCTCTTACACAAGAAACAGTCATTGATAAGCTTCTTAAGAGCTTTTGGGTGTCCCTGTACCATTCTCAACTCCAAGGACCATCTGGGCAAGTTTGAAAGCAATGCAGATGTAGGATACTTTGTGGGATACTCTTCACAAAGCAAAGCATATCGGGTCTACAATCACAAGTCAAGCATAATTGAAGAGAGCTCCAATGTTACATTCAATGAAAACAACCCCAACACTAAGGGTCAAGGACCAAATTGGCTATTTGATTTGGATGCATTAACAAAATCCTTCAATTTTGACTTTCACTCATCCGCATCAGTTCCTACTGCTCCAATTCCTACTGCTCCAGCAAATCCTGTTAATACTGAATCGGTTTCCACTGCCATTCCACCAGTTGTTGGTACTGACAGATTAGATGTCATGGATTACATCTATCTCTTGATTTCATATGATGACCCTCTCAATATTTATGATACAATTGACAAAGCAGTAGAAGAGGAAGCACAACAACAGGAAACTCCTGAAGACCAACCTCTCCAAGATATAGAAGCTCCAGCTAAAACATCTGACAAAGAAGAGGAACAAAACCTTAATGAAAATCCTCCATTGGTAGAGGAGAATGAAGATGGAGTTGAAGTAATAGCTACTGAAGAAGTTGACGATATTGATGTTGAAATGACTACTCCAAAGAACACTACTTCAAATTCAAGTCCTTTTCATGGATCCAATCCTTTCCATGGATATGCAATACCTGACATCAATGATACCAATTTGGGTGTATGCTTAAGAATTGAGAACATTCCTTATTCCCGTATTTCAAAGAACCACCCTCCATCTCAAATAATTGGTAACTTTGATATCTCAATGGAGATAAGGAGTCACACCAAGCCTCCAAATGATCAACTGAAGGACATAAACACTTGTTTATTTTCTTGCTTTCTTTTACAAATGGAACCCAAGAAGATTCAAGAGGCTCTTATACACCCACACTGGATAGAAGCATGTCAAGCAGAACTACTTCAGTTCAAAATTCAAGGTGTTTGGGATTTGGTTCCACTGCCTAGAGGGAAGAGGGTAATAGGCACAAGATGGATCTTTAGAAACAAGAAGGATGAAAGAGGGATAGTCATCAAAAACAAAGCTAGACTGGTAGCTCAAGGTTACACTCAAGAGGAGGGAATAGATTATGAAGAAGTATTTGCTCCAGTTGCAAGAATAGAAGCAATAAGACTCTTCCCTTCCTTTTCATCCTTCATGGGCTTCAAAGTCTTTCAAATGGATGTGAAGAGTGCTTTACTCTAGGGAGTTATAGAAGAGGAAGTATATGTCAGACAGCCACCAGGCTTTGAGGACCCTCAAAATCCTCACTTGGTGTACAAATTAGACAAAGCTTCTCATGGGCTTCATCAAGGACCAAGAGCATGGTATAATACCTTGTCTGATTATCTTCTCAAGAATAACTTTCAAATAGGAACCATTGACAAGACTCTCTTCTTCAAAAAGACTCATTCTGATATCCTTCTTGTACAAATATATGTGGATGACATCATCTTTGGCTCCACCAAAGATGCTTTGTGCAAAGAATTTGAACAGCTGATGCATACAAAGTTTCAAATGAATTCAATAGGAGAACTAACATTCTTTATAGGCCTCCAAGTCAAGCAGAAGACTTATGGCCTCTTCATCATCTAATCAAAATATGTCAAAGATATTCTCACCAAGTTTGGATTTCTAGAAGCAAAGGTGGCGAGCACACCCGTAGAAACTCACAAACAACTAACTGCAGATCTTGAGGGGGAGGATGTAGACATTCACAACTACAGGCCAATGATAGGTTCACTAATGTACCTCACAGCTTCAAGACCTGACATCATGTTTGGAGTTTGTGTGTGTGCAAGATATCAAACCAGACCCAAGATGTCTCATCTCATTGCAGTCAAGAGAATATATCGTTACTTGAAGGGCAAACCTACTTTAGGCCTATGGTATCCTAAATATTCACCCTTTGATTTAATTTCTTATACTGACAGTGATTATGGTAGTGAAAATTTAGACAGGAAATCAACAACAGGAGGATGTCAATTCCTAGGCTCAAGGCTTGTATCTTGGCAGTGCAAAAAGTAAACAACGGTTTCTACTTCTTCAACAGAAGTTGAATACATTGCTGCAGCAAGTTGTTGTGATCAAGTGTTGTGGATACAAAATCAAATGATGGATTATGGATATGTATTCATGAACACTCCCATCTTCATACATAACATGAGCACCATCAGCATAATCAACAACCCGGTGAATCACTCCAAGACAAAGCACATAGAGATACGCTATCACTTCATAAGAGACTGTAATGAAAAGAAGTTGATACATGTTGAGAAAGTTCATACTGATAATCAGCTTGCTGATCTTCTCACAAAAGCTTTTGGCGTGGGAAGATTTACATTCTTGATTACCAGTATTGGCATGATCAACATGGATTAACCACCTTAATGTCTTTCTTAAATTATCTCATGTTAAGTCCCTTCGAGAAACGCAGTAGTAACCTTAACAAATCAAGTGCCTTATTTTTTAGTATTCCTCTATGTTACTACTGAAAAATTAACAGTAGAAATAGATTTTGGAAAAAGTTTTATTAGTACGGCAACATTTTCATTACTACGGGAAGGTTTAACTACTAATGCCCTAAGTTTTGTTAATACTGTTGGAATGGTTAATACTGATAGTAACTCATTACTACGGACCTCTGGTTAATACTGGAAAGTAATATTCATTACTACTGCTAGACCAGTTAATACGGCCGTCATTACTATTGTATTTAACCTAATTACTACGATCATTATCTGTTAATACTGTAACGATTAGTACTGCGGAGTTTTCTTAATTAATAAGATTACTCTGTTAATACTGCGTTGACAAGTCAAACTTCAACTTGTAACTAACTTTTAACACTTGGCGTTCTGTGATTGGACCTTAATTTTAAATCTTCGGCGCGGGTTCAGTAATTTTTGACACGTGGCAACACACGATTGCACTGTCACACCCCGCTAAAAGCGGAAACACGGAGCGTTCCAGTTATAATATCAAAGTCAAGATTACAACAATATAACCGATAAACAAAACATCAAATTAAATAGATCATGCCAAATGTTACAAAATACATCAATAAGTCAAGGGCGGTAAGACGCCCAGTACAAATACAATTCCAAAAGAAATCAACAAAAGGATCGTCATGGAAATTATAATAAAGAGTTCAAATTCAAATTTCCCAAAAGCAAGCGATCCGAAAATAAACTATGGCATGATCAATGGAAATCCTCAATTTCCTACAAAGCGTTAAAACGACATCAACAACATGTTGGTGAATTATTCGCAATTTTAAGTAAAAAGTGACCCATCGACAAGTTTCAATAAACATTAGCATTTCAAATGTCATATCTTGTTTTTCAACCCTAGTGAGGATACCATGCTTAGATTAGTTATACATCGAACCTTACCAGTCCTGAAGACCCAACTCCTAAGGCAGTGTCAACCAAAGGCAAAAATGAAGTACGGTCATAACATCCGCTCATAGAAGTAAGCTACCGAGGGATGAGGGTTAGGTAGAATAACCCATATAGCTATATATATGTAACCGTTGGGCATAAAGATTAACGAGTGTATAAGACACCCAATCTAAGGCAGACCTATTCAACTAGGTAAACAAGATAATTAGTAAAGTCCCGCATACAAGCAGACAATTTTTAAAACACGCTTTACAACCCAAAAATACTAAAGACAAGGACTACGAATAACTCACAAAACAATCTTCAGCAAATCTCGGGTAATACAATCACGGAACCACAATTCCACCGCCTAAGTGCCTTAAACAATAAACAACATAGTCTCAGTATCTCTATAAGTATGGTTCGGTTTAGCCTTGTCGGTTAAGATTAGGTTAATAAGATAATCCGATAATAAATAAGTTTAAATGAGGTGATGTATTTAGAAGGCGTTGTTCCGCGTCAATCAGGACCGCTCGGAAGGATGTTGGCATTTCACGTCATAACAATAATTCGAAAAGAATAATATTCCGAGTCGAAATGACTACTAGGAATATTGGTTGAAAGGAATATTGTTTATAAGTTTATCGAAATCGACCAAGATCAATGGCAATTATGTTGACTTTCTCAGAGTCAAATATGTTGACATCATAAAGTCAAACGTTAAGGAAGTTGACTTACAAAAGTCAAATGTCAATAATGTTGACTTATAAAAGTCAAATGTCAAGGATGTTGACTTTGCAAGAGTCAAATGTCAAAGATGTTGATTTATAAAAGTCAAATGTCAAGGATGTTGACTTTGCAAGAGTCAAATGTCAAAGATGTTGATTTTGTAAAAGTTAAAATCAATTATTCGAGGTCGAATCATAGTAGTTTGGAAGATAATCGAAGTTGACGTAAATATCTCACTTTGACACTTTGAAGGTTTAAAAGACTTTACTTATCAAAATATAGTGTAAAATGTCTTTATATAAATGTTATTAATTAAAGTTTATCGCGAAACATAGTCGACGGCTTTAGATTACGATCGTTATTTGTAACAAATGTTTATTTATCAAAATGTAGGTAATATATCCATTTTAAATAAGTATTCGACGTTTTTGATTGCGTTGACGTCTTTGAGTCCAAAGACGGTATTTTATCATAATATGTTACTTTTAGTTTATTTATAGAAGTGTTTATAGTTTGAAATAAGTTTATCATAAAATCAGTGGCTTTGAAACAACAATTCACGGAACAAAACGTCAAGACGGTTAAACAACAAAAGCAACAACGTGCTGAATTTTGACGAAAAACAGCTCGGTGCGTCGCACTGGACATGGGGTGCGGCGCACTAGGTGCATTTCCTGATTTATGAATTTTAAGTTTTGTCGAAATCCGATTATTTAAAGGCTTTTTGGTTAAAACGCAAACTGTTAATAACTTACATTCTGTTCCAAATATATTTACCCAGTGTTACATATATATAAATATACCATTTTACATACTAATACGTACAATATGTTAATTTCGGTAATAATAACATCTTTATGTATTTTAGTCCAAACCTTTGTCCATAACCAAAATATTCACAACTGTTGGTCTAGTATATTATTCCTAACCATTTTCAAGGCTAAAACCGAAATATATATGGAAAGTAATAACAACTTGAATGAACAAAAATGATTTCGAAGAAAATAACGATTTTACCGATTCAACCGCAAGATCTACGAGCTTGAAAGTGAATAATCCGAAAGCAAACTTTTGGTGGTGTGTTGATGAAAAATAAACAGCTCCGAAACACAAATAAATCCACCATTAGTCTAGATCATTGCATGCAAGTGAAAAATTAACGTTTTCGGAGAGATTTCGGTAAAAAAATTACTTACCAAGATTAAAGAGATTTCTCTTCAAGAACACCAAAAGGATCTTCCTCACATGAAATGAAATATGGAAGACAATAGCTTGGAATGAAAAAGAAATATAGTTGGTGTTAGATTCTCTAACAAATGAAGAGAAAAATGAAGAAAAAGTGGAAGAAAAATGAAGAAATGGTTAAAGAATCTTACCAAAAACCAAAGGAACCAAAAAGATGTTGTTAGAGATGAGTTTGTATCTTGAAACCTTCTTCAAATGTGGTGTTTTCTAGCTTCAAACTTCTGGAAATGGTTGTGTTTGAGAAAGATATGAAAGAAGTTTGCAAAGAAAATGTGATGGGAAAATGAGAGAGAGAAGGTGTTGTAGGTGAAATGTGATGTTAGAGGTTGTCTAATGGTCTTGGAAGGACCCCAAATATAACATCCCTGCACCACAATCACGTCTTACACGTTTGGGAGAAGGGCCCAATCAGCAACCATGCAAAAATGACTCACACAAAACAACAACAAAATGTGTCCAGCAGGTCAGTGCTGCGCACTGGACCAAAATCCAGACTTTTCAGTTTTGTTGTTCGCGATCGTTAAGGAGTTTCGTTCGTCGAAAGTTCCCGATTCTTTTTGCATTGAACTTAGGAAAGTTCATACTATGATTTACTTTATATTAGGTTCATTTAATATTATATTTTCACTTTCGATTTCGAGATACACACGATTTCGGTAAAGGAGTAAGCAAGAGCAAAAGCACGATATCTCGAGGATAAAGGATACGATAACCGAAAAATTTGGCATAAACCTTCTAACTTATAATTGTGAGAATACTAACTAATTGGCACTTAGATAAAATAATATTATTACGTCTCAGGGACGAATCAGCAAATACAGAAAACCCGATACTCAATAACAGTAAATCGTGAGCAAAACAAAGCGAAATACAAGGGTCGAAATCAATTGCGAATAAAATATAAATAATGACGGTAACATAAGTACTTCAAATTGAAGGGACGTCACAGCCTCCCCCAGTTAAAAGAACACACCCTGCTAAAAGCGGAAACACGGAGCGTTCCAGTTATAATATCAAAGTCAAGATTACAACAATATAACCGATAAACAAAACATCAAATTAAATAGATCATGCCAAATGTTACAAAATACATCAATAAGTCAAGGGCGGTAAGACGCCTAGTACAAATGCAATTCCAAAAGAAATCAACAAAAGGATCGTCATGGAAATTATAATAAAGAGTTCAAATTCAAATTTCCCAAAAGCAAGCGATCCGAAAATAAACTATGGCATGATCAATGGAAATCCTCAATTTCCTGCAAAGCGTTAAAACGACTTCAACAACATGTTGGTGAATTATTCGCAATTTTAAGTAAAAAGTGACCCACGACAAGTTTCAATAAACATTAGCATTTCAAATGTCATATCGTTTCAAACCATATCTTGTTTTTCAACCCTAGTGAGGATACCATGGTTAGATTAGTTATACATCGAACCTTACCAGTCCTGAAGACCCAACTCCTAAGGCAGTGTCAACCAAAGGCAAAAATGAAGTACGGTCATAACATCCGCTCATAGAAGTAAGCTACCGAGGGATGAGGGTTAGGTAAAATAACCCATATAGCTATATATATGCACCCAATCTAAGGCAGACCTATTCAACTAGGTAAACAAGATAATCAGTAAAGTCCCGCATACAAGCATACAATTTTTAAAACACGCTTTACAGCCCAAAAATAGTAAAGACAAGGGCTACGAATAACTCACAAAACAACTTCCGCAAATCTCGGGTAATTACAATCACGGGACCACAATTCCACCGTCTAAGTGCCCTAAAACAGTAAATAATATAGTCTCGGTATCTCTACAAGTATAGTTCGGTTTAACCTTTTCGGTTAAGATTAGGTTAATAAGATAATTCGATAATAAATAAGTTTAAATGAGGTGACGTATTTAGAAGGCGTTGTTCCGCGTCAATCAGGACCGCTCCGAAGGATGTCCGCATTTCACGTTATAACAATAATTCGAAAAGGATAATATTCCGAGTCGAAACGACTACTAGGAATATTGGTTGAAAGGAATATTGAATACCGAGGTTTTATTAAATTGACCAAGGTTAAAGATGTTGACTTTGTAAAAGTCAAATGTTAATGAAGTTGACTTAGAAAAGTCAAATGTCAACATTGTTGACTTATAAAAGTCAAATTTCAAGGATGTTGACTTATAAAAGTCAAATGTCAAAGATGTTGGTTTTGCAAAGTTAAAGACATAGATAACTGAAGTTGTCGCAAAAGTCTAACTTGACGTTTTGAAGGTTTAAAAGACTTTACTCTACAAAAATATAGTTTAAAATGACTTTTATATAATGTTTTTAACAAAGTTTATCGCAAAAATATTAGTCGACGGCTTTAGATTACGATCGTTATTTGTAACAAATGTTTATTTATCAAAATGTAGGTAATATTTCCATTTTAAATAAGTATTTGACATTTTTTGGATTGCGTTGGCGTCTTTGAGTCCAAAGACGATATTTTATCATAATATGTTACTTTTAGTTTATTTATACAAGTGTTTATAGCTTGAAATAAGTTTAACATAAAATCAGTAGCTTTGAAACAACCGTTAACGGAACAAAACGCCAAGACGGTTAAACAACAAAAGCAACAACGTGCTGAATTTTGACGGAAAACAGCCCGGTGCGTCGCACTGGACATGGGGTGCGGCGCACTAGGTGCATTTCCAGATTTATGAATTTTAACGTTTTGTCGAAATCCGATTATTTAAAGACTTTTCGGTTGAAACACAAACTGTTAATAAGTTATATTCTGTTCCAAATACTTTTACCAAGTGTTATACATATATAAATATATCCTTTTTCATACTAATACATACAATATGTTAATTTCGGTAATAAACACATTTTTAAGTATTTTAGTCCAAATCTTTGTCGACAACCAAAATATTCACAAATGTTGGTCTATTATATTATTCCTAACCATTTTCAAGGCTATAACCGAAATATATATATGGAAATAATAACGAAATATGTAAAAAGATGAATATGGAAGAATATCGATTTTTACCGAATAACAACCGCAAGATCTTAAGGTTGAGAGATGAATAAATCCGAAAGCAACTTTTGGTGGTGAGATGATGAGAAATATTCAGCTCCAAAAACATAAATATAACCACCATTAGATTAGATCTTTGCATGCAAGATGATAAATAACGTTTTCGGAGAGATTTTTCGGTAAAAGTTTACTTACCAAGATCTAGAGATTTTCTTCCCGAAAAGGTAGATGGATCTTCCCAAATGAAAAGTAATATGGAAGACAATAGCTTGGAATGTAAAAGCAAATAGATGGTGTTAGAATCTCTAACAAAAGAAGAGAAATATGGGGAAAAATGGAAGAAAAGTGAAGAAAATCTTAAGAAAACCTTACCAAAAGTTGATGGAGATCAAAGGAGACTTGTTTATTTGATGATCTTAGACATGAATCTTTCTTCAAATGTGTGATTTATGGCTCAAAGTTTCTGAAAATGTGTTGTATTTTGAGAGAGAAATGAGTGAAAACAAAAGAAAACTGTATGGAAAATGAGAGAGAAATGTGATTGTATGTGTTTGTGTAATGATCAAAGTGAGTTGTGAGATGGGTTTAGGCAGCAAAAATGAGCTTTCTCTGCCCCATTTCAGGTCTTACACGTTTTGGACAAAGTGCCCACTCACAAGCTATGCAAAAATGACTCACACAAAACAACAAAAATTATGTCCAGCAGGTCAGTGCTGCGCACTAGACCAAAACCCAAATTTTTCAGTTTTGTTGTTCGCGATCGTTAAGGAGTTTCGTTCGTCGAAAGTTCCCGATTATTTTTGCGTTGAACTTAGGAAAGTTCATACTTTGATATTATATTTTCACTTTCGATTTCGAGATACGCACGATTTCGGTAAAGGAGTAAACAAGAGCAAAAGCACGATATCTCGAGGATAAAGGATCCGATAACCGACAAATTTGGCATAAACCTTCTAACTTATATTTATGAGAATACTAACTAATTGGCACTTAGATAAATTAAAATTATTACGTCCCAGGGGATGAATTAGCAAATACAGAAAACCCGATACTCGAAAACAATAAATCGTGAGCAAAACAAAGCGAAATACAAGGGTCGAAATCGATTGCGAATAAAATATAATAACAACGGTAACATAAGTACTTCAAATTGACGGGACGTCACAGCCTCCCCCAGTTAAAAGAATTTCGTCCTCGAAATATTCACTTAGCGTCGTCGCTAGAAATGGGGATATTTCCGCTGCATTTCATCCTCCCGTTCCCACGTAAATTCAGCTCTAATCTTAGAGTTCCGTCGGACCTGCACAATAGGGATTCTACTCTGCCGCAGGCGCTTAACCTCTCGGTCAACCATTCCTATCGGCTCCTCTATCACGTGAAGCGACTCACCTAAGGGTAGTTTCTTGGATCAACTCGGGACCCGTAAACTGGCTATAATCCATATTAGCCTATCAAGGTGGAGACCTATACTTACGACAGTAGGAGGCCTCAAACGGCGCGCAACAACGCTGGGGTGGTAACTATTGTGGTATGAAAACTTGACTAGCAGAAAATGCCGATTCCAGCTTCCGCCAAAGTCTAAAACACGCGTGCGTCTTGATCAAAAATGACAGACAATCTCGTCTATATGCAATCTAGAAGGTTTCTCTATTCGGTAATCTTCTCGAATAGCCGATCCATGATAATCCGAATGATACTATCCTCGGTGGGAGCCTCTTGTTAAGCCTGAATGATACGAGCCTTCAAGCTCGACTAAATCGAAATCATCATGGGGCGTACTCTCACCGACTTAACCGACTCCGTGCGACTTAACGCATTGGCTATTACATTCGCCTTACCCAGATGGTAGCGAATCTCACAATCATAATCGTTATGCAATTCAACCCATCCACGCCGTCTTGTACTCAGCATCTCTCCTTTCTTTTTATGAAAAGTACCGGCGCGCCTTAGGGTGGGAAAACTTGGTCTAACGAAGCCTTTGTCCACCAAATCCTGGATCTGCTTCGATAGTTCTAACATCTCCGAAGGTGCTAGCCGATAAGGAGCCTTCGCCACTGGCGCTGCTCTCGGAACTAAGCAAATCTGAAACCCCACATCTCAACTAGGGGTAATCCATGCAAGTCCTCTGGGACACATCGGTAAAGTCACGAGCCACGGGCAACATCCGTCCCACATCGGTTGGAGAGGAGAACGAATCCTTCTTTATAAGGGGGTTGATACCTCTCCTAGCATGACGCGTTTTGGCATGAGCTTCGTGCCAGAAACAAATCCGTGCGCCGGTGAGCAAAGCGGACAGTATCACGCTACGGGTGTGCTTGGGCTGTTACAAATGGTATCAGAGCCGGGGCCCGGACCGATGTACACAGCGAGGACGCTGTGTCCTATAAGGGGGAGGATTGTAACATCCGTCTCGGTTGGAGAGGGGAACAAATCCTTCTTTATAAGGGGGTTGATACCTCACCTAGCATGACGAAAATACATCAATAAGTCAAGGGCGGTAAGACGCCTAGTACAAATACAATTCCAAAAGATATCAACAAAAGGATCGTCAAGGAAATTACAATAAAGAGTTCAAATTCAAATTTCCCAAAAGCAAGCGATCCGAAAATAAACTATGGCATGATCAATGGAAATCCTCAATTTCCTGCAAAGCGTTAAAACGACATCAACAACATGTTGGTGAATTATTCGCAATTTTAAGTAAAAAGTGACCCGTCGACAAGTTTCAATAAACATTAGCATTTCAAATGTCATATCTTGTTTTTTAACCCTAGTGAGGATACCATGCTTAGATTACTTATACATCGAACCTTACCAGTCCTGAAGACCCAACTCCTAAGGCAGTGTCAACCAAAGGCAAAAATGAAGTACGGTCATAACATCCGCTCATAGAAGTAAGCTACCGAGGGAGAGGGTTAGGTAGAATAACCCATCCGCTCATAGAAGTAACCGTCTTGACGTTTTGTTCCGTGAATTGTTGTTTCAAAGCCACTGATTTTATGATAAACTTATTTCAAACTATAAACACTTCTATAAATAAGCTAAAAGTAACATATTATGATAAAATACCGTATTTGGACTCAAAGACGTCAACGCAATAAAAAATGTCGAATACTTATTTAAAATGGATATATTACCTACATTTTGATAAATAAACATTTGTTACAAATAACGATCGTAATCTAAAGCCGTCGACTAATGTTTCGCGATAAACTTTAATTAATAACATTTATATAAAGACATTTTACACTATATTTTGATAAGTAAAGTCCTTTAAACCTTCAAAGCGTCAAAGTGAGATATTTACGTCAACTTCGATTATCTTCCAAACTACTATGATTCGACCTCGAATAATTGATTTTAACTTTTACAAAATCAACATCTTTGACATTTGAGTCTTGCAAAGTCAACATCCTTGACATTTGACTTTTATAAGTCAACATCTTTGACATTTGACTCTTGCAAAGTCAACATCCTTGAAATTTGACTTTTATAAGTCAACATTATTGACATTTGACTTTTGTAAGTCAACTTCCTTAACGTTTGACTTTATGAAGTCAACATATTTGACTCTGAGCAAGTCAACATAATTGCCATTGATCTTGGTCGATTTCGATAAACTTATAAACAATATTCCTTTCAACCAATATTCCTAGTAGTCATTTCGACTCGGAATATTATTCTTTTCGAATTATTGTTATGACGTGAAATGCCAACATCCTTCCGAGCGGTCCTGATTGACGCGAAACAACGCCTTCTAAATACGTCACCTCATTTAAACTTATTTATTATTGGATTATCTTATTAACCCAATCTTAACCGACAAGGCTAAACCGAACCATACTTATAGAGATACTGACCCCGCCATTTTATGCCCACGATATTGTCCGCTCTGCCACATCAAGGCTCACGGATTTGTTTTTGGCTGAGCTTCCCAGGGGGTCACCCATCCTGGAACTACTCTGGCCCAAGCACGCTTAACTACAGAGTTTCTAAGCTCTGCAGTGCATGTAGCCACCAAAACGCGTTGTGTCATGAAAGGCTAAAGGTTTACTCATATACCCAGCATCACTCTTGTGCACGGGGGATGTGGGATTTGCCTAATGTGTCACAAACACCCCCACTTGGGACTCAACGTCCTCGTTGAGGTTTGCCCCACCATCCCAAACGTCACAAGAGTGGCTCTGATACCACTTGTAACACCCCGCCATTTCATGCCCACAATATTGTCCGCTCTGCCACATCAAGGCTCATGGATTTGTTTTTGGTTGAGCTTTCCGAAGGGGTCACCCATCCTGGAACTACTCTGGCCACCGTCCTTTTTAATCATAACCCGCGTCTAATCCAACTCGCCAAGTTGTTATAATCTTTCTCATATAAATACGGTTCTAATTTTAATCTTTTATTACTTACCTTTAATCTCAAGAACCCTAATTGATAAAAAGTTACCGTTACAAGTACAAAATCTAAGTTTTCTTCCACTATTTGATTAAATTCTTCCAAATTACTAACAATGGTTGATCTTCAGTTTTACGCAAGCCATAATATGGTAGCATGTTTGATAAAGAACAATGAAAACGAGGATTTTTATCCCATAATTGATTTCTTGAAGCAGTCACACATCAAATTCGCTCTAACGGTTAGCCCTGAGTTACATGAAGATCATATAAGAGGTTTTTGGGATACTGTTATGGTAGCTTCTGTGGGAGAAGTACCAGTGATCAAGGCCACAGTTCATGGCAAAGAAATCATAGTTTCAGAGGCTACTATCCGCACTCATCTTCACTTTCAAGATGAAGCTAATTTACGAAGCAAAACTATTTTTGAAAATTTTAGACAAATGGGGTATGAGGGGGAACTAAACATTTCTACCTTTTTAAAAGCAAAATTTTCCCCCCAGTGGAAATACTTGCTGCATATTTGCAACAATGTCTTTCCCAAAAACGAACAGGGTGGAATGAGGGTAGTCTTTCTTTGGCAACTGCCATGGTTTGTCTGGCAACAAACCAAACTTATAACTTTTCAGCCTTTATCTTTGATGGGTTACTGTGGAACTTGGCTAATCCTAAACATAAATTTTTAATGTATCTAAGGTTTTTACAGCACATCATTAATTGTGAAATCAGAGATCTAACTAGATCTCAAAATGTTTTTCCTACCCATGCTCATACTAAAAAGGTTTTTGCAAATATGAGACGGGTAAATAAAGGTTGTTCTACTAATGTTACACCATTGTTCTCTACAATGATGGTGGGAAAAAGTTCTACTATAGATGAGAGACAAGTGACTTCACCTTTGTCTCAACCCCCATCTACTTCTATTCCTGCTGCAAGTACCTCTGCAATTCCTACTGCAAGTACAACAGCAGTTACTACTGAGGCCACACTTGCAGTTTCTACTGCAAGTGTACCTCCAGTTTCTACTTAGAGCATTCCTCCAGCATTAACTGAACCCATAGTCACCACTTTTGTGACTGAACTTGTAATCCCATCTGTTTCTACACCTCACTCACCACCACTTGTTGCTACTTTCTCTAGAAAAGCTAAGAGGGTTCCTTAGCCTCTTCAGCTTCAAACTTCCCCACTTTCACAATTCAGAAAAAGGGAAAACATTGAGCGATCCCCCAACCTCACTGAGGTGGTCAATAAGGAGGGGGAAGACCATTTTGGAAGGGCTCACACTACAGGTGTCCTTACTTCTCATAGTGAGGCCCAGGACAGTGTGGACATAACTAAGATCCAACCCCAGGCAACACTATCATTTGATGCTGCTTTTGTGGCATCTTTGGAAGGTGGTCCCGGGTGCCAAGAAACCATGGGGAGGGACATGCTTCTGTAGGGCATAAGGGTCCCTCTACATCCTATGATCAACCACATGTTGGTACTCAACAGGCAAGGGGTGAGAATAGAAATACTTTGTTAAATCTTGAATTGATGGAACTGTACCAAACTGTCATAGTTAAAGTGGATAAACAAGGGGAGGAACTTGCCACTTTAACACAATTAGTGCAGCAGGTGGTGTCACAACAAGCAATACTTATAGCTCAACTGTTGCACAAGACTCCATCCACAAGAAGCCTTGGCACATCACCAAAATCCTCCAGCTCTTCTTCTTCAGATGACATTCCTCCAGCTGACAAAAAGAGGGAGACAGCTATTGAAGACATTTTGTCAACTGAAGAGGATGTTGATCCTAAGGGGGAGGATAAAGAAAGAAGAAGTGATGATACTGTCATCACTGTCACCTCAGAGCTAGAAGTAGAAGATGAATTAGAGGTGGAAGGTGAAAAGATGGTGATTAATGAAGAAAATGATAAGGAGGAGCAGCATACATTTGAGGGGGAGCAGGAGATGGAAATTGAAAAGAATCAGTTACCACTGTAAAGATTGATGAAGTTATAATTTCTACTGGAGTTTGTTACTACTGCCCCTCTGATTTCTACTGAAGATATAGATGCTACTGCTCCTATTACAACAACTATTTCTACTGAAGGAGTTATTACTACTGAAGATCCAGTTACTACTGCCAGTTCAATTCCTACTGATCTTCTAGTTTCTACTGAAGCTACTACATTATTAATTCCACCAACAGTATCAATTCCTATGGGTGAAGCTCCAGCAGCAATATTTACTAAAGCAGCAGTTACTACAACTGTTTCTACTTCTTCGTCAATTCATACTGTTGATGAACAAGCAGCGGCTGCTGAACTCTTAAAGTTAGAAAGAAGAAATATCCTTGAACAAAGGAAGATTGAGCAAGCTTCACTGCCCAAACAGAAAGGAGTTGTCATACCTGTAGCACCTGACAGCACTAAATTGGTAGAAGGAGTAGATTTTGTACAAGACCCTTCAAGACCAACATGTATGAGACCATTTATACCTCCTCACACTGTTTACATTCCTACAATTATTACTCAAGTTGAGTCAAGTGAGAAAGCTATGGGAAAGAAGGTAATGGTTGATACAAGTGATAAAGAGAAGCAAACGAAAAAGAAAGAAAGAGAGGAGAAGCTAGCTGACTTTGCTGCTTTCCAACTTGCTGCTGAAGACGTGGACGTGGGAAGTGATCCTACCATTGTGTAAATACACACCAAGCTTCAAATTGCTGAAATGGAAAAGATAAAGAGGTTAAGAGAAGAAGAGTTAGCATTGAAAGTTGAGCTAGAAAAGGAGATGGATGAGTTGGCTCAAAAAGAAAGAGAAGAGAAAAGGAAAGCTTCAAGAAAACAGTCCACTCAAGAGAAGAAAGCTAGTGACAGGCAAAAGTTCATTGCATACTTAAAGTCCAAATCATTGGGGCCAATGAAGATGGGGAACTTTCTTACACTAGTGGAGAAAGAAAGAAAAAGGGACTCTAAGAAGAAATTACAACTCACAAAGCAGCAAGATCAACAACAGTATGAGTTGGAGAGGTCCTTGAAGGGAGCTCATGAGACAGAAAGAAAAATGTTTGATGCTCAAGGAAAGGAAATTCCCAATCCTTTTGCTCCTGCTAAACCAAGTTCACCTGAGGAGCTGAAGAGGAAGAAGTCTTATTCTACAAGAGTTCCAATGAAGAAACCAAGACTAGCTGACATTCCTACTTCAACTACTGTTGCTCAAGGAAGTCAAAGTGTACCAACTGTTCAAATCAAGAAAGAGCCAGTCATCATTGAAGAAAATGAAGATGATACTGAAATATCAGAAGATGATTGTTCAGCCTTGATTGTACAAGAAAAAGAACTTAGGATTGAACCACTGGCAGTTGAGCTTCCTGAGATCATTGACTTAGAGTACACTGGTGGACCAAAAACAACAGAATATGTGGTAACTAGACAAGACAAGTCAAACACAGTTGTACCAGCCTTTCATAGAATGGTTATAGATTTCTCAAGAGATGATCTAGAGCGTGTCTATGTTATTGGAAAGATAAAATATTCAAATTCTAGAGGAGAAAGCTCTGGAGTAGACATGGCTATGGATTGGCTTAATGGAATGTTTGATCTAGATGTTGAGAAAGTTAATCCTGCATTCAAGAAAGGAGGTCCAAACAACCCTGTGATTAAATGGTATATGTATGAACGAAGTGGTACTTACTCAATAGTTAGAACACATGGTGCAGTGGAGTTCTATCTAGTTGATAGAAAGTATGACTTAGGTTTGAGGACTCTGAAGGAATTGATCAAGGTTAGACTTCATGGTCTTGTGGCTTCCAGGATGGCGCATGAGTTGGTTTGGAGGATTATGCAGCAGCTCAATGAAGAGCTAGCAAAAGAAGTGGAGAAGAAGAAGAAGAACTTAAATGATAAATGATAATGTTCTCTAATTGAAGTAGTTAAAACTGATGTAAAAACTTGTACTTTCAATATTTATAAACGTTCAAGTTAGGGGGAGATTGTTGGGATTTGAACTTAGTTAAATTAGATTTAGTTTCATTAATACTGCTCCTAACTACTGCTGTGAAGGTATCGCTCAATTACTACTGACCAAAGCAGTTACTACGGAAGGAAGACAAGTTGCTACTGCAATTGTAGTTACTATGGAAGACATATCATTATTATTACTACTGCTCAACTAATTACTACGGAAGTCAGTTTCTACCGCAACACACTTCCCATGCAAGTTTAGAATAAGAATTGCAATTGTAGATAGATTGTATTTCCTTATTGATAGATGTTTCCTATTTTCTAGATAGGTTAGCCTCAAGGTCTATATATAGATCCTTGTAATTGATAGAAAACACGTTGTAATTGATACATTATTCAATTTCAATTGAGGCTTATAATTCGGCAAACTTATTTTTCATCATTGTTTACTTTACAATATTGTTTGTTTCGATTAACTTGTTAATATCAAAGTGTTCAATCCGCTGCTGAACTTCTTTGATAGATCAAGATCTTACAAAGAAAATTTTTAGGTTTATACAAACTTATTTGATCCTGAGAGACGTTTGAACAAAATTCAGTTTTCCAAATTGTAAATCTGCACCTACACCTGTTGAAACTAGAGCTAAACTGTCCCCTGACCTAGAAGGTGAAAAATGTTGATCCATACTTATACAAGTATATGATAGGTTCATTAATGTACTTAACTGCTCGTAGACCTGATATAATGTTTGGACTGTGGCTTTTTTCTAGATACCAAGCCAATCCCAAATTGTCACACTTAGTTGTTGTAAAAGAATTTTTGGATATCTTAAGGGTCAACCTAGTCTTGGACTATGATACCCTAAAGATTTAAACTTTAAGTTTTATGTGTATATTCATACTGACCGTGAGGGTTGCAATCTAAATAGAAAATCTACCTTAGGAGGGTGTCAATTTTTGGGTAATAGACTTGTGTCTTGGCTATGCAAGAAGCAGACTTCAGTGTCACAATGCACTACTGAAGCAAAATATATTGTTGTTGTTTCTTGTTCCTCCCAAGTTCTACGGATCCAAAATCAGATGCTTGACTATGGTATAAATTTCTTAAACACTTCTATCAACATAGATAACTCCGCTGGTATGTTTATTACTAAGAATCATGTTCAATATTAAAAAACAAAGCACATTGAGATAAAATTTCACTCTATAAGGGATTATTTTGAAAAGAAACTTATTCATCTTGTCAAGATTAAAACTAATTTTCAACTAGTTGATCTTTTTACCAAGGCTTTTGATACTTCAAGATTCAATTATCTTAAACGAATCTTGATTGAAGATTTTCTTTATCTTTCAAATGATTTTGTTTTCTATTAAAAATACAAAGAAGGGGAGAAAATCAATTCCAAATATGTTTTAAAAAGTTTAAAAATATGTTATTTGTACATAGTAAGAGAAAAATAGGAAAATAAAATACAAAAGTAACAATTAAGTTTTTAAAAGTTGAGAAATATGTTATGAAAAGTTGAAAAGTATGTGTTTGCGTATACAGAGTTAATAAAATGATCAAAATAAAAGGAAGAACGTTGTTCGGAAAATGGATTTCAAAAGGAGTTGTTTCTTAATTGTTTTTGTTTTTGTTCTTAGTTCGTATTAATAAAATGAAAATCAAATATAAAAGTGAAAAACTCAGAAAAATAAATAGTTCCTAACTTAGTTTAATATTTTAAAAACTATTTTGCAAATGTATTTTGAAGTTCTTATTACTTTGTGATTTATTAAGTTGCAAAAATACATACAAATTTTTCATGTTGTCAAATGGGATATTAATACTGTCTTTGAAGAAGGAAAAACTATTATATTTTTAATGGAAATATGACATACAAATCTTGAAGATTATAAGAGCAAAGAAATAATGAATTGCTAAAAGATAATTTTGTGTTTGAGAATTTATAAATGCTTTTATGTTGTTGACAAAAGAGATTATTGTAATATTAGTGTCAATTAATAAAGGTTGAAGAGTTGACAAATGTTCTACAAATTCTTTTTAATTAAATATGATCAAAGAAAAAATTTTGTTTAAGGACATAAAAATACTTTGATATTTTGGGAGATGAATGCAACTTATTTATTTATCTTTGGATAGTAGTATTGAAAAGTTTGATAAATCATCACTTCTTATTTTCCTATTTGTACAAATGAATGCAACTTATGTATTTTTGACACAAGATTTATTTTAGGAGAATATACTTTTGCTGGCACAGCTTTAGCCATTGGACCACATCGGTCTATCCTACCTAAACAATAAGCCTTTTCTTGTTCGTTCTTCGAATGAGGCTAGTGGACAAAGTTTTTATCAAAATATATTTTTTGTGAAAATTTTTGTTTTTCTTGAACTAACTTATTTGCTTATGATATTGAAAATTTTACTTATAATGATGAAAATTTACTTTTGCAAAATAAAATGAAGTTTATAAATATTCCATCTCGTTTACTTTTGATATTGAATTATTTCGTAAGTTGAAAATTTTACTTCTGAAAAAAAATAATTCTAAGTTATAAAATTTTTCATTCTTTTTACTTCGAGGATAGGGAATTTCACCAAGTCATGGGCTTTAAACAAAATTGCTCCAAATTTTTGTAGTGAGGGCATGCCTCGTAGGATATTGTATGCCTATGGTGCCTTGATTATTGCAAAATTTATCATTTGTACCTTGTAGTAAGGGTATTCTCCCAATATCACTTAGATGCTTACCTTGCCTACAGACCAATGTGTCCATTGAGTTTCCCGTGTCTACATATGCCTTCTTAACTTCATAATTGACCAATCGGTTCTATATTACAATAGGATTGGCAGAAGTGGCTTCAGATAATGGGAAGCAGATTGGCGCCCATCATCCAATTTTGAAAAACTAACACTTTCCTTTTCTTTCCTTTTTATTGCTCCTTCATGGACCATGAATGTGAAATTAGATGAGGTGGGGGATAGGGTAGTGGTGGTTATTTTATTTTATTTTTATCTGAGGAGAGACCTTGTGTGATGTATGAGTTCCATGAGAAAACAAACTACTTGTGAAATTAAGAAATGAAATGAAAAAGTTGAAACGTCGTTGCAAAACGAATCCTACAAATGGCGACAATGTTTGATCAAAGATCGTCACACACAAGAATAAGGGATGTTTGGGTGATTCCAACCTTGTATGAACAGGCTCTTAACGAGCCTAACGTGATGAAGGTTGAAGATGGTGATTAGCTCTGTTGCGAACCAAGAGAATGTTTGTTTGTGTTATTGTGTTTCGTATGAACACAACGTGTGTATCATTATAAAAGAAATAACCCTGTAACGTCCATATCATTTTGATGTATAATGAGTGTATTAAATGGGTCACACTTAGTAAACATTAAGACAATTTGATCACATTTTCGTACTATGATACCATGTACGAGCCCTTTTCTATTGGACAAAACCCTTGGCGGTCGGGCATCATCCTTTGACAGTCGGGCATTATTGCCTTTGGCAGACGGGCTTCTTGTCCTGCGGAAACCGGGTATTTGACCGACCTTGTTGCCGGGCACGAGGCCCTTGGTAACCAGGCATTCAAGCCTCGGTCGTCGGGCATTGTTGTTGGGCACAAACTTAGGAGGTGGGCGTTGTTGTCGGGGCGTCCGTCGCATCAAGCATTCGGCTAGGTGTTTGTAACAGGGTGTTTGAGGTTGATCAAGCATATTCCGTACTAACACTATCAATCGTACAAGACTACACCCTGTGTTTTTTATTTATTCGTTAGGTAATATCTGGATATGATATATGTCTAGATAAATGATATAAGAGGTACTTACGTTTCTTGAGCTGAATAGAGAGTCCGAATAATATAAAATTAATATTTAGAAGAAAAACATTATAATATATACGACTTAAAAGGGAAATCACCACCCACCTGACTTTTCCAGTTAAATCGTGTTGTCTGAATTAAGTCACAAACAAACACACACCTTAGGACTTATTACATTAAGTCAATTTAGTTAATATCAAAAACGATCGAATTATATAATATACTAAACCACATAATGATGTCATTTGAAGATATAACCAAATAAACAATCAAACATTCTTAGATATAAAAAAAGCCCACTCTAATATAATATCATGCTTTAAAAACGTAAACAAAGCATTAATTCCCAACTTTTTAGCAACAAGCAGTAAAGAAAATAAGAAAATAGACGTTCAAAAAGTGTTCATTATGCATTTCTAAGGAGGATTGAATTGCTTATTTCTTTGATTTAATTGATTTCGAGTCTTCTAGCTCAAGGGTAGAAAATAGAATTAGTATGTTGGTTAATGGCCTTATAAACAAAAGCGGGCTTATGTTTATACAAAATGAAATACAAGCTCATTTTATTAAGTTAATTTTTAAAAAACTGACGAACCTAAGTTTGAACTCGAGACCTAAAGTTAGATTCAAAAAAATCACACGAGGAAGAGGAGATTGCGGGTGCTTTTATCAGAGATTTGTTGTAGAATTTACGGATAAACCAACTTATAAAATAAGAGTAGCCCGTCTAAATAAATGAAAATTTGTGAAAAAACTTTAAACTAGGTGACCAACTCCATCGGTAGTCAGAGCTACCTGGGCTACCCCGTATGTACGCCCTCGTCATTGGGTTGAGTAATAGGCACAAACGTGTTTGGATTGAAAATGGTAAGTTAAGAGGCCATGTTGGTATGACAATTATACACTTATTTGCTGATCTATGAAATGTTTAAAGCATTAATCATGCATTTTGACTCTCAAAGAGTTTATTCAACAGTTTAAAAATAAAATGGATGATTATGCAAACGACAATAATATAATTTTTACTAAAATTGTTTAGGAAGTTGTAAGACTATCGGCAACTTTCAACCTATTCAACCCATTTTTCGTATTCCTCTTTTAGCTAAATCTTTGGAGATGACTGATTTTTGGAAATATAAATAAATATCAAAATCGACCCATATATTAGCAAATGGGTATAAATTGTCACCTCTATCAAGCATTAGACCTATAATCTGAAGGTAATTGAACATGTCAATTAAATGTGAGTCTATAAATATATGAGCCTACGAGGCTGCACACATTGACATTTAGACACGACTATACGTTTATTAAATGTTAATTATTAATGAATGTGTTAATTGTAATAATTAACAAATGGGAGGTTTTATTATATAAATAGGAATTGTTTCCTAACTTGTCACCCAAGTAATTGTTAGCTATATAATAAACACCAAGTTCATTATTCTAAACACACCATGATCGATTTAGGTTTCTTTGCCTAAACCGATTTCTACTCCTTCCTCCCTTTCGATCGGCCAAGATCCCACAACAGGATTAGGTTTTGGTTTCCTTTGAATATAAGGAATATTGAACACCTATTTGAGGTGTGGTTCGAATCCGGTTAAACAAAGGAGAAACAAGGAGTCGTTTGACAAACGTTGAGGAATCTATAAATGTGTATGTTGGGATAATTAATTATCCATATTGTGATTTGATGATACAAATATAAACCGATAACGGTGAAGAAATAGTAGTTTTAGAGTTGCTGATTTATATTGAAATAAGACTAAGTGATGGTTACTACTGCTCAGTTTCTACTGCTGATAGAAGTTTCTACTACTCATACAAGTTACTACTGCTCATAGAAGTTTCTACTGCTCATACAAGTTACTATTGCTCAGTTACTACTGGTGGGAGTTACTACTACTCTGTTACTACTAGTGGGAGTTACTACATACTTGGTTACTACTGCAACTCAGTTACTACTGCTCTATCAAGAGTTAATACTAGTGAGAAAATAAAGATTAATTTAGGATAAGATACGATTACATTTTATTCTTATTTGTAATTATCTTTATCACAATTATAAGGATTTGTTACCTTAAAATAGACAGATATTCTAGGAAGGTTACAAAGATATCAAATCTTTGTAATTATTATTCCTACGAATTCGTAGGAGTTTCTTAGAAACAAGGTTATAAAACCTTGATACATGCATAGAGAAAAATAGACGAGTGAATGCATAGAAAATGCATGGTGATGTAACCCTAGAAAAACTAGGTTAAGCCCCAAGATCAAGGTGTCCTTGATCCTGATATCGTTGTAAATATCTGTTGTATTTCTGATCAAAATATAATTGGAGAGTTGGTGGAAAACAGTTTGTGTTCTTGATTATCCATTCTTATTATATATTCATATACACAACCTGTTATTCACAAAACCTTGTAATATCAAAGTGTTGATCCGCTGAAACTTCTTTGATATATCTAGATCTACACGTTTGTTTTTATACAACCTAGTTCGAAAACAAGGTTGCTCTAGATCTAAGATCTACAAGGTCTTAAGGAGAAGAAAAATAAGATCTACATGTTTAAAAATTAGGTTTCCATTCGTCATAATTTGGGGCGGCCGTGGTAAAAAAGTCATAACTCATTCGTTAGCCGTCGGAATTGAATGAAATTTTGTCTGTAGGTTCTTCAATCATAACTTATATTCGGACCAAAGGAATTTTCGATCTGAGCTTCTGATCGAAAGATATGAATTTCTGAAATCTGTTGCTGTAAGGTTAGATTTATTGTGTTTATGTATACTAAAACGATCGTTGCTTATTCGTTACACACTGGATCTTCGTGAATTTTGGTTATGTTCTTAAAGGAGTACATATCTACGTTGTGTTAAAATTTGATCGTTATTGGATGTTTAGATAAGGAGATGTACAATTTCAAAGTTGGATGTTGAATGTTTATTGTTTGATGAGCGCAGCTGTGGTAAAAAGATCATGGGTATTCGTTAACCATTGGATTTTCATGATACTTTGATATGTGGTTCGAGATACACAGATCTATGTTGGGTAAAAATTTGAGCATGATCGGATTTGTCAATGAAAAGTTAATTAATTTTTAATCTGCTGCAAATTTTTAGCTAGTATTGTGCTTATATTGTTAATGTTGCTGCTACGTTCTTAGTACCACAATACACATTTTTCTGTTCGATGATGAAGTTAGTATTGCTCCTCTTTATTAGTACTTCTTTTATTGCTATTCATGGTTATTATAAAGGCAGTACTAATATCCAAATATTCATTTGAGGGGAAGATATGATCTTATACATGCACCACTTGAGGAAAAGGTTTTTACTTGTGAAATGTCAGTTAACCTCATGAAAGAAGAACAACTCTCGATTCAAAGAAGGTATACTGCTTCAACTTTATTACTACTGCCAGTTTGAGTCTTCATTGTTGAAATTCATTTTTTTCTGGGTGTGTACTTCATGGAGGGTAATTTGAGACATTGGAAAGCTTGAATTAGTAGCTTAATAAAGAGATGTTCAAAGTTGCATATTTTCAAAGTTCTCCTATTGGATGATGTCAAAAAGGGGAAGAGATTATATAGATGATATGATTTGCAAAGTATATATGAAGTCTGGTGGCATGGAACAAGAATTGAAGGCTTAAATGTATTAAATATATAGAAAGTCTACTTACATTAAAAAGTGGCATGTTTTGATAGAAATATCAACGGTACAAGAAGTATTAATTTGTTCACAGAGATCTCGATTGTAGGGTAAGTTTATCAGTTTATAGTTTATTGTTTGTTATTTTGTCATCATCAAATAGGGGAAGATTGTTGGGATAATTAATTATCCATATTGTGATTTGATGATACAAATATAAACTGATAACGGTGAAGAAATAGTAGTTTTGGAGTTGCTGATTTATATTGAAAAAGACTAAGTGATGGTTACTACTGCTCAGTTTCTACTGCTCATAGAAGTTTCTACTGCTCATAGAAGTTTCTACTGCTCATACAAGTTACTACTGCTCATAAAAGTTTCTACTACTCATACAAGTTACTACTGCTCAGTTACTCCTGGTGGGAGTTACTACTGCTTAGTTACTACTGGTGGGAGTAACTACTGCTCAGTTACTATTGGTGGGAGTTACTACATAATTGGTTACTACTGCAACTCAGTTAGTACTGCCCTATCAAGGGTTAATACTGGTGAGAAGATAAAGATTAATTTAGGATAAGATATGATTAGATTTTATTCTTATTTGTAATTATCTTTATCACAAATATAAGGATTTGTTACCTTAGAATAAGGAGATATTCTAGGAAGGTTACAAAGATATCAAATCTTTGTAAATATTATTCCTACGAATTCGTAGGAGTTTGTTAGAAACAAGGTTATAAAACCTTGATACATTCATAGAAAAAAATAGACGAGTGAATGCATAGAAAATGGCTGGTGATGTAAACCTAGAAAAGCTAGGTTAAGCCCCAAGATCAAGGTGTCCTTGATCCTGATATCGTTGTAAATATCTGTTATATTTATGATCAAAATATAATTGGAGAGTTGGTGGAAAACTGTTTGTGTTCTTGATTACTCATTCTTATTCATATTCATATACTTAAACTGTTATTCACAAAACCTTGAAATATGAAAGTGTTGATCCGCTGCAACTTCTTTCATAGATCTAGATCTACACGTTTGTTTTTATGCAAACCTAGTTCGAATAGATCCTGACAGTGTACTACCATACAAGTTTGTTGCTAAGGAAGGTGTCGTGTACAAACCTATAGAAGGACTTCATTATAAATCCTACACGAGGTAAATCAACAACAAAGGTACAATTCTTACTTAGTTAATATTGATTACGTGTATTACTAATTGATGACCGTAACTCAATTTAACTATATAAAAACATAAAAAGTCGGGGGGGGGGGGGGGGGGGGGGGGGGGGGGGGGGTTGGTTTGGGAGCCATCCGACGGCTGCTCATAGCCAAGCGGCGACTGCGTTAAGCCAGCCGACAGCTAGAGAGATTTAAATAAAAATAAAAATAAAAAACTTTTGTGACTAAAGAATTATGAAACTAGATTTTAACTTATTTTGGCATTATTATACGTTCTAAAACGCATTTGGTTGGGTTTAATATATTGTAATATGCTCCAACGACGGAACGTGGAATCTTACAAAATACTTTAAAATCCAATAATTTTAAAATCATGTCTACGCAAGAACGGTTGTGAGTATTCTACCCTTTAATGAGGTTGGTTTTTAATACGCCTTGTGTTGACTACCCTCACCGTTCTTACCTGGTTGTGTTCAAATAGAGCTACCGAAAGGGTTTTATAATATACATGTGGTGTATAGGAATTACATCTAGCTGCACATAAAAATTATAAAAAAGTACTGAAAATCGTTCTTACTATTAAATACAAATTATGTTACGAAGTTTTGTGCATGCCTCTTCGTACATAAAATAATTTGTCACCCATGGAATTAAGTTAACTATCCATGTTGCCAAGACAACTTGTACTTGCTCGTTACTTCTAAGTGAGACGTAGGTAAAGGGTTTTCAAGGTGGATTACCACTCATCGTGAGACGGTGGTGGACTATCTGCAGTCTTCAGTTGGACAAATTAAATCCAGTTAAGCGGTGAGACCTTAATGACGATGCAATAAGATGTGATAAAACATGATTAATGTCATGATCACCATATCGATGCTTGATCATTAAATGACATTAAGTCTCATTTCTAGGAATTGCATCGGTAAATGCAATTATTGAAAGTCACTTACCATTTGAGTAACATTTGTTCCTAGCAGATCAGCTGATGGAACGATGATTATGTCATGTGGATCCTAGTCTATGAAATTTAAACCATGGGATTTTGAATTTTCTTAAGAATTAAGCTATCAAAAGTACTAAATTGAAATTTTTTCTGTTTTGTAGAAATGACACAAAATCCCAAATCTAGCACGATTATGTCAGAAATCAAAACGATGTTCAAATGCGAAAATTTGTTGGACCAAATTTCAATGATTGGTTTCGCCAGCTGAGAATTGGTCTCCGAGTGAGAAAGCGATTACCAGTCGTTACTATACCGATGATTCTAGAGCCTACTGAATATAACGATGAGGCATTCTGGGCAACTTATAATGCATCGTATGAAAGTCATAATGAAGTTGCATGTTTGATGCTCAGCGGTATGACCCATAAACTACAAAAGTAGTTTGAGAATAAGTGGTCGGATGAAATGATCACTGAGCTTTGCACTGTGTATAAGAAACACGGCGGTCTTGAACTGAATGACTTGATTCAAGAGTTACATGAGTGTAAGCATGTTGATGGAACGCCGGTAGGAACTCATGTTCTCAACATGAAAATCTACTTTAATCGGTTGAAAAGAATGAATTTACCTTACCATGAACCTATTGCTGCTAGCATTTTTCTCAATTCCCTTTCATAAAGTTTTGATGAATTTACGCGTAACTACAATATGCGTGGTATGGCTAAGACTCTCAATGAACTTCATGTTATGCTCGTGGAGTTTGAGAAAAGTCTTCCCAAGAAATCGGCTACCAGCCAGCTCCTAGCGATCAGTGGTGGTAGGGTTCATAAAAAAGAAAAGACAACCAAGGTCAAAGCTAAACATGATGAAAAGACTAAACAAGTTGTTGTTGATGCTCCCAATCCTAAGTGCACCCCTCTATCTAAAAAGGAGCATCCAACTAAGGATGATGGATGTCATCACTGTGGATTGGTGGGACATTGGAAGAGGAATTGTACTAAGTATCTAGCTGAGGTGCAAGATAGGAAGCGAGACGGTAACCCTGGACCTTCAGGTATCTTCACTATAAAGTTATATTCTTTCTCTAAAACACATTCTTGGGTATATGACACTGGTTGTGGTACTCATATTTGTAATTCCTTATAGGGATTTAGAGCAAAGAAGAAACTAAAAAATGGATCTATGTACCTGTACGTGGTCAATAGAATACGTACAACTGAAGAATTCATTGGAAGCTTTGACTTACATTTATCCTTGGGCATAATTCTTGTTTAAGACAATTGTCATTATGCACCTATTATCGTTAGGGGAATTGTTTCAGTTTCAGTTTTTAAAGAATAATGGATTCACTAATTGTTTTACTGAATTTGGTATTTCTGTTTAAAAACATAATGTTAATTATTTTAATCCGATTGATATTAATGGTATGTTTGAAATAAATTAGCATGATCATTCTTCTTTAAATAATAATTCAATGTTTAATATTAGCCCTAAACGAGTCAAGTCCAACATAGACTTAACTTATCTATTGCATTGTCGTCTTGAACACAGAGGCAAGTGTTGGGTATTGAAAGTTATGGATGAAGCTATGAAATCTTTAAAGTGTGTTTTTGATCTAAGTGTTTAAGTCATTCAGTGAAGATTTTAACTCAGGTGAACATGTTACTACACCAGAGTTAAATTAAACTGAAGATTAAGTTGGTCAACACAAGTCAACATTGAAGATTATAATTCTGATGATGAATACTCTACTTTCGAGTTAAAGTGAACAGCTTCAGAGTTAAAGTTAAGATGAGTTTTTTAGTTTGTATAGTGTTTGTGTTTAGTTTGTATAGTCTATTAAGATATCTATAAATAGTAGGAGGTGTGTATTGATTCAAGTGTCTCTTAATGCATGGTCACCAAGCTTGCATTCGTAGAGTACCATTGAGCTTCACTGTTGTAATCAATTTGTAAACGGCTCTTCCCGCCAAAATCCTTCTATGAAAATATCTTTACATTCTCTTTCAATTAACCAATTCTCAATACATTACTATTCAGATTCAATCAAATCATGAGATTCCGCATCATGATTTGAACAAACAATTCACTGTTAGAGTTTTGGATCCTGTTTAAATCATGTCAGCAAACATCGCATTGAAAGGCTTCAACGTGAAGGGCTTTTAAAGTCAAATGATGTTTCATTTGATAAATGCGAATCTTGTGTATCGGGCGAAATGGAAAGGAATCCCTTTCCGCATCAAACGCAAAGTAAACCGATCTATTAGGAATCATACATACTAATGTATATGGTCCCTTTAGACATGTGTCAAAGAAAGGTGCTAGCTATTTCGTTACATTTACGGATGATTTCATCCGTTATGGTTATGTTTACTTGTTTAAACATAACCATGAGGTGTTTGAAACATTCAAAATGTTCCAAAACGAGGTTGAAAATCAACTCGAAAAACCATCAAGATCCTTCGATCGGATCTTGGTGGTGAATACTTAAGACAAGAGTTTAAGGAACATCTTCAACCACGTGGAATTGTCCAACAACTTGCTCCTCCCTATACCCACAACATAATGGCGTATCGGAGAGGGGGAATCGAACCTTCTTTGACATGGTGATATCGATAATGAACCTTACTACTCGTCCATTTTCTTGTTGGGATTATGCTCTAGAGTCTGTTGTACGCATTCTGTCACACCCCGCTTATAGCGGAAACACGGAATGTTCCAGTTATAATATCAAGAGTCAAGATTACAACAATATAACCGATAAACAAAATATCAAATTAAATAGATCATGCCAAATGTTACCAAATACATCAAAGACGCCAAGTACAAATACAATTCCAAAAGAAATAAACAACGGATCGTCATGGAAATTACAATAAACAATTCAAATCCAAATTTCCCAAAAGCGAGTGATCCGAAAATAAACTATGGCATGATCAATGGAAATCCTCAATTTCCTGCAAAGCGTTAAAACGACATCAAAAACATGTTGGTGAATTATTCGCAATTTTAAAGTAAAAGTGACCCATCGCCAAGTTTCGATAAATTTCAAAATCATATATCCAATCATAACATCATCATCATATCTTATCTTGTTGTCAACCCTAGTGAGGATACCATGTTTAGATTAGTCATATACCTCGATCCTTACCACACAATAATGTCCCCTCTTCTAAGGCGAGTCAATCCAAAGGTAATCGAATAATATACCGGTCATAACATCCACCCATAGGAGCATCCTACCGAGCGATGAGGGTTAGGTACAATAACCCATATAGCTATAAATATAAAACCGTTGGGCATAAAGCTTAACGAGTGTATAAGGGGTGCCACCAAGGCAATAAAGACTCCTAATCTGTGACAACCGTCAAATTCTAGGTACAATTTATGCTCTATGTCTCTCTTATTGTCTACCGTTACCTTTAACTGATAAATAGCCGGATACGCGACAGTGTCGGAATCACCTCCGGAATCAAATTATATAAGTCCTAATACCAAGAAAACACCTATTGAACTTTCCTAAGTTCATAACTAATCATAATTAAGAACTTTCAATTAACAAAAAGGTCCAACGAAGCAATAACGTAAAAACGAAAAATCAGAAATCCGGAAAACAGCCCGGTGCGCAGCCCCCCTTGCTGGGTGCGCAGCACCTGGCTCCAGACTTTTCAAAAATATTACAGTTTTAGTCCTTTGCTCGTTTTTACCACCCACCACCCATTTTGACCAATAGAAAACGCCCCTTTTCTGCAAATACACTGTCCCAAGGCCAGAATTGTTACCCCCCATACCCCATTATTCATTTACTTTTCATTTTACTTTCATTTTTAATCAAAACTAAAAACACACACACACTTATTCTCTCAAGATTTCTCTCAAAAACCCCTCTATTTCCAGTAACTCCAGCCTTGTAAACACCATTTCCATCCACTAAAAACGTTTTGGATCATCAAGGAAAGCAAGGAGTGTTATTATTTCGAAAAAGGACCACGGTTGTAAAGATTTTTGGAGCTAGATTCCGACCAAAACTCATCATCCAAGCTTTTCCTTCGGTAGATTTCTTTATCTTTACTATTCTTACACAAATATTCAATTGCATGGAAGATCCAACGGTTTGAAAATGTATTTTTATACAAATCTTTGACTTTCATGGTCAAAAACGTTTTTAAACCGAAACACTCTTTAAATCCACAAATCTGAGAATAAAAATATTTTAGAAACTGTTGAAATGCTGTCTTGAATGATATTTACTAATTGCATGTACAATCTAAACAACAAAAACGAATATTTGTAGAGATTATGTCATTTTTATATAAAAACGATTTTGTCTAAATAGCACCTAGATCTATGACTTTGTGGCTAAAAGTTGTTTAGAAACTGTGAAAACATCATATTATAAGAATCTACTGGTTGCATGTCGAAATCTTGAAGTCACAAAACGTTTTTAGCAAGAAAAACACAAAACAAGAATCGGGACAGCAGCTGGTGCGCAGCACCAGTGCTCTGGTGCGCAGCACCGGGCTGCTGTTCCCCCGAAATTTGTCGTTTTTAACTCGTTTTAAGATCATGGTTATATTCTGGACTTTTACCGCTATCATTTTTAGACTGAGATAAATAAAACTAATAACATTGGTGACTAGTATTGGACTCTTTGGACTATTTGAACTATATTATGTATATCATCGTGTTTTAGGTGATTTGTGAGCGGAAGTGACGATATAATTTTTGGGCATGAAATTTGGGCGCGGAAGCGCTGCCCAAATTTCCCTAGAAATTATAAAACCACTTCAGTAAGCAAAAGCACTTAAGACGTAATAATCAAAAACAATAACCTTTCGGACTAAATGCAACGTTAATCGCTTCGGACCAAATTTTCGAAATAATATTAGATTTAACACTTAATTACAATCAAAAGTTACATAATCTCTTATATCATATATAAGAACATAATAATGTAAGAACTCATTAAACTACCTTGGTATTATTAGGCAATCTGTGATTCCCGGCTTTCATACTCCGACCGAGTTTCCGAGTCCTCGATCTCTTCGCAATCCGTGAGTTACACCCCTCTCTACTCTTACATTTTAAGTACTCTTTTTGGGGGAAACATGAGATCCAACCTTTTGTAAACTTATATGACTATTTTGACTTTTAAACTTGTGGAACTACTTTGACTTTTGACTTATCAAACTTTGACTTTATTAAACTTTGACTTTGACTTTATTAAAACTTGACATTGAAACGTCTACTTAATTTCTTATGCGTAAAACATCTCTTTCTCTATTTATAATTGTTGTTTATCTCTTTAACCTCAACTATTTATTGATACTTGTATGCGTAACCGACCCTTGATGGAACTATAACACGCTCTTAAGTGATATTGATTCTCTCTCTCTTTTAAAATTAAATTACATAGTGCCCAATTATTCTTTAGTTTCTCTCTTACACACTATTAACTACTTAAGCCGTATAGTAATTATGGGTATCGATACTTAGGAAAGAACCGTTCCTTGCTTAGATGGCAGTCCTAAGTACATATTTACTGAATTTCTTTTAATTTCCCGTTTGAGAGGCGGGGAGTTGGGGCCGCACGGTTGATAATCGGATTAGTGTGAACACTTAAGTTATAGATGCCAAGTGGTTGATACAAGAAATCTATTTAGTTACTTACGCATAACTTATAAATTTTAGCGATTGTTATCCGCTTCTCCTACTTGACTAAATTTGATTCCATTTAGTCTTTATAAACTTATTCCGCTTCTCCTACTTGACTAAATTTGATTCCATTTAGTCTTTATAAACTTATAAATTTTAGCGATTGTTATCCGCTTCTTTACTCGACTAAATTTGATTCAATTTGGTCTTTACAAACTTAGGGCACCAATTCGCCCGTTACTTAGATTTTAAAGTATATAAATTCTTTAAGCGACTTTTCTCCGCTAATCTCCTTTTTGGTAAATTCTACTTTTATATACTTTACTTACACTTTGATCGTACTTAAACTTATTTGAAATTAATTTATTCTTGAATTTTAAGTACTTGATCTTATCTTGAAACTCTTTGATCCCGAACGTCTCTCGAGCTTTTATAAAACCTTGAATTCGTTTCGGACTCTTATAAACTTTTAAATTGAACTTTTCTTCAATTCATAAACTGTAACTCACTCACTACGTTTTCGTAGTTGACACTTTATCTCATGTTTCAGGAAACTAAGCGTAAGTTATGAAGTGCATTGCTCAGGCGGGTCAAGCTAGTTATGTGAAGAGTAATGCGGGAAAAGACCTTTAATACTTGGGAATTCTATTAAAATACGTTATTATGTATTGTCATTTTATACTCATGGAACTTGGTTGTATTTTCGAACATGGTTACCTTTTTAATCTCAATTTATATGACTTGAACCGTTGACTTTTGGTATAACTCGTGAAATGATTCTTTGCTCTTCACATTCCGTGTTTCCGCTTTAGCGGGGTGTGACAGACTTGGTATCAGAGCACGGGTTATAGTGAAAACGGTTTTAAAAATTTTTCAAAAAGTTTTCGAAACCAAAACTATAACCAAGGCTTTTCAGAAAAATCATTTTCGGGTTCAAACTTTAGTATATTATTTTCCGCAATTGCATGATTATCTTTTTCAACTATGCGTGACTTGATCAACCACCCGTAGTTCAAAATGAATTATGCAAGAACGGAAAAGGAAATTGCTATCGTTAACGGTTTTTGGGTCCAAAAATTCCCGGTCTTATCAATTCCCGATTCTCACATAACTGACCCGTGCATGCAATTTAATTATGTGTTTCCTATTTCTAGTTTCCCCCGTACTTGTGTAACTCGATGTTCGCAGATTCGTCACGTCTCAGTACTCCCGTTCGCGATCACTTTTTCGATCTCAGTCACGATTCCCTCCCGAGCCGT
>CAJVGC010000065.1:30522363-30574357 GCA_910822075.1 Senecio squalidus | reverse complement strand
AGTTCAAAGCGGCACTCCCAAGCACGGTCGCCCAGATCATCGATGGGATCAACAACGGAATTTTCGGGGACGACAACCCCAACGTCGACTACCCGGAGTACGACCCTGGCCATAGCCTCCCCTCCTTCCCAGCCACCATCGAGTGAGAAGAAGGTGAACACCCCAGAAACAATAAACCCCTTCACCCTCATGTACCAACCCAAGAGGATAAGGACAAGGACCTTGGAACCAACAACCTCCCTTTCCCTCCAAACCGCATCCAGCGAAGGGGGAAATGAGAAAAGGAATATTCATCATTAGCCCACAAGGAGAAACAATAACAAGCAACCAACACATCCGTGGGACTTGCCCCATAGCGAATACCACAAAAGCTTTCTATACTCTCGAAATCACAGCTAAGGAAGCACGTCCGGACCCCAGTACCGTTACGTGTACGTTTCCCTATCAACTTCCATCCTTCTTCCATGCTATTCGATACAGGAGCTGAAAGAAGCTCTGTCTCCGTAGAATTTAGACCCCTCATTTACCTGGGATCTAAAGCTCTTAAGGGTAACTCACTATCGAATATGCCAACGGTCGAGAGCTCGAAGCTATGAATACAATCTTAGGAGGTTCACCATGCTTACCCGACAAAATTTCCCCATCAAGTTCATTCCTATCGAACTGGAAAGTTTTGACGTTATCGTCAAAAGGGACTGGTTATCTCATTTTCGAACCGAGACCGTTTGTTTCGGCAAACTCATCTGTATCCCTCTTTTTCAGGGAGTCAAACTCTCGTCGTCCAAAGGGATAAACCCGGACGACGACTTCGCATCATGTTTTCCTTGAAAATGTGCAAGTACCTCGAGAAGGACTACGACGCACCCTTCGCCCATGTCACCAGACGTAAACCTAAGGAAAGCCGAGTCCAAGACATTCCTGTAGTCAAGGACCGCCCAGAGTCTTCCCTGAGGATTTTCCTGGGTTACCGCCGCATTGACAAGTTGAAATTCCGTATAGACCTCGTTCCTGGCACAACGCCGGTCGCCAAGACACCATGCCGTCTGGCACCACTCGAAATGCAAAAGCTGCCAAAGCAACTGCAAGAATTTCTAAACCATGACCCTGTCCGCTCAAGTTCGCCCCCTGGCGAGACCCGAGTTTCCCCTATCAACAAGAAAGACGGATCCCTCCGCCTGTACACCCATTATAAGCGAACCTAACGAGCTGACCGACAAGAACCGATAATCACCCCCGAGGATCGACGACCTATTTGAATAAGTTGCTGGAGGCAACTTTCATCTCAAAGGTAGACCTCCGCCCAGATTATCATCAGGTTCGTGTCAGTAAAACCGGCATTTCTAAGACCGCATTCGAACTCGATACGGACATTACGAATTCCCGTCATGCCCTTTGGCCTAGTCAACACACCAACAGTATTTCATGAATCTAATGAACAGAGTGTGTAGGCCATACTTGGACAGATTCGTAATCGTATTCATAAACGACCTTCTCATATACTCCAGGAACAAGGAAAAACACGTGAAACACCTTAAGCTCATTCTAAGAACTCCCCAGAAGTTGGAAATCATACGCCAAAGTCTCAAGGCGAGAATTTGGGCTCCGAGAAGTACATTTCCCCGATTATATTATCAACCATGAAGGAATTCGGACTCAGACCAGGCGTAACCCACTACAATGATGGCCGAGCATGAAATCCAGAATCCGAGAATCTTCGTAAACTCCTTTTGACGCGGGCCACCGATCTCGATGTTCCATCCACCCGGAATCCGACGTGTTGTACGAGGATCCCCGAGAATATTGAAGGTGGCCAGGCATGAAAAAGGATATCGCCTTGCATATAACCAAGTGCCTCACTCACTCCAAGGTCAAGGAGAAATATCATAACCCCTCTCCTCATCACCGCCGATAAGGATAAGTCGATCTGCGCCCTGTCCTCTTTGGAATGCCCTCCAGAGAATCGCTAGGGACGCGACTAGACCTCGCCACCGCATACCAACCTCCGACCGATGTTCAGAGCTAAAGGACGATCCAAACGCTTGACGAAGTGCTGAGAGCGCGTGTAGTTGCCTTCATAGGAAGTCTAGATACTCACCTCCCCTGAGTTCACCTATGACAACGACTTCCATGCCAGCACCAAGAGCGAACCCCTCAATACCTACTTGGACGCAAGTGTCGGTCACCGCTATGGTGGCTAGAAGCTAACGATTGACGACTTGCAAGGTCCGACGCCTCCCTTCATCCGTGGAAGACTGGATGCTTCCTGTACCCGTCAGAAAAGCTACGTAACCAACCGGAAGAAAACCCCCGAGTCCCACGATGGCAACAGAGTACCTCCCAAGGTATCGCCATGGGAAAGGGATATCCCGCTTCTGGAGACGCGGCAAACTGAGCCCTAGGTACGCCGGTCCAAACTAAGTCTTAGGACGTATTAGTCCGACCGCCCATCGCCTTCAGCTCCACCAGATTCCTTCAAACGTTCATACAAACATTTTCCATGTCTCACTTTCGAAAAGCATCTATCTGATGAGACCGTCGTCAACCCCCTCGACAAGGTCAAAAATCGATGCCGAACTCAAACTCTTTGATGAACCGCCTAAGTTTGTTGACCGGAAGGTCAAATAACCCAGGCAAGTCTTTCATCCATCATCCAATTCCAGTGGAGATTCTCGACATGGTCACGATCTCACATGGGAACGTGAGGACCAAATCCGTCAGAAATATCCACATCGGTTCTAGAACATTCCTCCATGATGGTCCGAACTAAATTTCGGGACGAAATTTCTTTCAACCCGGGGAGACTGTGACAACCGTCAAATTCTAGGTACAATTTATGCTCTATGTCTCTCTTATTGTCTACCGTTACCTTTAACTGATAAATAGCCGGATACGCGACAGTGTCGGAATCACCTCCGGAATCAAATTATATAAGTCCTAATACCAAGAAAACACCTATTGAACTTTCCTAAGTTCATAACTAATCATAATTAAGAACTTTCAATTAACAAAAAGGTCCAACGAAGCAATAACGTAAAAACGAAAAATCAGAAATCCGGAAAACAGCCCGGTGCGCAGCCCCCCTTGCTGGGTGCGCAGCACCTGGCTCCAGACTTTTCAAAAATATTATAGTTTTAGTCCTTTGCTCGTTTTTACCACCCACCACCCATTTTGACCAATAGAAAACGCCCCTTTTCTGCAAATACACTGTCCCAAGGCCAGAATTGTTACCCCCCATACCCCATTATTCATTTACTTTTCATTTTACTTTCATTTTTAATCAAAACTAAAAACACACACACACTTATTCTCTCAAGATTTCTCTCAAAAACCCCTCTATTTCCAGTAACTCCAGCCTTGTAAACACCATTTCCATCCACTAAAAACGTTTTGGATCATCAAGGAAAGCAAGGAGTGTTATTATTTCGAAAAAGGACCACGGTTGTAAAGATTTTTGGAGCTAGATTCCGACCAAAACTCATCATCCAAGCTTTTCCTTCGGTAGATTTCTTTATCTTTACTATTCTTACACAAATATTCAATTGCATGGAAGATCCAACGGTTGAAAATGTATTTTTATACAAATCTTTGACTTTCATGGTCAAAAACGTTTTTAAACCGAAACACTCTTTAAATCCACAAATCTGAGAATAAAAATATTTTAGAAACTGTTGAAATGCTGTCTTGAATGATATTTACTAATTGCATGTACAATCTAAACAACAAAAACGAATATTTGTAGAGATTATGTCATTTTTATATAAAAACGATTTTGTCTAAATAGCACCTAGATCTATGACTTTGTGGCTAAAAGTTGTTTAGAAACTGTGAAAACATCATATTATAAGAATCTACTGGTTGCATGTCGAAATCTTTAAGTCACAAAACGTTTTTAGCAAGAAAAACACAAAACAAGAATCGGGACAGCAGCTGGTGCGCAGCACCAGTGCTCTGGTGCGCAGCACCGGGCTGCTGTTCCCCCGAAATTTGTCGTTTTAACTCGTTTTAAGATCATGGTTATATTCTGGACTTTTACCGCTATCATTTTTAGACTGAGATAAATAAAACTAATAACATTGGTGACTAGTATTGGACTCTTTGGACTATTTGAACTATATTATGTATATCATCGTGTTTTAGGTGATTTGTGAGCGGAAGTGACGATATAATTTTTGGGCATGAAATTTGGGCGCGGAAGCGCTGCCCAAATTTCCCTAGAAATTATAAAACCACTTCAGTAAGCAAAAGCACTTAAGACGTAATAATCAAAAACAATAACCTTTCGGACTAAATGCAACGTTAATCGCTTCGGACCAAATTTTCGAAATAATATTAGATTTAACACTTAATTACAATCAAAAGTTACATAATCTCTTATATCATATATAATAACATAATAATGTAACAACTCATTAAACTACCTTGGTATTATTAGGCAATCTGTGATTCCCGGCTTTCATACTCCGACCGAGTTTCCGAGTCCTCGATCTCTTCGCAATCCGTGAGTTACACCCCTCTCTACTCTTACATTTTAAGTACTCTTTTTGGGGGAAACATGAGATCCAACCTTTTGTAAACTTATATGACTATTTTGACTTTTAAACTTGTGGAACTACTTTGACTTTTGACTTATCAAACTTTGACTTTATTAAACTTTGACTTTGACTTTATTAAAACTTGACATTGAAACGTCTACTTAATTTCTTATGCGTAAAACATCTCTTTCTCTATTTATAATTGTTGTTTATCTCTTTAACTCAACTATTTATTGATACTTGTATGCGTAACCGACCCTTGATGGAACTATAACACGCTCTTAAGTGATATTGATTCTCTCTCTCTTTTAAAATTAAATTACATAGTGCCCAATTATTCTTTAGTTTCTCTCTTACACACTATTAACTACTTAAGCCGTATAGTAATTATGGGTATCGATACTTAGGAAAGAACCGTTCCTTGCTTAGATGGCAGTCTAAGTACATATTTACTGAATTTCTTTTAATTTCCCGTTTGAGAGGCGGGGAGTTGGGGCCGCACGGTTGATAATCGGATTAGTGTGAACACTTAAGTTATAGGTGCCAAGTGGTTGATACAAGAAATCTATTTAGTTACTTACGCATAACTTATAAATTTTTGGCGATTGTTATCCGCTTCTCCTACTTGACTAAATTTGATTCCATTTAGTCTTTATAAACTTATAAATTTTAGCGATTGTTATCCGCTTCTCCTACTTGACTAAATTTGATTCCATTTAGTCTTTATAAACTTATAAATTTTAGCGATTGTTATCCGCTTCTTTTACTCGACTAAATTTGATTCAATTTGGTCTTTACAAACTTAGGGCACCAATTCGCCCGTTACTTAGATTTTAAAGTATATAAATTCTTTAAGCGACTTTTCTCCGCTAATCTCCTTTTTGGTAAATTCTACTTTTATATACTTTACTTACACTTTGATCGTACTTAAACTTATTTGAAATTAATTTATTCTTGAATTTTAAGTACTTGATCTTATCTTGAAACTCTTTGATCCCGAACGTCTCTCGAGCTTTTATAAAACCTTGAATTCGTTTCGGACTCTTATAAACTTTTAAATTGAACTTTTCTTCAATTCATAAACTGTAACTCACTCACTACGTTTTCGTAGTTGACACTTTATCTCATGTTTCAGGAAACTAAGCGTAAGTTATGAAGTGCATTGCTCAGGCGGGTCAAGCTAGTTATGTGAAGAGTAATGCGGGAAAAAACCTTTAATACTTGGGAATTTTATTAAAATACGTTATTATGTATTGTCATTTTATACTCATGGAACTTGGTTGTATTTTCGAACATGGTTACCTTTTTAATCTCAATTTATATGACTTGAACCGTTGACTTTTGGTATAACTCGTGAAATGATTCTTTGCTCTTCACATTCCGTGTTTCCGCTTTAGCGGGGTGTGACATAATCTAAAGCAGACCTATTCAACTAGGTAAACAAGATAATCAACAAAGTCCCGCATACAAGCAGACAATTTTATAAAATACGCTTTACAGCCCAAAAATATTTAAGACAAGGGCTACGAATAACTCACAATACAATTCCAGCAAATCTCGGGTAATTAATCACAGGATCACAATTCCACCGTCTAAGTGCCTTAAACAATAAAAAACATAGTCTCAGTATCTCTATAAGTCTAGTCCGGTTTAGCCTTGTCGGTTTAGGTTAATTTAATATAATATTCCAACGATTAAATAAGTCGAGTAAGGATGACGGATTAAGAAGACGATGTTCCGCGCCAGGAAGGGCCGATCGGCAAGATATCGATCTTTCACGTCAACAGCGACTGTTGGAAACGAATGATAACTCCGAGTCGAAAGGATTATTAATACAAATGTTCATTATGTTGACCAAGATTAAAGATGTTGACTTACAAAAGTCAAAGGTCAATTATGTTGACTTCTGAAAGTCAAATGTCAATCATGTTGACTTATAAGAGTCAAAATCAATTTAAAGTCCAAAATGTTTAGAGTAAAATACCTTCTCAAAACCATTTTATAGAGTTTGTCGCAAAACATATTTTTATGACTTAAAACGATGATCAAGTTAAGGCGAAGTTTAAAGTATCGCAAAGAGGTTTAAAATGTCCGTTTTAAGTTATATTATGGCATTTAAGATTGCGTTGGCGTCTTTGAGTCCAAAGACGATGTTATTGTATAATATGTTACTTTTGTATATACTTTATTCGTATAAGTGTTTTAATGTCGTAAAAAGTTGTGAGTTGAAATTTTGGCAGCGCTTCCGCGACGTAAAATATTAGTCCAAATTTCAATCACTTTCCTGCTTATCAACAATTTCATTTTAAACCATTTATCATAATACATATTACCATATCAAGTTTATTACCATACTTTGGTTAACTTATATATTAAGTATTCTTGTCCACTTCAGTCCAATCAAATGAAATACAACGAGTGTTGGTCTAATAATTTATCCTAACCGATTTCAAGGCTAAAACCTAATAATATATATAACGATATCACAAAATTTACAAGAGTAAAAAATTATACCGCTAACACCCACTTGATTGACAAGGATCTGGAACAATGACTTCAGTGGTGTAGTGATGAGAATATCCGCCTCCAAAACACAAGACAATCACCGATAAATAGCAAAACGAAGATTTTTGAGTGAACAGAACAATCCAGCCGCCGGCTGGGACTATCCAGCCGCCGGCTGGAAGCCCACAGTCAGCTTCGGATTTTTGTTATTTTGTCGTTTTTAAGCATTTTCAAGTATATTTTCGATAGATCTCGACATGCAAGTCATAACCCTTTAATAATATCCATAGATTTCTTCAAATAACAACTTTTTATATCAAGATTTTTGTAGAAAGTTTATAAAACTTATGTTCTTAGTTATAACACCATAAAAACTTTATAAAACCTTTATTTGATGTTAGATTCAACATGTGTGTATAAAAATGAAATAAAATCAGTGGAAGAAAGTTATTATACCCCAAGAAAATCGAAAGCAAGATGATCTAGCTTGATCTTGAAGAAGATTAAACCCGAAATGATGAAGAACTTCAAGAAACAACCCGGAAAATCACCACCTCTTGCTCCCTTTGAAGAACATAGTTGATTTGTGTGATGTTTATGATGTTTTAATGGTGAATATTTGCTGGAAATCACAGCTCAAAGTGAAAGAAATGGAGGAAAATATGGAAAGTTAGAGAGAAAACTCTAAGTGTGTGTGTTTTTGAGATTAAGAAATGAAAGAAAAATGGAAAAAGGAAGTGATAATATCACATGGGACAGACCATTCTGGCAGTTTGGGGGTCGAATGGGACTAAGCCAAGTGTCCCCAATCGTTTTTCATGCAAAAATGAGTCATCAAACACCTGTACAGACCATTCCAGCCGCCGGCTAGATGGATTCAGCCGCCGGCTGAATCCCTGCCAGCTGCTGGCTGGTCGGCTGGCTCTGCAGACTCGTTTTTTACCGTGAAGGAGCTTCGTTCATCGAAAACTCCCGATTCTTTTTGCGTTGAACTTAGAATTGTTCATACTTTAATTTACTTTTTATTAGGTTCATTTAATATTATATTTTCACTTTCGATTTCGAGATTCGCACGATTTCGGTAAAGGAGTACACAAGAGCAAAAGCACGATATCTCGAGGATAAAGGATCCGATAACCGACAAATTTGGTATAAACCTTCTAACTTATATTTATGAGAATACTAACTAATTGGCACTTAGATAAAATAATATTATTACGTCTCGAGGGACGAATCAGCAAATACAGAAAACCCGATACTCAATAACAGTAAATTGTGAGCAAAACAAAGCGAAATACAAGGGTCGAAATCAATTGCGAATAAAATATAAATAATGACGGTAACTCAAGTACCTCAAATTGACGGGACGTCACAGCCTCCCCCAGTTAAAAGAATTGCGTCCTCGAAATTACTAATGAGCATCGCTAGAAGAAAATAGATGGGGAAATTTCCGCTGCATTTCATCCTCCCGTTCCCATGTAAACTCAGCTCCAAACTTAGAGTTCCATCGGACCTTTACAATAGGAATCCGACTCCGCCGTAAACGCTTGACCTCTCGGTCAACGATTTCCACCGGCTCCTCTATTACGTGAAGCGAATCATCCAAACTTAGTTTCTCCAAAGGCACAATTAACGACTCGTCAGCAAGACACTTCTTGAGATGCGATACATGAAATACGTTGTGCACACCGCTCAACTCAGGTGGCAACTCAATTCGGTAAGCCACTGGTCCATCACGAGACAAAATCTTAAACGGACCCGTAAAACGTGGACTTAACTTGATGCGCTTCTCAAAACGAAACACGCCCTTCCAAGGAGAAACCTTCAACAATACCATATCGCCGACCTCGAATTCCAAAGGCTTACGACGTAAATCCGCGTACTTCTTCTGGCGATCTCTCGCGGCTACCAGACGATCCTTGATCCTAAAGATCTTATCGGTCGTCTCTTGGATCAACTCGGGACCCGTAATCTGACTATCACCAATCTCAGCCCAACAGAGTGGAGACCTACACTTACGACCGTAAAGAGCTTCGAAAGGCACGCAATCAATACTGGAGTGGTAACTATTGTTGTACGAAAACTCGACCAACGGCAAATGTCTATCCCAACTCCCGCCAAAATCTAAAACACACGCGCGTAGCATATCTTCCAACGTCTGAATCGTGCGCTCGCTCTGTCCATCGGTCTGAGGGTGATAAGCCGTACTCATATCTAATATTGTGCCTAAAGCTCGCTGAAGCGTCTGCCAGATCCTCGAAGTAAAACGCGCGTCGCGATCAGAATAATAGATACAGGAATTCCATGTCTGGACACGATCTCATCAATATATAACCTAGACAACTTCTCTACTCGGTAATCTTCTCGAATACGCAGAAAATGCGTTGACTTAGTCAGTCGATCAACAATGACCCAAATAGTATCATAACCTCCTGATGACCTAGGAAGCTTCGTAACAAAATCCATAGTAATATTTTCTCACTTCCACTGCGGGATTTCCGGCTGCTGAAGAAGGCCAGAAGGCTTCTGATTCTGAGCCTTAACTTTAGAACATGTCAAACACTTGCCCACATACTCGGCAATCGCCCTCTTCATGCCAGGCCACCAGTAAAAGTAATTCAAGTCGTGATACATCTTATCCGCTCCGGGATGAACGGAGTAATTCGACTTGTGACCTTCATCCAAAATTAACTGCCTAAGACCGACGGGAACCCAAATACGATCCAAGAAATACAATACCCCGTCGTCTTTCGGCTCCAACTGGCGTGCCAAACCAAATAATCCTTCATCCTTCAGACAATCCTCGGTGAGAGCCTCCTGCTGAGCCTGAATAATACGAGTCTTCAAACTCGACTGAATAGAAACCGTCATAGCCCGAACTCTCACCGGCTTAACCGATTCCTTGCGACTTAACGCATCGGCGACAACATTAGCTTTTCCCGGATGATAACAAATCTCACAATCATAATCGTTAAGCAATTCCACCCATCGGCGTTGCCTCATATTCAACATCTTTTGGTCAAAGATGTGTTGTAACGACTTATGATCGGTGAACACAGTACACTTAGTACCGTACAGATAATGGCGCCAAATCTTCGAAGCAAAGACCACCGCGCCTAATTCCAAATCATGGGTCGTGTAGTTCTTCTCATGAATCTTTAACTGACGAGAGGCATAGGAAATGACCTTTCCATTCTGCATCAGCACACACCCGAGTCCCTTATGCGAAGCATCGCAATATGCAACAAAATTTTCGGTACCCTCGGGCAGACTCAAAATAGGAGCATCACACAACCGCTTCTTTAATAACTGAAAGGCTTCTTCCTGCTCGGCACCCCAAATAAACTCCTCGTTCTTCTGGGTCAACTTCGTCATAGGCGAGGCTATCTTCGAAAAATTCTCAATAAAGCGACGGTAGTAACCTGCCAGACCCAAAAATGAACGGATATCGGTGGGTGTCTTAGGAGCAACCCAGTCTCTGACGGCCTTAATCTTGGCAGGATCAACGTGGATGCCTTCCTTGCTAACCACATGGCCAAGAAATTGAACCTCAGATAACCAAAACTCACACTTCGAGAACTTAGCGTAAAGCTGCTCCTTCTTGAGCAACTTCAACACTATTCTCAAGTGCTCCTCGTGCTCCGCACGACTACGAGAATAAACCAAAATATCATCGATGAACACGATCACAAACTTTTCGAGGTAAGGACGGCATATACGGTTCATAATTTCCATAAAAGCTGCAGGTGCATTCGTGAGACCGAATGGCATAACTAAAAACTCATAATGACCGTATCGCGTCCGAAAAGCAGTCTTCGGAACGTCCTCCTCTAGCACTCTCAACTGATGGTAACCAGACCGTAAATCAATCTTAGAAAAGAAACATGAACCTTGAAGCTGATCAAACAAATCATCTATACGAGGTAAAGGATAGCGGTTCTTTACTGTCAGCTTATTTAGCTCTCGGTAATCTATACACAATCTCATCGAACCATCCTTCTTCTTTACAAAGAGTACCGGCGTGCCCCACGGAGAGAAACTCGGTCTAATGAAGCCTTCACTAACTCCTGGATCTGCTTAGAAAGTTCTAACATCTCCGAAGGTGCTAACCGATAAGGAGCCTTTGCCACTGGCGCTGCTCCGGGAACTAAGTCGATCCTAAACCCTACCTCACGTCTAGGCGGTAATCCAGGTAAATCCTCTGGGAATACGTCGGGGAAATCACATACTACTGGTTTCTCCTCCAGTTTGTCAGTGTTATCCTTCTTCACAAGGTGTGCAAGAAAAAGTGAACAGTCCCGATTAATGTACTCCCGAACTTTCATACACGAGACGATCTTAAGGCGCTTCCCTGCCTTATTCCCTTGGACTAATAGCGGCTCTCCATGCGGTAACGGAATACGGATCATCTTCTCGAAACATACGATCTCTGCACGATGCGTCTCCAACCAATCCATGCCGATAATCACGTCGAAGCTACCTAACCTAATCGGAATTAAGTCGATAGGAAAAGAGTGGTCGTCGAAACTAACACTACAGTCGGAAAGTAACTCAGTCGCATGCAGAAACTCACCATCAGCCAATTCTATCTCAAAGGAAGGTACTAAAGGTATTTACAGGGAATCATAGTCCTAAACTCATCAGATATAAAGCTTCTATCCGCACCAGAATCAAATAAAATAAACGCAGGTCGACCACAGATAAGAAAAGTACCCGTAACGACGTGTGGATCCTGCTGAGCCTCCTTGGCTCCCACAACAAACGCCCTGCCTCGAGGAGCATTACCAGCTGCAGCTAACTTAGGACATTTGTCCTTCTGATGATCGGGAGAACTTATTCATAAAACTTACCCCTCATGGTCTTGCGAAACCTATCCGTGTGGCCTAACTTCTTACACTTTCCGCATTCCCAGCAAGCAATCTCTCTGGAGTGGTGATTACCACACCGGTCACACTTCGGATACCTGCCCTGGGGACCTGGAGCCACTGCAGCAAATGCGTGCGCCCTCTGAGGAGCATCATGCCTCCTCGACTTCTTCCTCGAGTCATCATATCGGTTTCCACCACCCCGTTTCGCTACGGAGTTTTGCTTCACTATCATTAGGGGTAACTCACCATTCCTGACCGCGTTTTGAGTTAACGTAATCGCAATTTCCACCGCGCTCTGAAATGTGCTCGGTTTGCTGGATAGAACACTCTTACGAATTGTTGGGGGTAATCCGTGAGTGTAGCGACCTATACGTTTAAGCTTCGGTCGGACCAAGTGCGGCACTAGCTGGGACAGAGCGTGGAAACGCGAAGTGTACCCCTGGATGTCTGACCCAACCATGGTCAAGTTCCATAACTCATCCTCCAACTTCTGAATCTCAGATTCAGGTACATACTCAACAATCATTAGCTCCTTTAACTGCTCCCAAGTCATCGTGTTAATCTCAGCTCGGCCTCGCACATTCACGACCGAGTTCCACCATGTCAGAGTTGTTCCTTGAAATACAAACGCAGCGAATCTGACTCGATCTTTGTCCGCACAGTCAATAGCATCGAAAATAGATTCCATCTTTTCCATCCACTGGAGCGTTCCAGTCGCTCCCTCATTGCCTCTGTACTCTAGGGCCTTACAGCTCATAAAAGTCTTCAGCGTGCAACCAACGCGTCGAGTTGAGCCCTCTGCTCTACCGGATCCAGTGATCACGACTTCGGGACCCTCATTATTAACAACCGGCTCAGGACCCTCATTATTAACAACCGGCTCAGGACCCTCATTATTAACAACCGACTCAGGATTTCCAGAACCCGAACCATTTCCTTGGGCGGTGCCCTCTCGAAGTTGAGCTACAAGCTCGGGCATCATCGCCGCTAACTGCTGAGCAATCATCTGAGCCATGTCAGGATTCGCATTGTTCTCCACATTGTTTGTAATATCCCAAAATTTAAAATACATATTTTGTGAAAATAAGCAATAAGATAAATTTGAGTCTAAATATTTTTATTTATAAGCTAAGTATTTTAGTAATAATTATATCCTAATAGTTACTAATGACTATTTTCTAAGAGTATTTACATTTTGTTAAACCTAAGTCGTTATAACTATAACGTAAGTTGTTTTTCTAAAGATAATAATCATGTATAAAAGTTAAAAAAAACTTTATAGAGATTAAACACAAACATTTGACACGTTACAAATGTTGTTTGTTAAATAAGTAAATATTAATCAATGATAATTTTATTCTATTAATTAAGTTACTTTAAAAGGTTTTATAAATGAAAGACCCTTTGCATACCAAATAAATGTCTATATATTAAATATATATATTAAATATTGAACTTTTGATATGAAGTCTTTTAAGTGTCAATACACAAATGGTTTGCACATTCAACACAAAATCCATCTTTTGATCCAACAATTTGTATGCTTCAACATGGTTGTATTAAAAGAAAATGAGTTGTAATTTTACGAAGAAAGCTAGAGGTTTTCTTAAAGACGACAACCTTTATAAAATTGGTAAGTGTTTCTTTAAGTTGTTTTACTATATTTGATATGAAACTCTTGAAATATTTTCACCTTTAGTTTTCCAACAAGTGTAATACTTAGTAATCTTTTACCAATTTTAGAACATAATTATTAGTAACTAAAACTATTATCTTAACCTTCGGAAAAACTTATAATTTGATAGATTTTGGTATGAACATATAAAACATATATACTATACCCATTTAAATTATATAATAAGACTTGGATATTGATTATATATTATGTATTAATACTTTCTATTTTTTTTTTAAAACTAAAAGTCCCGATTATAATTTTGAAAGGGTTTAAAATATAATTATTTTTACACATCATGAATAAATAAGAAAATAATCTTATATATAAGTTATTAGTGGATATTACAAACTCGTATTTGATTGTGTCATAATACATTTCATTTGTTAGATATCGTTTGGTGATCTCCCATTCGGTTCAATCTATTCGAATCGTGCGTTTTTTGGAATTTGAGGTACGGATATTTTTAGTCTTTTTTTTTTAAATACTTTTATCTTATTCGTATTATTGTTGGTACGGATATTTCATACATTATATGTATATTCAATGTCTTCGTTCCATTGATTATTTGTTATATTGATCAGTTTGATTGTACGGATGTTCTCTACGTCATATGTATATTTGGTGTCTACGTTCGATTGATTATTTGTTATTTTGATTATTTCGATTGTTCCGATATTCTTAACTCTCTTTTTAGTATTTATTTCACTCGTATATAGTTCATTCCACATCTTATGTGCCTCATTTTTATTCATGGCTTCCTTATGTGAATTTCCGTAATTCTTTTGATATATATGTTTCTTTGATCATTTGTACATATAAATTATCTTTCAATAAGTATTATTTTGTTCGTAATATATTTGCACATATGTCTTTCTTAAACATCCTTTTTATTCATAACCTTCCTTATTGATTTCCTAATTCCTTCGATACATGTTTCTTGTGATTATAGATACGAATTCATTGTTTTTCTCGTATGTGTATCTTTTGACCGTTTGTACAAATTTCGTATAAGTCTCTTTGAAAATCTTGTTGATTGATTTGAAATATTATTGGTATGACATGTATGTTTGCATAAAAGTTTGTTTAAGTTTTGTTTTGAAATCATATTACTTTGTTATGATCATTTGGTGTACTAACGAGAGTTTGTGATCATGTGTAGATTTGAAAATGAGTAAACGAAAAGTATTTTATGTGTCAAAAACCGTGTCTTTAAAACCCCTACCGAAACAGCCCCAAATCAGCCCCCTAATCAGTCCCGAGACAGCCCCGAACAGCCCCTAAAACAGCCCCGAAATTGTCTCGAAACAGCCCCGAATAAGTCCCAAAATAACTCGGTAAAGAACATGTGTGAGTGTGGCAATTGGTACGGTGATTCGTATCGAGTGTCCCTCATTCCGTGTGGCTTTGCATGTCCCGATAAGGACCCGTTAAGTTTTTATTTCGTAAATTTGTTTGATAGTCTTGTTATGGTGACTCGTGACAAGAACTAAACCGAATGGTTGGGTAGACACGTGATTTTCAAACTAAATAAAATGTCACATTATATATTATTTTATGTTTATGGTTAAACTACTTTACGTACATTATAAATAACTTTTTAAACATATTTTGGAGTCTATTTATCACTTTGAAAATTTGTAAAAGTATTTTGAAATTTGTAACATATAAGTAGGTTAAAACGGTTTTGTAAGATATGCCTAAGAGTAACCTATCCATGGAGGTCCCATGGGCGCGTTATTGTGACACCAATAATGTGGCATCGACCGTAGCGGTGTATTTTGCTATATCTACGGCGTCTCTTTTTGTTTACCCGGATTGTGGTAAGGTGCACTAAGTATTATTTGTTATAAGAGGCGTATGGATCGATCCTAGGAACTTTGTGTGTTTGATGGTGGACGTTTATCGTAGTGTCATACGAAACGTTTGCACCTTTTGGAAAGACTAGTGGTATGTGTTACCCTAAGATTTAATTTGATATTTGTTACCTATTTGTTTGACTCTTGGTGCATTATTTTACGAAATTTGGCTTTCTAAAATGTGAATATATGTTTGTATTACTTTGATATATTTGACGTTGGGTATTGTGGACATATTACATATTTGTAATTTGCTTTGAAAATAAGTTTTGTCTTGTAACTTTGTATTTTTAAATAAGTTTTGTATTTACTTATTATGCATGTCATACCTATTCCGTGTCTTTTGTATATATCTATTCACTGAGCATTCGCTCAGCCGTTTTTCATTTTTCTTTCTTAAACGGCAGGTACTCAGTAGCTTTGGGAAATGGGGTCGAGCGTAGAGAGATTAAGGATTTAGAACGCTTCCCTTAGAATATTATTATCTTTTAGTACCTCATTTTTGAAATTTGTCTTTTGAATATTCGGTTTGCTTTTGATATCGAAAGGAACTTAAAAGGCAAAAGGGCGTTAAACTTATGCAAAAGCAAACCGAATATTCAAAAGACAAATTTCAAAAAAACGCATGATTCGAATAGATTGAACCGAATGGGAGATCACCAAACGATATCTAACAAATGAAACGTATTATGACACAATCAAATAGGAGTTTGTAATATCCACTAAAAACTTATATATAAGATTATTTTCTTATTTATTCATGATGTGTAAAAATAATTATATTTTAAACACTTTCAAAATTATAATCGGGACTTTTAGTTTTAAAAAAAAAATAGAAAGTATTAATACATAATATATAATCAATATCCAAGTCTTATTATATAATTTAAATGGGTATAGTATATATGTTTTATATGTTCATACCAAAATCTATCAAATTATAAGTTTTTCCGAAGGTTAAGATAATAGTTTTAGTTACTAATAATTAAGTTCTAAAATTGGTAAAAGATTACTAAGTATTACACTTGTTGGAAAACTAAAGGTGAAAATATTTCAAGAGTTTCATATCAAATATAGTAAAACAACTTAAAGAAACACTTACCAATTTTATAAAGGTTGTCGTCTTTAAGAAAACCTCTAACTTTCTTCGTAAAATTACAACTCATTTTCTTTTAATACCACCATGTTGAAGCATACAAATTGTTGGATCAAAAGATGGATTTTGTGTTGAATGTGCAAACCATTTGTGTATTGACACTTAAAAGACTTCATATCAAAAGTTCAATATTTAATATATATATTTAATATATAGACATTTATTTGGTATGCAAAGGGTCTTTCATTTATAAAACCTTTTAAAGTAACTTAATTAATAGAATAAAATTATCATTGATTAATATTTACTTATTTAACAAACAACATTTGTAACGTGTCAAATGTTTGTGTTTAATCTCTATAAAGTTTTTTTTTAACTTTTATACATGATTATTATCTTTAGAAAAATAACTTACGTTATAGTTATAACGACTTAGGTTTAACAAAATGTAAATACTCTTAGAAAATAGTCATTAGTAACTATTAGGATATAATTATTACTAAAATACTTAGCTTAAATTACATATTTTGTGAATATAAGCAATAAGATAAATTTGAGTCTAAATATTTTTATTTATAAGCTAAGTATTTTAGTAATAATTATATCCTAATAGTTACTAATGACTATTTTCTAAGAGTATTTACATTTTGTTAAACCTAAGTCGTTATAACTATAACGTAAGTTATTTTTCTAAAGATAATAATCATGTATAAAAGTTAAAAAAAACTTTATAGAGATTAAACACAAACATTTGACACGTTACAAATGTTGTTTGTTAAATAAGTAAATATTAATCAATGATAATTTTATTCTATTAATTAAGTTACTTTAAAAGGTTTTATAAATGAAAGACCCTTTACATACCAAATAAATGTCTATATATTAAATATATATATATTAAATATTGAACTTTTGATATGAAGTCTTTTAAGTGTCAATACACAAATGGTTTGCGCATTCAACACAAAATCCATCTTTTGATCCAACAATTTGTATGCTTCAACATGGTGGTATTAAAAGAAAATGAGTTGTAATTTTACGAAGAAAGTTAGAGGTTTTCTTAAAGACGACAACCTTTATAAAATTGGTAAGTGTTTCTTTAAGTTGTTTTACTATATTTGATATGAAACTCTTGAAATATTTTCACCTTTAGTTTTCCAACAAGTGTAATACTTAGTAATCTTTTACCAATTTTAGAACATAATTATTAGTAACTAAAACTATTATCTTAACCTTCGGAAAAACTTATAATTTGATAGATTTTGGTATGAACATATAAAACATATATACTATACCCATTTAAATTATATAATAAGACTTGGATATTGATTATATATTATGTATTAATACTTTCTATTTTTTTTTTTAAACTAAAAGTCCCGATTATAATTTGGAAAGGATTTAAAATATAATTATTTTTACACATCATGAATAAATAAGAAAATAATCTTATATATAAGTTATTAGTGGATATTACAAACTCCTATTTGATTGTGTCATAATACGTTTCATTTGTTAGATATCGTTTGGAGATCTCCCATTCGGTTTAATCTATTCGAATCATGCGTTTTTTGGAATTTGAGGTACGGATATTCTTAGTCTTTTTTTTTTAAATACTTTTATCTTATTCGTATTATTGTTGGTACGGATATTTCATACATTATATGTATATTCAATGTCTTCGTTCCATTGATTATTTGTTATATTGATCAGTTTGATTGTACGGATGTTCTCTACGTCATATGTATATTTGGTGTCTACGTTCGATTGATTATTTGTTATTTTGATTATTTCGATTGTTCCGATATTCTTAACTCTCTTTTTAGTATTTATTTCACTCGTATATAGTTCATTCCACATCTTATGTGCCTCATTTTTATTCATGGCTTCCTTATGTGAATTTCCGTAATTCTTTTGATATATATGTTTCTTTGATCATTTGTACATATATATTATCTTTCAATAAGTATTATTTTGTTCGTAATATATTTGCACATATGTCTTTCTTAAACATCCTTTTTATTCATAACCTTCCTTATTGATTTCCTAATTCCTTAGATACATGTTTCTTGTGATTATAGATACGAATTCATTGTTTTTCTCGTATGTGTATCTTTTGACCGTTTGTACAAATTTCGTATAAGTCTCTTTGAAAATCTTGTTGATTGATTTGAAATATTATTGGTATGACATGTATGTTTGCATAAAAGTTTGTTTAAGTTTTGTTTTGAAATCATATTACTTTGTTATGATCATTTGGTGTACTAACGAGAGTTTGTGATCATGTGTAGATTTGAAAATAAGTTTTGTCTTGTAACTTTGTATTTTTAAATAAGTTTTGTATTTACTTATTATGCATGTCATACCTATTCCGTGTCTTTTGTATATATCTGTTCACTGAGCATTCGCTCAACCGTTTTCCATTTTTCTTTCTTAAACGGCAGGTACTCAGTAGCTTTGGGAAATGGGGTCGAGCGTAGAGAGATTAAGGATTTAGAACGCTTCCCTTAGAATATTATTATCTTTTAGTACCTCATTTTTGAAATTTGTCTTTTGAATATTCGGTTTGCTTTTGCATAAGTTTAACGCCCTTTTGCCTTTTAAGTTCCTTTCGATATCATTTTGTATGCTTTGTAAGTCGGGGCGTTACAGAATGGTATCAGAGCTTCGGCTCTTTCCTGTAGAAACTTAGACTTAAGTTATGGCCTGTGAGATTTGGGTAGACTTTGGGTTAGGATTCTTTTCGTATCTGATTAAAATGTTCTACTTTTTGGACCTTTCACTTTTTATAGATCGATCTAATATCTTAAACATTTATTCGTTCTAATTGCTTTTATCTAGTCTCGATTGATATTGTTTGCTTTCGTTTCGTAACTTCCTTCAATTTCGAGGACGGATTTTTTTTTTTAGTAGGTAGAGTTGTAATATCCCAAAATTTAAAATACATATTTTGTGAAAATAAGCAATAAGATAAATTTGAGTCTAAATATTTTTATTTATAAGCTAAGTATTTTAGTAATAATTATATCCTAATAGTTACTAATGACTATTTTCTAAGAGTATTTACATTTTGTTAAACCTAAGTCGTTATAACTATAACGTAAGTTATTTTTCTAAAGATAATAATCATGTATAAAAGTTAAAAAAAACTTTATAGAGATTAAACACAAACATTTGACACGTTACAAATGTTGTTTGTTAAATAAGTAAATATTAATCAATGATAATTTTATTCTATTAATTAAGTTACTTTAAAAGGTTTTATAAATGAAAGACCTTTTGCATACCAAATAAATGTCTATATATTAAATATATATATTAAATATTGAACTTTTGATATGAAGTCTTTTAAGTGTCAATACACAAATGGTTTGCACATTCAACACAAAATCCATCTTTTGATCCAACAATTTGTATGCTTCAACATGGTGGTATTAAAAGAAAATGAGTTGTAATTTTACGAAGAAAGTTAGAGGTTTTCTTAAAGACGACAACCTTTATAAAATTGGTAAGTGTTTCTTTAAGTTGTTTTACTATATTTGATATGAAACTCTTGAAATATTTTCACCTTTAGTTTTCCAACAAGTGTAATACTTAGTAATCTTTTACCAATTTTAGAACATAATTATTAGTAACTAAAACTATTATCTTAACCTTCGGAAAAACTTATAATTTGATAGATTTTGGTATGAACATATAAAACATATATACTATACCCATTTAAATTATATAATAAGACTTGGATATTGATTATATATTATGTATTAATACTTTCTATTTTTTTTTAAAACTAAAAGTCCCGATTATAATTTTGAAAGGGTTTAAAATATAATTATTTTTACACATCATGAATAAATAAGAAAATAATCTTATATATAAGTTATTAGTGGATATTACAAACTCCTATTTGATTGTGTCATAATACGTTTCATTTGTTAGATATCGTTTGGTGATCTCCCATTCGGTTCAATCTATTCGAATCATGCGTTTTTTGGAATTTGAGGTACGGATATTCTTAGTCTTTTTTTTTAAATACTTTTATCTTATTCGTATTATTGTTGGTACGGATATTTCATACATTATATGTATATTCAATGTCTTCGTTCCATTGATTATTTGTTATATTGATCAGTTTGATTGTATGGATGTTCTATACGTCATATGTATATTTGGTGTCTACGTTCGATTGATTATTTGTTATTTTGATTATTTCGATTGTTCCGATATTCTTAACTCTCTTTTTAGTATTTATTTCACTCGTATATAGTTCATTCCACATCTTATGTGCCTCATTTTTATTCATGGCTTCCTTATGTGAATTTCCGTAATTCTTTTGATATATATGTTTCTTTGATCATTTGTACATATATATTATCTTTCAATAAGTATTATTTTGTTCGTAATATATTTGCACATATGTCTTTCTTAAACATCCTTTTTATTCATAACCTTCCTTATTGATTTCCTAATTCCTTCGATACATGTTTCTTGTGATTATAGATACGAATTCATTGTTTTTCTCGTATGTGTATCTTTTGACCGTTTGTACAAATTTCGTATAAGTCTCTTTGAAAATCTTGTTGATTGATTTGAAATATTATTGGTATGACATGTATGTTTGCATAAAAGTTTGTTTAAGTTTTGTTTTGAAATCATATTACTTTGTTATGATCATTTGGTGTACTAACGAGAGTTTGTGATCATGTGTAGATTTGAAAATGAGTAAACGAAAAGTATTTTATGTGTCAAAAACCGTGTGTGACGTCCCGTCTATTTGAGATACTTGAGTTACCGTTATTATTTTAATATTATTCGCAATTGTTTTGACCCTTGTATTTCGCTTTGTTTTACTCACGATTTATTATTGAGAATCGGGTTTTATGTGATTATTTTGATTCGTCCCTTGAGACGTAAGTTGATTTTATCTAAGTGCCATATAGTTAGTATGCTCATGAAAATAAGTTAGGAGGTTTATGCCAAATTTGTCGGTTAACGTATCCCTATTCTTAAGAAATCGTGCTTTGCTCGTGTTTATGTTTTTACCGAGAAGTATGTATTTCCATTTTGAAATTTAAATTGCCTCATATAATGAATTACAATACCAAGAATACCTATAATGAACTTGTCTAAGTTCATATGTAAAACAATCGGGAACTCTAAACAACGAACGTGCGTAACCATAACTTATAACGAAAAATGAAATTTTGCTGTTGGCAGACCTAGTTGCTCCGCAACTCATTCTCTTGCGCCGCAAGAGGGTGCAGATCAGCAACTTGTGTTTTTCAAACTTTTGCAATTTCTCACTTGTGGGCCTAAACAATTGATTCCGGGTTTTTACTTGCCCAAAGGCTTTTTGAGTCCAGAAATGAGTCACTAACACCCCTTATTCATCCCCATTTTCATTTCACAATTACACACACACACCTAGCTCATTCTCTCTCTTTTTCTTTGAAACCAAACACCCACAAACACAAACACTCTTCCCTTTTTCTTATGGTTCCTGTGATTTCCAGAATTAATACACATATTTCACCACAATAATATGTTGTTTTCATCAAGAGGAGTAAGGTTTGATCATCCATTTGAAGATTTACTTGGGTTATTTCGTTTTCGGGTCGAAATCACCGTCTCACATCAAGATCTTCATCACATCTAGCTTGATCTTCAAATCTTCACTTTCTTTGGGGTATATTAACTTAAACTTTCTGTATTTTTTAAGTTTTATTCAATGCATGTAAGATCTAACTAAAGAAAATGAGTTTTAACAAAGTTTGATGGGTAATAATCTATGAAAATCAAGTTTTTATGAAAATGTGTATGGATCTTGCTTAAATGATGTTAAAAGCTTTACAAAATGGTTATTTGAAAGTGTTTTTGAACATATTATAACTTGCATGTCCAAATCTACCATCAAAAGACGAATTATTAAACATGAAAAACGTTTTCGGTGGGAATCTGCCCAGGAGTTGCGCCGCAACTCTCCCTGTTGCGCCGCAACCTGGGGACAGATTTCCCATTTTCGTTTTGTTTCACTATTAAACGTAACCGTAAGCTTGTATTCGTAAGAACTGGTATTAACGGATGGTGTATTGTGTTTTGGAGTTAGAAATCTCATCACCACACCATCAAAGGATTTTGTCTCGGGTTCTTAGTTTGCTAAATTGCGGTTGTTATCGGTAAGAATTGACTTTCTTCCAAATTTCTCATTTTTCATATGTTCGGTTTTAGCCTTGAAAAATGGTTAGGAATAAATATTAGACCAACACATGTTATATTATCGGATTTGGACAACTTTGGACTAAAATACGTTAAAATGTGAATTTAACCATAAGTAACGTATTTAACTTATATTATATTATATATTATGACAAAGACTTAATTGTTCTTGAAAATACAAATTTTGACAAGCGGGAAAGTGTACGGATTTTGGACAAATAATATACTCTGCGGAAGCGCTGCCGAAATTCATTTCACGTCTTTTACGACTATAAAACACTTATATGAGTAAACTGGTGCATAAAAGTAATATATTACATTATAACATCGTCTTTGGACTCAAAGACGCTAACATATTTATAAAAGCCATAATATTACTAAAAACGAATGTTTTAACCCCTTTTAACAAATAAACCTACGCTTCATAACACGTTCGTAATCTAAAATTATCAAATGGCGTTTTTACGACAAACTCTTGGTGAAATGGTTTTGAAGATTATATTACTCTTATATTTTGAAAAGTAAGACATCAAATTATCCAAAGTGTCAAATTGGACTTTTAAATTGATTTTGACTTTAATAAGTCAACATAAATGACATTTGACTTTCATAAGTCAACATCTGTGACTTTGACTTTTATAAGTCAACATGATTGACATTTGACTTTCATAAGTCAACATAATTGACCTTTGACTTTATAAGTCAACATCTTTAATCTTTGTCAATATAATGAACATTTGTAAAAATATTCTTTTCGACTCGGAGTTATCACTTGTTTCCAACGGTCGCTGTTGACGTGAAAGAGCGATATCTTGCCGATCGGCCCTTTTTCTGGCGCGGAACATCGTCTTCTTAATCCGTCATCCTTATTCGGCCTATTAATCGTTGGAATGTTATAATTAAACTTAATCTTAACCGACAAGGCTAAACCGGACCTAGACTTATAGAGATACCGAGACTATGTTATTTATTGTTTAAGGCACTTAGGCGGTGGAGTTGTAACTCTGTGTTTGTGTACCCGATATTTGTTGCTGAAGATTTCTCAGTGAGTTATTCGTAGCCCTATTCTTTTACTATTTTTGGGCTGTAAAGCGTGTTTTAAAATTGTCTGCTTGTATGCGGGACTTTACTTATTATCTTGTTTACCTAGTTGAATAGGTCTGCTTTAGATTGGGTGTCTTATACACTCGTTAAGCTTTATACCCAACGGTTACATATATATAGCTATATGGGTTATTCTACCTAACCCTCATCCCTCGGTAGCTTACTTCTATGAGCGGATGTTATGACCGTACTTCATTTTTTTTGCCTTTGGTTGACACTGCCTTAGGAGTTGGGTCTTCAGGACTGCTAAGGTTCGATGTATAACTAATCTAAGCATGGTATCCTCACTAGGGTTGAAAAAAACAGATATGGTTTGAAATGATTTGATATTTTGAAAGGTTGATGTTTAATGAAACTTGTCGATGGGTCACTTTTTAACTAAAATTGCGAATAATTCACCAACATGTTGTTGATGTCGTTTTAACGCTTTGCAGGAAATTGAGGATTTCCGTTGATCATGCCATAGTTTATTTTCGGATCGCTTGCTTTTGGGAAATTTGAATTTGTATTGTTTATTGTAATTTCCATGACGATCTGTTGTTTATTTCTTTTGGGAGTTGTATTTGTACTCGGCGTCTTATCGCCTTTGACTTATTGATGTATTTTGTAACATTTGGCATGATCAATTTAATTTGATGTTTTGTTTATCGGTTATATTGTTGTAATCTTGACTTTGATATTATAACTGGAACATCCCGTGTTTCCGCTTCCAAGCGGGGTGTGACAGAAGTTGGTATCAGAGCCAAAGGTTATAGCGAACCGGGTGATTTAAACTGAGTAAATCACTTGGACTATGACCATAGGCTTTTTAAATCGATTTTCACTCTGATAGCAATGTGTGCACTATTTTTATACGTGTTTAATTTCGCGTTGTGTTTTGGCATTTGGCCTTGTTTTTATGTTGCACACATTTGCTGATCGAGTCTTTTCCTCTTTTATTTTAGGGCGATGGAGCCTACGAGGAGAGTTGCGACACGAAGTTCCGCGCGACGTGCTACTGCGAATGCGAGAGCGAATACCGCGAATTCGAACGCGAGGGCTAATACCGCGAATTCGAACGCGAGAGATAATGCTTCGAACGCGAGAGCTAATACGTCCAATGCGAGAAGGAACAATGTGGAGAACGATACGAATCCTGACATGGCTCAGATGATTGCTCAGCAGTTAGCGGCGATGATGCCCGAGCTTGTAGCTCAACTTCGAGAGGGCACCGCCCAAGGTAATGGTTCGGGTTCTGGAAATCCCGAGCCGGTTGTCAACAATGAGGGTCCTGAGCTGGTTGTTAATAACGAGGGACCCGAAGTCGTGATTACTGGATCAGGTAAACGGAAGGCTCAGCTCGACGCGCTAGTTGCACATTGAAGACTTTTATGAGCTGCAAGGCCCCGGAGTATGAGGGCAATGAGGGAGCGACTGGAACGCTCCAATGGATGGAGAAGCTAGAATCTATTTTTGATGCTGTTGATTGTGCGGACAAAGATCGAGTCCGATTTGCTGCATTTGTATTTCAAGGTACGGCTCTGACGTGGTGGAATTCAATCGTGAATGTGCGAGGCCGAGCTGAGATCAACATGATGACTTGGGAGCAACTGAAGGAGTTGATGATCACCGAGTATGTGCCTGAATCTGAGATTCAAAAGTTGGAAGATGAGTTATGGAACTTGACCATGATTGGGTAAGATATTCAGGGGTACACTTCGCGTTTTCACGCCTTGTCCCAGCTCGTTTCACACTTGGTTCGACCGGAGATCAAGCGAATTGGTCGCTACATTCACGGATTACCCCCAGCAATCCGTAAGAGTGTCCTATCCAACAAACCGAGCACATTCCAGAGCGCGGTGGAAATTGCGATTACTTTGACTCAAAACGCGGTCCGGGATGGCGAGCTAGCCCCGATGATTGTTAAGCAAAACTCCAGAGGAAAACGAAGCGGGGGATTCCGCGATTGCAACTTGAGGGAGAAGTCAAGGAGACAGGATGCTCCTCAGATGGTGCAGGCATTCGCGGCTGTGACTCCGAATGCTCAACATAAATATCAGAAGTGTGATCGGTGTGGTAATCACCATTCCAGGCAGATGGCTTGTTGGGAATGTGATAAGTGTAAGAAGTTGGGCCACACGGGTAGATTCTGTAAGACCACGAAGGGAAAATGTTATGAATGTGGTTCTCCCGAACATCATAAGGACAAGTGTCCTAAATTGGGTTTAGCTGGTGATGCTGATGATACAGGTACTTTTCTCAGTTAAGGTCAACTTGCATATATTCTATTCGAATCTGATATTTGACCTTATTTTCCTTGTGTTACACACTCCTCTTTCTTTTGTTTATTTACGTCTTTTTACGTCTCTTTTGCGTTGTCACCGAAGAAAGCTCTTATCTGCAAAGAAGTCGACGAGACGAGGTTGTCCTACGAGTGCGTTTCCGAGAGATTCGACTCCAGATTTTTATCCGTCACTTCGCTTCGACTTAGTAATCATTGATACCAAACCAAACTGTATTAAAGACTCTTCACCAATCATATTTTTCGAACTTTTAAACTTTAGTGGATTAATTCCGCAATTGCATGATTCGCATCCAACTACGCGTAACTTGATCAACTACGCCTAGTTCGAAACAAATTATGCGAGAACGGAACGTAACTGCTATTGTTAACCGTTTTTGAGTCATTAATTCTCAATTCTACCTATTCCAGATTTTAGTCCGTCATTCGAAGAATTTCACATCTGATGCGTTTAGGACTATGATTCTTTGCACACCCTTAACCTTAGCGTCTTCCTTCGAAATAGAGTTAGCCGTTGGTGAGTTTTTCCTACTACCGAAGCTCTTCTGCCTATTGTATTGATTCCGATGACCATTCTTTTCCTACCGACTCGATTCCGATCGCCTTAGGTAGATTCGACGTTATTATTAGCATGGGTTGGTTGTCGACGCACCGTGCAGAGGTTATATGTTGCGAGAAGATTATCCGCATACTGTTATAGCAAGAAGATTGTTGTTAGGTCAGGGGGATAAGGCGGGGAAGCGCCTTAAAGTCGTCTCAGGATTGGAAGTTCGGGAGTACATCGAGTGGGATTGTTCACTCTTTCTTACACCTCCGTGGTTCGTGAATTTCCCGATGTGTTCCCAGAGGACTTACCTGGATTACCCCTATTCAAGAGGCAGAGTATTGGATTGACGTAGTTTCGAGAGCAGCGCCAGTGGCGAAGGCTCCTTACCGGTTAGCACCTCGGAGATGTAAGAACTATCGAAGCAGATATAGGAATTTGTGTACAAGGGCTTCGTTAGCCGAGTTTCTCTCTTTGAGGCGCGCCGGTACTTTTGGTTAAAAAGGAAAGATGCTAAATGCATTACGGCGATGAGTTGAGTTGCATATCGGTTATGGTTGGGAGATTCGCTACCGTCCGGGTAAGGGAAATGTAACAGCTGGTGCGTTGAGACGCACAAAGTCGGTTAAGCCGGTGAGAGTACGCACCATGATGATTTCGACTCAGTCGAGCTGGAAGGCTCGTATCATTCAGGCTTGACAGGAGGCTCTCACCGAGGATTGTATCATTGGATTAACGTAGATCAGCTGATGTAGTCAGCCTTTTTATGCCTATTCGAAAATATTACCGAATAGAGAAACCTTTTAGATTGCATATTGACGAGATTTTTCCGTCACTTCTGATCGTGACGCGCGTGTTTTGGACTTTGGCGGAAGTTGGGGATCGACATTTTCTGCTAGCCGAGTTTTTATACTACAATAGTTACCGCCCCATCTTTGTTGCGCGCCGCTTGAGGCTCTTTACTGTCATAAGTGTAGGTCTCCACCTTGTTGGACTGAGATTGTTTATAGCCAGATTAAGGGTCCGGAGTTGACCCAGGAGACTACTGATGAGACCTTTAGATTAGGGATCGTCTTTTGCCGCTAGGAATCGTGAGGAGAATTATGCGGATTTGCGACGGAACCCTTTGGAATTCAAGGTCGGCGAGGTGGCGTTATTGAAAGTCTCTCCGTGGAAGGGTGTGTTTTGTTTCGAGAAGCGCAGCAAGTTAAGTCCACGTTTAAGGGTCCTTTTAGAGCCTTGTCTCGTATTGGTCCAGTGGCATGCCATCTTGAGTTGCCACCTGAGTTGTGCGGTGTGCACAACATACTTCACGTATCGCATCTCAAGAAGTGCCTTGCTGGCAAGTCGTTGATTATTCCCTTAGAAAGACGACACTTGGATGAGTCGCTTCGCGGTTAGAGGAGCCGGTAGAAATCGTTGACCGAGAGGTTAAGCGTCTGCGGCGGAGTAGGATCCCTATTGTGAAGGTCCGATGGAACTCTAAGTATGGCGCTGAATTTACGTGGGAACGGGAGGATGGAATGCAGCGGAAATTTCCCCATCTATTTTCTTCTAGTGATGCTCATTAGTAATTTCGAGGACGAAATTCTTTTAACTGGGGGAGGCTGTGACGTCCCGTCTATTTGAGATACTTGAGTTACCGTTATTATTTTAATATTATTCGCAATTGTTTTGACCCTTGTATTTCGCTTTGTTTTACTCACGATTTATTATTGAGAATCGGGTTTTATGTGATTATTTTGATTCGTCCCTTGAGACGTAAGTTGATTTTATCTAAGTGCCATATAGTTAGTATGCTCATGAAAATAAGTTAGGAGGTTTATGCCAAATTTGTCGGTTAACGTATCCCTATTCTTAAGAAATCGTGCTTTGCTCCTGTTTATGTTTTTACCGAGAAGTATGTATTTCCATTTTGAAATTTAAATTGCCTCATATAATGAATTACAATACCAAGAATACCTATAATGAACTTGTCTAAGTTCATATGTAAAACAATCGGGAACTCTAAACAACGAACGTGCGTAACCATAACTTATAACAAAAAATGAAATTTTGCTGTTGGCAGACCTAGTTGCTCCGCAACTCATTCTCTTGCGCCGCAAGAGAGTGCAGATCAGCAACTTGGGTTTTTCAAACTTTGCAATTTCTCACTTGTGGGCCTAAACATTGGATTCCGGGTTTTTACTTGCCCAAAGGCTTTTTGAGTCCAGAAATGAGTCACTAACACCCCTTATTCATCCCATTTCATTTCACAATTACACACACACACCTAGCTCATTCTCTCTCTTTTTCTTTGAAGACCACACACCACAAACACAAACACTCTTCCCTTTTTCTTATGGTTCCTGTGATTTCCAGAATTAATACACATTTTTCACCACAATAAATTGTTGTTTTCATCAAGAGGAGTAAGGTTTGATCATCCATTTGAAGATTTACTTGGGTTATTTCGTTTTCGGGTCGAAATCACCGTCTCACATCAAGATCTTCATCACATCTAGCTTGATCTTCAAATCTTCACTTTCTTTGGGGTATATTAACTTAAACTTTCTGTATTTTATAAGTTTTATTCAATGCATGTAAGATCTAACTAAAGAAAATGAGTTTTAACAAAGTTTGATGGGTAATAATCTATGAAAATCAAGTTTTTATGAAAATGTGTATGGATCTTGCTTAAATGATGTTAAAAGCTTTACAAAATGGTTATTTGAAAGTGTTTTTGAACATATTATAACTTGCATGTCCAAATCTACCATCAAAAGACGAATTATTAAACATGAAAAACGTTTTCGGTGGGAATCTGCCCAGGAGTTGCGCCGCAACCTGGGGACAGATTTCCCATTTTCATTTTGTTTCACTATTAAACGTAACCGTAAGCTTGTATTCGTAAGAACTGGTATTAACGGATGGTGTATTGTGTTTTGGAGTTAGAAATCTCATCACCACACCATCAAAGGATTTTGTCTCGGGTTCTTAGTTTGCTAAATTGCGGTTGTTATCGGTAAGAATTGACTTTCTTCCCAATTTCTCATTTTTCATATGTTCGGTTTTAGCCTTGAAAAATGGTTAGGAATAAATATTAGACCAACACATGTTATATTATCGGATTTGGACAACTTTGGACTAAAATACGTTAAAATGTGAATTTAACCATAAGTAACGTATTTAACTTATATTATATTATATATTATGACAAAGACTTAATTGTTCTTGAAAATACAAATTTTGACAAGCGGGAAAGTGTACGGGTTTTGGACAAATAATATACTCTGCGGAAGCGCTGCCGAAATTCATTTCACGTCTTTTACGACTATAAAACACTTATATGAGTAAACTGGTGCATAAAAGTAATATATTACATTATAACATCGTCTTTGGACTCAAAGACGCTAACATATTTATAAAAGCCATAATATTACTAAAAACGAATGTTTTAACCCCTTTTAACAAATAAACCTACGCTTCATAACACGTTCGTAATCTAAAATTATCAAATGGCGTTTTTACGACAAACTCTTGGTGAAATGGTTTTGAAGATTATATTACTCTTATATTTTGAAAAGTAAGACATCAAATTATCCAAAGTGTCAAATTGGACTTTTAAATTGATTTTGACTTTAATAAGTCAACATAAATGACATTTGACTTTCATAAGTCAACATCTGTGACTTTGACTTTTATAAGTCAACATGATTGACATTTGACTTTCATAAGTCAACATAATTGACCTTTGACTTTATAAGTCAACATCTTTAATCTTTGTCAATATAATGAACATTTGTAAAAATATTCTTTTCGACTCGGAGTTATCACTTGTTTCCAACGGTCGCTGTTGACGTGAAAGAGCGATATCTTGCCGATCGGCCCTTTTTCTGGCGCGGAACATCGTCTTCTTAATCCGTCATCCTTATTCGACCTATTAATCGTTGGAATGTTATAATTAAACTTAATCTTAACCGACAAGGCTAAACCGGACCTAGACTTATAGAGATACTGAGACTATGTTATTTATTGTTTAAGGCACTTAGGCGGTGGAGTTGTAACTCTGTGTTTGTGTACCCGATATTTGTTGCTGAAGATTTCTCAGTGAGTTATTCGTAGCCCTATTCTTTTACTATTTTTGGGCTGTAAAGAGTGTTTTAAAATTGTCTGCTTATATGCGGGACTTTACTTATTATCTTGTTTACCTAGTTGAATAGGTCTGCTTTAGATTGGGTGTCTTATACACTCGTTAAGCTTTATGCCCAACGGTTACATATATATAGCTATATGGGTTATTCTACCTAACCCTCATCCCTCGGTAGCTTACTTCTATGAGCGGATGTTATGACCGTACTTCATTTTTTTTGCCTTTGGTTGACACTGCCTTAGGAGTTGGGTCTTCAGGACTGGTAAGGTTCGATGTATAACTAATCTAAGCATGGTATCCTCACTAGGGTTGAAAAAAACAGATATGGTTTGAAATGATTTGATATTTTGAAAGGTTGATGTTTAATGAAACTTGTCGATGGGTCACTTTTTAACTAAAATTGCGAATAATTCACCAACATGTTGTTGATGTCGTTTTAACGCTTTGCAGGAAATTGAGGATTTCCGTTGATCATGCCATAGTTTATTTTCGGATCGCTTGCTTTTGGGAAATTTGAATTTGTATTGTTTATTGTAATTTCCATGACGATCCGTTGTTTATTTCTTTTGGGAGTTGTATTTGTACTCGGCGTCTTATCGCCTTTGACTTATTGATGTATTTTGTAACATTTGGCATGATCAATTTAATTTGATGTTTTGTTTATCGGTTATATTGTTGTAATCTTGACTTTGATATTATAACTGGAACATCCCGTGTTTCCGCTTCCAAGCGGGGTGTGACACCGTGTCTTTAAAACCCCTACCGAAACAGCCCCAAATCAGCCCCCTAATCAGTCCCGAGACAGCCCCGAACAGCCCCTAAAACAGCCCCGAAATTGTCTCGAAACAGCCCCGAATAAGTCCCAAAATAACTCGGTAAAGAACATGTGTGAGTGTGGCAATTGGTACGGGGATTCGTATCGAGTGTCCCTCATTCCGTGTGGCTTTGCATGTCCCGATAAGGACCCGTTAAGTTTTTATTTCGTAAATTTGTTTGATAGTCTTGTTATGGTGACTCGTGACAATAACTAAACCGAATGGTTGGGTAGACACGTGATTTTCAAAATAAATAAAATGTCACATTATATATTATTTTATGTTTATGGTTAAACTACTTTACGTACATTATAAATAACTTTTTAAACATATTTTGGAGTCTATTTATCACTTTGAAAATTTGTAAAAGTATTTTGAAATTTGTAACATATAAGTAGGTTAAAACGGTTTTGTAAGATATGCCTAAGAGTAACCTATCCATGGAGGTCCCATGGGCGCGTTATTGTGACACCAATAATGTGGCGTCGACCGTAGCGGTGTATTTTGCTATATCTACGGCGTCTCTTTTTGTTTACCCGGATTGTGGTAAGGTGCACTAAGTATTATTTGTTATAAGAGGCGTATGGATCGATCCTAGGAACTTTGTGTGTTTGATGGTGGACGTTTATCGTAGTGTCATACGAAACGTTTGCACCTTTTGGAAAGACTAGTGGTATGTGTTACCCTAGGATTTCATTTGATATTTGTTACCTATTTGTTTGACTCTTGGTGCATTATTTTACGAAATTTGGCTTTCTAAAATGTGAATATATGTTTGTATTACTTTGATATATTTGACGTTGGGTATTGTGGACATATTACATATTTGTAATTTGCTTTGAAAATACGTTTGGTTTGAAAATAAGTTTTGTCTTGTAACTTTGTATTTTTAAATAAGTTTTGTATTTACTTATTATGCATGTCATACCTATTCCGTGTCTTTTGTATATATCTTTTCACTGAGCATTCGCTCAGCCGTTTTCCATTTTTCTTTCTTAAACGGCAGGTACTCAGTAGCTTTGGGAAATGGGGTCGAGCGTAGAGAGATTAAGGATTTAGAAGGCTTCCCTTAGAATATTATTATCTTTTAGTACCTCATTTTTGAAATTTGTCTTTTGAATATTCGGTTTGCTTTTGCATAAGTTTAACGCCCTTTTGCCTTTTAAGTTCCTTTCGATATCATTTTGTATGCTTTGTAAGTCGGGGCGTTACATTTTTCCTTCTCGCATTGGACGTATTAGCACTCGCGTTCGGATTCGCGGTATTCGCTCTCGCATTCGCAGTAGCACGTCGCGCAGAACTTCGTGCCGCAACTCTCCTCTTAGGCGCCATCGTCCTAAAATAAAAGGAAAGAAACTCGATCAACAAATGTGTGCAAAAACAAGGCCAAACGCCACAATAACAACACGTATGAAAAATAGTGCACACATTGCAATCAGAGAAAATCGATTCAAAAAGCCTATGGTCATAGTCCAAGTGATTTACTCAGTTAAAATCACTCGGTTCGCTATAACCTTTGGCTCTGATACCAACTTCTGTCACACCCCGCTTATAGCGGAAACACGGAATGTTCCAGTTATAATATCAAGAGTCAAGATTACAACAACATAACCGATAAACAAAACATCAAATTAAATAGATCATGCCAAATGTTACCAAATACATCAATAAGTCAAAGGCGATAAGACGCCAAGTACAAATACAATTCCAAAAGAAATAAACAACGGATCGTCATGGAAATTACAATAAACAATTCAAATCCAAATTTCCCAAAAGCGAGCGATCCGAAAATAAACTATGGCATGATCAATGGAAATCCTCAATTTCCTGCAAAGCGTTAAAACGACATCAACAGCATGTTGGTGAATTATTCGCAATTTTAAAGTAAAAGTGACCCATCGACAAGTTTCGATAAATTTCAAAATCATATATCCAATCATAACATCATCATCATATCTTATCTTGTTGTCAACCCTAGTGAGGATACCATGCTTAGATTAGTCATACACCTCGATCCTTACCACACAATAAAGTCCCCTCTTCTAAGGCGAGTCAATCCAAAGGTAATCGAATAATATACCGGTCATAACATCCACCCATAGGAGCATCCTACCGAGCGATGTGTGACAACCGTCTTATTCCAGATGAAAATCGCATTCTCTATCTTTGACTCAACTTTAAATTAATCTTGTTATTTAATCGTCTCGTAAACTCGAGTGTGCAGAATCGAACTCGGAATCACAAATGAATCCTAATACCAAGAAAACGTCTAGTGAACTTGCCTAAGTTCCAATTTAAAATAACCGGAAACTTTTAGCTAACGAAAACGCTTATCAATGGAACGAACGAAAAACGAAAAAGACCCAAAGTCTGCCCTTGACCGCGCCGCGGTGAACCAACCGCGCCGCGGTGGAAGGCGCAGACAGCCACTTTTGTAAATTTCAAAACTTAACCAAACGGGTCAACACTTGAGCCCAACGTTTGATTCATGGTCCAGGACACATTTTGGCCTTGAAAAAAGGTCCAGTGATCACATATCACACTAGCATAACACACCTTACATTCACACACACACACATATCAAACACACTCAAACTCTCTCTCTCTCTCACTTGAACTTTTAGACAAACACCATTTTCAACTCTCTCCATTTACAGAATTATTCACATCAAAAACACACATTTTAGCAACACATAAACACATCAAAATCGTCATCAAGTAAAGAGGGAGAAAGGAGTTGCATCTATTTGGGTTGAAAGTTGATTTCTAAGCATTTTGGGTCAAAATCACCAAGGGTTTACTTCAATCATCTACAAACCACTTTACTCTCGGTAAAAATACTTCTAATCTACTGTCTTTACAATAAATACTCATTGCATGCATCATCTAACACCTAAAAATGAGTTTATATGAAGATTTTTGGGCATTTATGAACAAAAACGGGTTTTCACAAATTGGATGGTTAGATCTATAAATTTGTGGTTAAAAACACTAAATAAACCATAAGACATCAATTATCTATGTTTATAACTGATTGCATGTCAAAATCCAACCTAAAAACATCAAATTTCTTCAAAAACGAGTTTTGGTCAAAACTGCCTGTCACATGACCGCGAGGCGGTCATGTGACCGCGGGGCGGTCGTGACTTGTGACCGCGGGGCGGTCGTCCCACCGCGGGGCGGTCGTGCTGCAGACAGGTCACACCAAAAATCTGATTTTAACCGTTTTGAATCGTAACACTAAACCGGTCATTTAAACACATGTTCAACACTGAAGTTAACAACTATAAACAGTAGAAAACTAAACTTATAATCATTCAATCTTGGTATTATTATAGGATTCCCGTGATTCCGGTCAGTCTCGATTACTCTCCGCACGCGTAGCTCATCTTTGCAAACCGTGAGTTACAACCCCACTTTTAATTACTGTTTTTATATAATTTTTGGGGGAAACATGAGATCTAAACGAACTTTGGAACTGTTATGAATTTTTGGAACGTCTTATTACTATTAAACTCTTATTGAACGTCTTGTGGAACTTACATGCGAAAACAGTTTTAATTGCCCGTTTGGCATACAAAGCTAAATGGTTTGCCACCCTTTTTCGGCTTAACGGTTAGCCACCTTTAGTCGGCTTATTGGTTCAAATTTGTGATAAACTTACTTTACGCCACTCTCGGCACCGGTATGAACTTTGATTGATCGTATAACTAACGTGACTCTTGATGAGGATATAACGCGATTCGTAAGTGCCTCTCGACTAATAGTGCTCGGTTTCTTTACATACTGTTATCTTGTCTAAGCCGCTTAGTATGGGTTTCGATACTTAGGAAATATTCATTCTTTACTTAGGTGTTGACCTAGGTACATATCACTCGGATCCTTACTTAGGTGTTAGCCTAGGTACACTTTAGTGTTATCCAAATTCTGTATTAAGATCTTAATCGTTTCAACTTGGGTGTTAGCTCAAGTGCTCATCAATCGATTGATCTTGGATGTTAGTTCAAGTGTTTATTCATCGATTGATCTTGGATGTCGGTCCAAGTGCTTATCAACCGATTTGATCTTGAATGTTAGTTCAAACGCTTATTCATCGGTTGATCTTGGATGTTAGTCCAAGTGTTTTCTCACTCGATAAATCTTGGGCGTTACCTCAAGTACTTATTCTCTCGATTGGTTTCGAGCGTTACCTCAAGTACTTATTCTCTCGATTGGTTTCGAGCGTTACCTCAAGTACCCGCTACTCGACGCTTCATCTTCTCGTGAACACTTAAGTTATAGTATGCCGAGTAGTCGTTATACATGATTTCAATCATAGTTTACTTATATTGCGCGTATAGAGTTATACGACTTCCGCAACATTCTTTTAAACAACTGTCTTGGATCGAACTATCTTTTAGGTAACTTTTTGGATCAAAACTATTCTTTAAGTATTGTTCTACTTTTAGAATCTTTTAAGTATAGATATACTTAACCTACCCTTTTTAGTCGAGGACTAGAAAACTGTAACTCACTCACTACTTATTGTAGTTGACACTTGATCTCTTGTTTCAGGAAACGCAATGTAAGGACGTTAAGTGCATACCTCTTGTGATGGGTCAGGAAGGTATTACGAATCGGGAAGACCTTGTTTATTTACTTTGGGAATTGTCTTTTGAAGTTTTACATATGCTATCGTGGTTGTACTGTATTGTTAAATACTTGGTTATCTTTGAACTTTGTAAACGTTTTATGACTTCAATGACTTAAAAACCGTTTGTATTTATTATATCTCGTGTAATGATATCTTTGCTCTTCACATCTCGTGTTTCCGCTTTAGCGGGGTGTGACAGACTTGGTATCAGAGCACAAGGTTATAGTGAATACGGGTTTTCAAAATTTTCAAAAATTTTCAAAACCAAACTATAACCAAGGCTTTCTCGAAAAATCATTTCACGAGTTTTAAACTTTAGTGAATTAATTCCGCAAATGCATGGTTCATTACTAACTACGCGTAATTTGGCCAACTACGCCTAGTTCGGAATAAATTATGCAAGAACGGAACGTAATTGCTACTGTTAACGATTTTTGAGTCAACAGTTCCCGATTCCCCGATTCCCGAATTCTCACGTGACTGACCCGAACGTGCACTGTCATATTTACATTTTCCTTTAACTATAATTACTCGTTCCATCTTATCGCAACTCTCGTTAAGTCTGAATCGTCGCATCGACCCGTGCACTCGTACTCTCGAACTGTACCCTCGACTGAGGTTCCTGAAGACGTCACCGCATCGAGAGCTCAGCACCTCGATCCTACCGACTCTTCGGAGGGGAACTCTAGATCCATTGCCAATAGCCACTATACACCCAGTCCGAGGACTGCCCTAACTGCCGTTTCGCCGGTTCCCGTCGCGTCTTCACAACCACGCGAACCGCGCATCCGTGACTGCTCATAAGCAGGTCATGCAACCCGGTCAGAGCTACACCTCCCCATGTTCCACTACACCCCGAAGATCCGTATGCAGCACCACCTACGCCACCCATGGGTCACTACATGTGGGAGCAAAACCATCTCGACCACCGCTCACGACGACCCCAATTCGGAGGTTTACCCCGGTTGAGTCCCCTACACTCCGCAGAGACCTTCAGGGACTTACTGAGGAGACTGAGCAACATGCTCGTCTTCTGTTCCGGGCCTCCGACACAGCTCGCCGTCTATTCAAGCATTCCCTTCGAATCTTCTCTTCGACTCAGTCGACCCCAAGGACTAATCGGCACCTAGTGAGCGTGTGCCTGGCGATGAGTACCCTGATTCCGTTATTTTACCGAAGATGTCCCTGAACATGCTTCAGTAGCTTATTCCCGCCATGTATTGTACCCTAGTTAAGTTGTAACTTCTCTGTATCTGTAGCAACTTAAAACTTACGTTAGTATTCATGTTTCAAACTCTCTCTTGTTATCTCGATGAAACAGGTAACCGATTTTTCAAAATGGAACATCTATCACTAATATCCTTACTTTCGGTTGTGCTTGAATTGTATTATCATCCCGTAACCATTATCGTGCGTGTGCTATGTATCCTTCCTTAATTCTTCTTGTGTTATCACGGTCACTAATCCTTCTTTAAATCCTTGTCACTTATTCCTATTCGTGCGTTCTAAACTGGTTTTCTTTTTTCTGTTGTAGAAACATGGCTCCTACGCGAAGCAATGCTAGCCTCATAGCCGAGCAGGTCGCTGCTCATTTTAACGCTGCCATGCCCAACATGATCACCCAGATCACTGCTGGGATAAACAACAACCAAAACCAGCAACAACAGCAACAAGGAGATAACCAGAACCAAAACCGAAACCTCCCCGTTTGCACATATAAGGGCTTTATGGCTTGTAAGCCAAAGGAGTTTCATGGCACCACTGGTGCTGTAGGGCTACTCTCCTGGTTCGAAAGCATCGAATCAGTCCTACACATTAGCCGCTGTGCTGAAACTGATAAGGTGGAGTATGCCTCCTGCGTACTCCACGGACGGGCCCTATCGTGGTGGAACCTCGTGATCCAAACCCGAGGACGTGAAGCTGCCTATGCCCTCACTTGGGACGAATTCAAGAATCTCCTCATGAGGGAATACTGCTCTAAGGGTGAGATGAAGAAGCTCGAGGCAGAGCTTTGGAATCACACGATGGTCGGCAACGACATCGACGGATACACTACCCGTTTCCATGAGCTGGCCAGACTGGTACCAAGGTTGGTAACCCCAGAAGAAAACTGGATCGACCGATACATCTCCGGCCTTGTTCCCGAAATCAGAGGGATGGTGATCTCTGCTGAGCCGCTGACGATACAGAGCGCAGTTGTCCTCGCTCATCGTCTAACCAGCAACCTCCTTACCGCTCCAACACCTGTCGAGCGAGAGGTAAATGATAAACGAAAAGCTGATCAACAACCAAATACAGACGACCACATCAAGAAACCCAAAACCGCACACAACCTTGCAATAGTTGCCACCCCCACAACCGGTCCCCGAATGTACACCGGACCGCACCCCAAGTGTGGCAAATGCAACTTCCATCATGTTGGAAACTGCCCAGTGTGCAGAATATGTAACGAAGCGGGACACTACCCTGGTGCTGCCAAGAGGAAACTGGTAGTAAAAGGAAGAAGTCAGTTTGCTACAAATGCGGAAGCGACAAACACCTCCGAAAGTCTTGCCCCAAATTGCGAAATGCTAAACCAAATCAGGCCGGGCAAGGCCGAGTACGCGATCCGTAATCATTAGCGAAGAGACAAGGCACGACCCAAACGCACCGACAGGTAAATCCCTGTGAACTATATTTCGCAATCTATATTATTCGATTCAAAAGCAGAGAGGAGCCTCGTGTCCTTAGAATTTAGACCCCTTTTCAATCTAGGATCTAAAGTTCTTAAGGGTAACTTTACTATCAAATCTGCTAATGGTCAAGAATCCAAAGTTAAGGATATAATCCTAGGATGTCCGATGTGCGTTACCGATAAGACTTTCCCCACCGACTTGATTCCGATAGAGCTGGAAAGCTTGAACTTTATCGTCGAAATGGGCTGGTTATCTCGTTTCCGAGCCAAAATCGTCCGTTTCGACAAACTCATTAGTATCCCACTCTCAGACGGTGAAACTCTAGTCGTTCAAGGAAACAAACCTGGACGACAACTCCGTATCGTGCCCTCCATGGAAATGCGCAAGTACCTCGAGAAGGACTGTAACGCGTTCCTCGCTCGTATTGTTGAACGTGAACTCAAAGAGAACCGAATACAAGATATCCCAGTAGCCAAGGATCACCCTGAAGTCTTTCCCGAAGATTTACCCGGGCTACCGCCCCATCGACAAGTGGAATTCCGGATAGAACTAGTTCCTGAAGCAGCACCGGTCGCCAAGACACCATATCGTCTGGCCCCACCGTAAATGCAAGAGTTGTCGATACAGCTACAGGAACTTTTAGATCATGGTTTTATTCGTCCAACCTCGTTCCCCTGGGGAGCCCCAATACTCTTTGTCAAAAAGAAGGACAGATCCTTTCGAATGTGTATCGATTATCGCGAACTGAACAAGCTGACCGTCAAGAACCGATAACCACTCCCGAGGATCGACGACCTATTCGAACAGTTGCAGGACGCAGCCTACTTCTCAAAGGTCGACCTCCGCCCGGGTTATCATCAGGTTCGTGTCAATGACACCGACATTCCTAAACCGCATTCCGAACTCGTTACGGTCATTACGAATTCCTTGTCATGCCATTTGGTCTGACGAACGCACCAATACTGTTCATGGACCTACCGAACAAAGTGTGTAGGCCATAGCTAGACAAGTTCGTAATCGTATTCATAGACGACAAGGGGTAACGACACGATTTGGGTCATCGTGGACCGTTTGGCAAAATCCGCACATTTTCTCCCGGTACGAGAAAACCACTCGATGGAGAAATTCGCTCAAATCTACATCAACGAGATCGTCTCTCGTCACGGAACACCTCTCACCATTATCTCCGACAGGGATAGTTCATTCACGTCCCGCTTTTTGAATGCCTTCAGAAACCGCTCGGGACGCGACTAGACCTCAGAACCGCTTACCATCCCCGGATCGACGCTCAGGGTGAACGGACGATCCAAACGCTTGAGGATATACTAAGAGCGTGCGTAGTTGACTTCGGAGGAAGTAGGGACGCTTACCTCCCTTTGGTCGAGTTTTCCCTATATCAACATCTATCACGCTAGTATCAAGTGCGCACCATTCGAGTCCTTACACGGACGAGGGTGTCAGTCACCGCTTTGCTGGATAGAAGCTGGCGATCGACAACTCGCAAGGCTCGATATCATCCAGGAAACCATCGACAAGATTGCTACCAATCGGAAAGAGTGAAGACATTCCGTACCCGGCAGAATGGCTATGACGTCAACCGAAGGAAACCCCTAGAGTCCAAGTGGGCGGTAGAGTACACCTCAAGATATCGCCATGGAAAGGGGTGGTCCGTTTCGGGAAACACGGCAAGCTAAGCTCGAGGTACACCGGCCCTTTGAGGTAATTGAGCGAATCGGCCCAGTGGCGTATCGACTCCAACTTCCACAGATTCTTTCTAACGTTCACAACGTCTTCCATGTCTCGCACTTGAAAAAAAAAAAAAAAAAAAAAGTGTTTACCGGACGAGACCATTGTCATTCCACTCGACGAAGTCCAGATCGACAACAAGCTTAACTTCATCGAAGAACCGCTTGAGGGTGTAGACCGAGAGGTCAAACCACTCAAGCAAAGCCGTATCCCCATTGTCAAGGTTCGGTGGAATTCCCGACGAGGTCACAAATTCACATGGGAACGTGAAGACCAGATTCGTCAGAAGTATCCACACCTGTTCAGAGACCTTTCCTTCGATGAGGCGAACTAAATTTCGGGACGAAATTCTTTTCAACCCGGGGAGAATGTGACAACCGTCTTATTCCAGATGAAAATCGCATTCTCTATCTTTGACTCAACTTTAAATTAATCTTGTTATTTAATCGTCTCGTAAACTCGAGTGTGCAGAATCGAACTCGGAATCACAAATGAATCCTAATACCAAGAAAACGTCTAGTGAACTTGCCTAAGTTCCAATTTAAAATAACCGGAAACTTTTAGCTAACGAAAACGCTTATCAATGGAACGAACGAAAAACGAAAAAGACCCAAAGTCTGCCCTTGACCGCGCCGCGGTGAACCAACCGCGCCGCGGTGGAAGGCGCAGACAGCCACTTTTGTAAATTTCAAAACTTAACCAAACGGGTCAACACTTGAGCCCAACGTTTGATTCATGGTCCAGGACACATTTTGGCCTTGAAAAAGGTCCAGTGATCACATATCACACTAGCATAACACACCTTACATTCACACACACACACATATCAAACACACTCAAACTCTCTCTCTCTCTCACTTGAACTTTTAGACAAACACCATTTTCAACTCTCTCCATTTACAGAATTATTCACATCAAAAACACACATTTTAGCAACACATAAACACATCAAAATCGTCATCAAGTAAAGAGGGAGAAAGGAGTTGCATCTATTTGGGTTGAAAGTTGATTTCTAAGCATTTTGGGTCAAAATCACCAAGGGTTTACTTCAATCATCTACAAACCACTTTACTCTCGGTAAAAATACTTCTAATCTACTGTCTTTACAATAAATACTCATTGCATGCATCATCTAACACCTAAAAATGAGTTTATATGAAGATTTTTGGGCATTTATGAACAAAAACGGGTTTTCACAAATTGGATGGTTAGATCTATAAATTTGTGGTTAAAAACACTAAATAAACCATAAGACATCAATTATCTATGTTTATAACTGATTGCATGTCAAAATCCAACCTAAAAACATCAAATTTCTTCAAAAACGAGTTTTGGTCAAAACTGCCTGTCACATGACCGCGAGGCGGTCATGTGACCGCGGGGCGGTCGTGACTTGTGACCGCGGGGCGGTCGTCCCACCGCGGGGCGGTCGTGCTGCAGACAGGTCACACCAAAAATCTGATTTTAACCGTTTTGAATCGTAACACTAAACCGGTCATTTAAACACATGTTCAACACTGAAGTTAACAACTATAAACAGTAGTAAACTAAACTTATAATCATTCAATCTTGGTATTATTATAGGATTCCCGTGATTCCGGTCCGTTTCGATTACTCTCCGCACGCGTAGCTCATCTTTGCAAACCGTGAGTTACAACCCCACTTTTATTTACTGTTTTTATATAATTTTTGGGGGAAACATGAGATCTAAACGAACTTTGGAACTGTTATGAATTTTTGGAACGTCTTATTACTATTAAACTCTTATTGAACGTCTTGTGGAACTTACATGCGAAAACAGTTTTAATTGCCCGTTTGGCATACAAAGCTAAATGGTTTGCCACCCTTTTTCGGCTTAACGGTTAGCCACCTTTAGTCGGCTTATTGGTTCAAATTTGTGATAAACTTACTTTACGCCACTCTCGGCACCGGTATGAACTTTGATTGATCGTATAACTAACGTGACTCTTGATGAGGATATAACGCGATTCGTAAGTGCCTCTCGACTAATAGTGCTCGGTTTCTTTACATACTGTTATCTTGTTTAAGCCGCTTAGTATGGGTTTCGATACTTAGGAAACATTCATTCTTTACTTAGGTGTTGACCTATGTACATATCACTCGGATCCTTACTTAGGTGTTAGCCTAGGTACACTTTAGTGTTATCCAAATTCTGTATTAAGATCTTAATTGTTTCAACTTGGGTGTTAGCTCAAGTGCTCATCAATCGATTGATCTTGGATGTTAGTTCAAGTGTTTATTCATCGATTGATCTTGGATGTCGGTCCAAGTGCTTATCAACCGATTTGATCTTGAATGTTAGTTCAAACGCTTATTCATCGGTTGATCTTGGATGTTAGTCCAAGTGTTTTCTCACTCGATAAATCTTGGGCGTTACCTCAAGTACTTATTCTCTCGATTGGTTTCGAGCGTTACCTCAAGTACTTATTCTCTCGATTGGTTTCGAGCGTTACCTCAAGTACCCGCTACTCGACGCTTCATCTTCTCGTGAACACTTAAGTTATAGTATGCCGAGTAGTCGTTATACATGATTTCAATCATAGTTTACTTATATTGCGCGTATAGAGTTATACGACTTCCGCAACATTCTTTTAAACAACTGTCTTGGATCGAACTATCTTTTAGGTAACTTTTTGGATCAAAACTATTCTTTAAGTATTGTTCTACTTTTAGAATCTTTTAAGTATAGATATACTTAACCTACCCTTTTTAGTCGAGGACTAGAAAACTGTAACTCACTCACTACTTTATTGTAGTTGACACTTGATCTCTAGTTTCAGGAAACGCAATGTAAGGACGTTAAGTGCATACCTCTTGTGATGGGTCAGGAAGGTCACGTGATTACGAATCGGGAAGACCTTGTTTATTTACTTTGGGAATTGTCTTTTGAAGTTTTACATATGCTATCGTGGTTGTACTGTATTGTTAAATACTTGGTTATCTTTGAACTTTGTAAACGTTTTATGACTTCAATGACTTAAAAACCGTTTGTATTTATTATATCTCGTGTAATGATATCTTTGCTCTTCACATCTCGTGTTTCCGCTTTAGCGGGGTGTGACACGATGAGGGTTAGGTACAATAACCCATATAACTATAAATATGAAACCGTTGGGCATAAAGCTTAACGAGTGTATAAGGGGTGCCACCAAGGCAATAAAGACTCCTAATCTAAAGCAGACCTATTCAACTAGGTAAACAAGATAATCAACAAAGTCCCGCATACAAGCAGACAATTTTATAAAATACGCTTTACAGCCCAAAAATATTTAAGAGGCTACGAATAACTCACAATACAGTTCCAGCAAATCTCGGGTAATTAATCACAGGATCACAATTCCACCGTCTAAGTGCCTTAAACAATAAACAACATAGTCTCAGTATCTCTATAAGTCTAGTCCGGTTTAGCCTTGTCGGTTTAGGTTAATTTAATATAATATTCCAACGATTAAATAAGTCGAGTAAGGATGAAGGATTAAGAAGACGATGTTCCGCGCCAGGAAAGGGCCGACCGGCAAGATATCGATCTTTCACGTCAACAGCGACAGTTGGAAACGAATGATAACTCCGAGTCGAAAGGATGTTATTATGGCATTTTAAGTTATATTATGGCATTTAAGATTGCGTTGGCGTCTTTGAGTCCAAAGACGATGTTATTGTATAATATGTTACTTTTGTATATACTTTATTCGTATAAGTGTTTTAATGTCGTAAAAAGTTGTGAGTTGAAATTTTGGCAGCGCTTCCGCATCGTAAAATATTAGTCCAAATTTCAATCACTTTCCCGCTTATCAACAATTTCATTTTAAACCATTTATCATAATACATATTACCATATCAAGTTTATTACCATACTTTGGTTAACTTATATATTAAGTATTCTTGTCCACTTCAGTCCAATCAAATGAAATACAACGAGTGTTGGTCTAATAATTTATCCTAACCTATTTCAAGGCTAAAACCGAATAATATATATAACGAAATCACAAAATTTTCAAGAGTAACAAATTATACCGCTAACACCCGCTTGATTGACAAGGATCTGGAACAATGACTTCAGTGGTGTAGTGGTGAGAATATCCGCCTCCAAAACACAAGACAACCACCGATAATTAGCAAAACGAAGATTTTTGAGTGAACAGAACAATCCAGCCGCCGGCTGGAAGCCCACAGTCAGCTTCGGATTTTTGTTATTTTGTCGGTTTTAAGCATTTTCAAGTATATTTTCGGTAGATCTCGACATGCAAGTCATAACCCTTTAATAATATCCATAGATTTCTTCAAATAACAACTTTTTATATCAAGATTTCTGTAGAAAGTTTATAAAACTTATGTTCTTAGTTATAACACCATAAAAACTTTATAAAACCTTTATTTGATGTTAGATTCAACATGCATGTATAAAAATGAAATAAAATCAGTGGAAGAAAGTTATTATACCCCAAGAAAATCGAAAGCAAGATGATCTAGCTTGATCTTGAAGAAGATTAAACCCGAAATGATGAAGAACTTCAAGAAACAACCCGGAAAATCACCACCTCTTGCTCCCTTTGAAGAACATAGTTGATTTGTGTGATGTTTATGATGTTTTAATGGTGAATATTTGCTGGAAATCACAGCTCAAAGTGAAAGAAATGGAGGAAAATATGGAAAGTTAGAGAGAAAACTCTAAGTGTGTGTGTGTTTTTGGGATTAAGAAATGAAAGAAAAAAGGAAAAAGGAAGTGATAATATCACATGGGACAGACCATTCTGGCAGTTTGGGGGTCGAATGGGGCTTAGCCAAGTGTCCCCAATCGTTTTTCATGCAAAAATGAGTCATCAAACACCTGTCCAGACCATTCCAGCCGCCGGCTGAATCCTTGCCAGCTGCTGGCTGGTCGGCTGGCTCTACAGACTCGTTTTTGACCGTGAAGGAGCTTCGTTCATCGAAAATTCCCAATTATTTTTGCGTTGAACTTAGAATTGTTCATACTTTGATTTAATTTATATTAGGTTCATTTAATATTATATTTTCACTTTCGATTTCGAGATTCGCACGATTTCGGTAAAGGAGTACACAAGAGCAAAAGCACGATATCTCGAGGATAAAGGATCCGATAACCGACAAATTTGGAATAAACCTTCTAACTTATATTTATGAGAATACTAAATAATTGGCACTTAGATAAAATAATATTATTACGTCTCGAGGGAGGAATCAGCAAATACAGAAAACCCGATACTCAATAACAGTAAATTGTGAGGAAAACAAAGCGAAATACAAGGGTCGAAATTAATTGCGAATAAAATATAAATAATGACGGTAACTCAAGTACCTCAAATTGACGGGACGTCACACATTCTCAATACATTCCAACTAAGAAGGTTGATAAGACACCATATGAAATATGGTACTGAAAGGTCCCTAATTTGTCTTACTTAAAGGTCTAGGGATGCGATGCGCTTGTAAAGTGAGATACGCCTGACAAACTCGACCAAAGATCTGTTAAGTATATCTTTGTAGGATACCCAAAGAAAACGATGGGTTACTACTTTTTTAATCCTACCGAACAGACTGTTAAAGTTGTACAGTATGCCTAGTTTTTCGAAACAAAGCTTATCGTTCAAGAAAACAGTGGGAGGATTGTAGACCTTGATTATATTCACGAGGAAGATGCATCAACTTCTACTCATATTGGCGAACATAAATTTGTGTAGGGGGGGGGGGGGGGGGGGGGGGGAACGATTGAGCCTCATGTTATGCCTCGGTCTCAACCTTAAGTTGATGTTCTTCCGATTCATAGGTCCGAGAGGGCAATACGTGCTCCTCAAAAACTAAACCTAAATATAGCTTTAGGTAATGAGGAACATATATTAGGGGATATTAATGAACCTAGAACCTTTAAGGTTGCATTATCAGGGCCTGACTCTAAAAAATGGCTTAAAGCTGCGAATGTGGAGATGCAAATCATGAAAGACAACAATTTTTGGGATTTGGTTGATCGTCCTCCAAATACCACAACGATGGATTATAAATGGCTTTTTATCATAAAGACCGACATGGATGGAAATATACACATATATAAAGCTCGTCTCATGGCAAAAGGTTTTACTCAAGTCTATGGTATAGATTATGAAGAAACCTTCTCCCTAGTGGCAGACATAAGAGCTATTAGAATTCTTTTAGCCATAGCGGCGTTCTATGACTATCAGATATAGTTAATGGATGTCAAGACAACTTTTTTGAATGGTTATCTAGACGAGGACGTCTATATGAACCAACTGGAAGGCTTTATTGATCCATTATATCCCAACAAAGTATGCAAACTTAAGAGATCCATTTATGGACTTAAGCAAGCATCACGAAGTTAGAATAAGCGATTTGATGAGGAAATCAAGAAATCTGTTTTTAATCAAAATCCCGATGAGCCATGTGTATCTAAAAAAGTCATTGGGAGTAATGTTACTTTCCTAATCTTATATGTAGATGACATATTGATCATGGGAAATCACATTCTGATGCTACAAGATGTAAAATCTTTCTTGGAAAGTGTTTCGCCATGAAAGATTTAGGAGATGCGACATTTATTCTGGGAATCAAGATCTCTAGAGATAGACAAAAGCGGTTAATCGAACTGAGTCAAAGGGCTTACATTGACAAGATATTAAAGCGATTTAATATGGAAAATTCCAAGCGTGGAAATGTGAATGCAAGAAAGACTTGACTTAAGTATCACGCAATGTGCTTCTACACCTCGTGAGGTGGAGGGCATGTAGAGGATACATTATGCTTTGACAGTAGGGTCTATCATGTATGCGGTAAGATGTATAAGGGCTGATGTGGCTTTCGCGCAGAACATTGTAAGTAGATACCAACAGAATCCTGGTGAAAACCATTGGATTGATGTCAAGAACATTCTTAAGTACCTTAGGGCTACGAAAGATATGGTTAATATTTATGGTGGAAATCCTGAGGCTGATCTAAAGGTTACTATATATTGTGACGCTGGATTTCAGACTGACCGTGATGACACGAAAACGCAAACCGGATATATGTTCACCTTGAATAGAGGAGTTGTAGTTTGGAAGAGCAAGAAGCAATCCACTACAACCATTTCTGCAACAGAATCCGAGTACATTGCATCTTCAGAAACTGCCATGGAAGCTGTTTTGATATGTAAATTTATTTCTGGACTTGACGTGGTTCCCACAAATATATTTCCAATGGATAACTATTGCAATAATTCTGGAGCCATTATCATAGTTAATGAACCCGGTGTTCCGAAAGGAGCCAGACACTATCATCGGAGATTGTTGGTGCAAGAAATGCAATGACTGGATGTTCTATTATGTTTTGGTTACGTAGTATTGTATTAGCCTGTATAGATATAGCTTAGTGGGCTGCTCACGGACTTGCATGTCCGTGAGGCCCAATAGATCCCAAGCCCAAACTGGCTGGACATGTTACTCTATAAATAGAGGTGTTCAGATCAGTTTAGGGTTGTTGGTTTTGATAGAGAATTCAGATTAATGCTTTTGGATTGTAACAGCGATTGTTAATCAAAGCATTGAGAATTTGGTAATTGTGTTTCTTTGTTTATTGCTTTCGTTTATAACCTGTGCGTTTATTGATTACGAGATTCCGCCTCGTAGTTAGTATAATTTAATCCTGTAGATCGGACCACTGGGACCTACAATTGGTATCAGAGCAAACGCATTGTTTGCTCTCTATCGATATTTGCTTCAGGGTTAAATTCAGGTTTTAATCGATTCTGGAAACTAGGGTTCTTAGTACTTTTTCAGCGGCCGTTTGTGACAATTAGGGTTTCTGGACATCTTCGCGGCGATTAGGGTTTTCTGCTTGTTCGTGGAGACATCTTCGTGGATTTAATTCGTGGACTTAGTTCGTGAATTTAATTAGTGGACTTGTTTCGTGGATTTGATTTGTGGAGACATCTTCGTGAAGACTTCTTCGTGGATACTTCTTCGTGAAAACTTCTTCGTGAATACTTCTTCGTGGATACTTCTTCGTGGATACATCTTCGTGAACACTTCTTCGTGGATACTTCTTCGTGGATACCTTCTTCGTGGATACTTCTTAGTGGATACATCTTCGTGAACACTTCTTCGTGGATACTTCTTCGTGAATACTTTCTTCGTGGATACTTCTTCGTGAACATCTTCGTTGGAAACTTCTTCGTGAGTGGATCTCTTAAGTCTACGAACAACATCTTCGTGACTGACACCCATCTTCGCCGAAAAACATCTTCGTGACTGACACCCATCTTCGCTGAAAAACATCTTCGTGACCCATCTTCGCCGAACATCTTCTTCGTGACAACATCTTCGTGAGTGACACCCATCTTTGCCGAACAACATCTTCGTGTACTTAGTCGCCGAACAACATCTTCGTGACATCATCTTCGTGCACTTCTTCGCTGAACATCAAATCTGAAATGGATTCTAAACAATCCGTTAATATACCTCCCAAGTTACTTAACTCATCACAATATTTCGAATGGGCTGAACTATTTGAACAATTATGTCGTTACAATGATGTACAAATGTGGGTATGCATTCAAGAAGTATATGAACATCCGCGTCATACAGTAGAAAATGTAACTACCAAAATTCCCGTCAATAAAATGTCACCTGAATATCGACGAGAATATGATTCTGAAAACAGAGAAATAGCAAGTCTAAAGATGGCTTTGCCAACTGAAATGCAACATCTTTACAAGAATCTGGATAAGAAAACTTCACATGATCTATGGAAAGCAATTGAAAAACAATTTGCTGGAACCCCTGCTCAGAGAAAGAGCCGAGCAAACCTTCTTAACCGACAATTCGATACATTCAGATCAGGAGTCAATGAACCTTTTGAAGACACTGTTACCAGATACTTCAATCTCATCGCAGAACTCACTAGATATAAAATTGATGTAGAAAGCGAAAAAGTTGAGCGCTTTTTGGACGCTTTGCCTAAGCGTTGGGAGGTTTACGTAAACCTCATAAAAAATGAAATTGATAAAAACACCGACGAGCCCTTAAAGTTGGAAACACTGCTAGAACGATTCATACGTTATGAGTTGACACGTTTCACAACAACCATGATTGCAGATCAAACTCCCTATGGACAAACCTCAGAATCGAATTCCTCTGAAAACGCAACTGCTTTCTTTTCTGATAAGGATCAGCCAATTTCTGACACACACTCAGGAACCCGACCTACCACTGCAACATCAAATGTTCCTGCCACACATCAGAAAATGCCAATGAGTGTTAAATCTGCAGAGGAAAGTCTCGAAATCTTATCTTGCTTTTTGACTGCTTATGGCAATCAAGTACAAGGAAAAATTGCCGATCCAGGGCTATGAGATGAGGATTTTAGTCAAGTTGATCAGGACGACCTTGAAGAAATGGATTTATAGTGGCAAACCGCTATGATTACTAACAGAATAAAGAAATTCATGGCAAGAACAGGACGAAGCCTAAGAACAGGAAAGGCAGGTTTCGATAAATCAAAGGTACGATGCTACAACTGTCAAGGACACGGTCATTTCGCAAGAGAATGTCAACAGCCTAAAGTTGAACGTAACTCAAACCAAGACAAAAGTGGTCCTTCACAAGCCTCTCAACCACGACGTAGTTTAGCTTCACAGGCAATGATCGTCCAACACGATGACCACACATACGATTGGACAATCTGTACTAATCAAGCACTCATGGCTTCTGTTGAAGAGATTCACAGTGAAACAAGTGATTCAAGTTCTGATAATGACACAAGTTCAAGTTCTGATGATGACACAAGTTCAAATGAAGACAATCTGGACGTTGGAGACACTAAAGACGAGAAAACACTATGCAACTGTACGGTGGATGTGCCCAACGACAATTTTATTGCAAAAATGGCTGGTCTTCAAACCGAAAAGTCTAAGGTACTTCTTGACCTTGAATCTATAAAGGAACTGTGTAAATCTTTTACTGTCTTAACTCTTGAACATGAAAAATTGACCAAGTCAGTATCTACTCTGGAAACACAGAAAACCAAGCTTGAAAAGGAAGTGTCAGTTCAAATTTTCTTAAAAGATGACTACGTCAGAAAATTTCATCAAAATGAAAAATCAAAACTGCAACTTTTAACAGATGTAGGCATTTTAACACAAAAGGTCGACATGTTGTATGAAAGTCTTGAGAATGAAAAGAAAAGTTTTGCCATAAAATTTCAAGAGTTAAATGCGTGTCAAATAAAATTAACTGAACAGGAAAGGAAGATGGAACAGTTCTGCACCTCCTCTAGCACATTGAACTCAATCATAAGTCATCAACGTACTTCTGGTACACCCACAGGTTTAGGTTATAATGAAACTCCACCTCCTTACAATAATGACTTTAGTTTCTATAGAACCCAACCTCCAATGAATGACGAAGGTGAATCATCCAATAGCAAAATTCAGGACTCTGCACCATCTCAAGAAAAGCAACCCGCAAAGATTCCATCTCAAGATTCATCAAATGATATATCTTCCAACTCTGAACCATCTCCACAGAACAAAATGGAATCGTTAAACTGCTTTAAATGTCGTGAAAGGGGGCATGTGGCCTCGGTATGTACTAATAAACGAAAGGAACCTCAAGTTAATGTCACGCACCCACCGAAATCTACGTTCACACCCACAAAACCCATTCACATTCTTCGAAATCCACAACATGAGCGTCCTGATACATATTCAAGAACTTCTGGGTACACTAAACCGGGCACGGGAAACTTTAACCAAAGATCTCACCAACGGCCTCAACAGCCATTCGTTCGATCCTTTCGTCCACATTCTTATGACCAACGCAATCAAAGTCCTCCACGATACAATCACCACAATTATCACCATTCTCTTCCACGATCTCACTACGAACCACGTCATCATCACTTCAACACCAACCGTTCTAATTTTTCCCAAATGAGTCATAGAGTTTCATATAACTCTAACACTCATTTCTCTTCACGTCACACATCTCACGTTTCTCATCAAAACAAGGGAGCTTACAAAAGGGTCACTTATGGGTCAATCCAGGTCCGTTATGGCCTGGGTTCCCCATGAGAACTAATGATTTAAATTTAATGTGCGGGAACCGAGTCACCGACTCGTCAACAACTGGTATGTTGACAGTGGTTGTTCCGGGCACATGACAGGAGAAAGAGCGCTGCTCAATAACTTCGAATCAGGAAAGAAAGGACGCGTAAATTTTGCAGAAGATAAAGGTGGAGTAATAACTGGAATTGGATCAGTTACAAATGGTAAAATAACACTGAAGG
>CAJVGC010000065.1:30461970-30522263 GCA_910822075.1 Senecio squalidus | reverse complement strand
TGAACTCAATCATAAGTCATCAACGTACTTCTGGTACACCCACAGGTTTAGGTTATAATGAAACTCCACCTCCTTACAATAATGACTTTAGTTTCTATAGAACCCAACCTCCAATGAATGACGAATGTGAATCATCCAATAGCAAAAGCCAGGACTCTGCACCATCTCAAGAAAAGCAACCCGCAAAGATTCCATCTCAAGATTCATCAAATGATATATCTTCCGACTCTGAACCATCTCCACAGAACAAAATGGAATCGTTAAACTGCTTCAAATGTCGTGAAAGGGGGCATGTGGCCTCGGTATGTACTAGTAAACGAAAGGAACCTCAAGTTAATGTCACGCACACCACCGAAATCTACGTTCACACCCACAAAAACCCATTCACATTCTTCGAAATCCACAACATGAGCGTCCTGATACATATTCAAGAACTTCTGGGTACACTAAACCGGGCACGGGAAACTTTAACCAAAGATCTCACCAACGGCCTCAACAGCCATTCGTTCGATCCTTTCGTCCACATTCTTATGACCAACGCAATCAAAGTCCTCCACGATACAATCACCCACAATTATCACCATTCTCTTCCACGATCTCACTACGAACCACGTCATCATCACTTCAACACCACCGTTCTAATTTTTCCCAAGTTTCATATAACTCTAACACTCATTTCTCTTCACGTCACACATCTCACGTTTCTCATCAAAACAAGGGAGCTTACAAAAGGGTCACTTATGTGACTGAAAATGGTCAATCCAGGTCCGTTATGGCCTGGGTTCCCCATGAGAACTAATGATTTAAATTTAATGTGCGGGAACCGAGTCACCGACTCGTCAACAACTGGTATGTTGACAGTGGTTGTTCCGGGCACATGACAGGAGAAAGAGCGCTGCTCAATAACTTCGAATCAGGAAAGAAAGGACGCGTAAATTTTGCAGAAGATAAAGGTGGAGTAATAACTGGAATTGGATCAGTTACAAATGGTAAAATAACACTGAAGGATGTGTTCTACGTTAAGCAGCTCGAGCTCAATTTGCTGAGTGTCTCTCAAATCTGCGACAACGATAATCCTGTGTACTTCACCAAGAAGGAAGTTTTAATACTCAAATCAGAAATTGATATCCCGGAGGATCTGATATTGATGCGTGCCCCAAGAACGAAAAACACGTACATTATGGATATGAACAACACTGAACTCATCGTCGACTCAACATGTCTATTGTCAAAGTCAACTAGTGAAGAGGCCATGATTTGGCACAGAAAGATGGCACACTTACACTTTCGCAAAATGAATGAGATCACAAAGAAAGGACTAGTCAATGGCGTTCCACTCAAACGTTTTGAGTATGAAGATAAATGCATTCCATGCAAACTCGGAAAGCAACACAAGCAACATCACAAGAGTAAGGCCATCAACACCATCGAGACACCATTCGAGCTTATGCACACTGATCTTTTCGGTCCCATTGCCCAAAGAAGCTTCGGAGGAAAATATTACTTTCTAGTGATCACCGACGATTACACTCGCTACTCTTGGGTTTACTTTTTAGTTACTAAGAGTGAAACTGCTGGCATGCTAATCAACTTCTTTGACATGATCAAAAACGTATACAAAGCCAATGTCAAGCACCTACGCAACGATAACGGGACAGAATTCAAAAATTCCACGATGACCTTCTATTGTTTAACAAATGGGATAGTTCAACAACACAGCGCTCCATATGAACCACAACAAAATGGAGTCGCTGAACGGAAAAACAGAACCTTGATAGAGGCTGCACGCACTATGCCAGCTGATTCACTTCTCCCTGTCACATTTTGGGGGGAGGCCGTGAATACAGCTTGTTACGTCCTCAATCGAATGTTAACGGTGAAACGGTTTGATAAAACAAGTTATGAACTGCTTAATAGTCGTAAGCCTAATCTTGCTGGATTGGAACCCTTTGGGGCTCCTTGCACTGTTTTGAAAAAAAACTACACTACCAAGTTCGCACGCAAAGCCGTCCAAGGATACTTTCTTGGATATGTGGAGGGTTGCGCTAACAAAAGAGTTTACTTAAAACCTTCACGAACTGTGGAAATTGTCTTTAACTTGGAAATAACTAGCTACACGTTTGAAAAACAAAATGGTCCAGATATAGCTTTCGACTATGATGCATTATTTAAATCTTTTAACCTTTCTCCTGGTGTGACTCATACAGGACCAGAGAACCCGAGTTTCTCTTCTGATGATGAAGTTTCCGTATTTCCTCGTACTCATGACATTCAAGAAATTGTTACTGAACCTGCTGCCGCCGATGGTCAAGCAGATGATCAAGACGTTGTGGCAGAACCACTCGTCGACGAGGAACCAACCGATGATCAAGAAAATGTGGCAGAACCACATACTGCAACCGCTCAAGACGATGCGGCAGGACCGCACGTTGTGTCTCGAATTCACAAGGATCACTCCTTCGAAAACATCATTGGGAATCCCAACGCACCCGTTCAGAGTCGATCACAACTGGACGATTTACAAGGCATGTATGCCTTTGTCACAACCTCCGAGGATTTCAACAACTGTCGCTATCTTTGCTTCGTCTCCCACGACGTCCCTGCAAACATTCATATGGCCCTTAAGGACGCCAATTGGGTCCACGCTTGTCAAGAAGAATTAGCTCAGTTTGAGAAACTAGGAGTATGGGTACTTGTGATCCTGCCCGATGACGCGTATGCTATAGGTACTAAGTGGGTTTTCCGATGCAAACGGGATGATCGTGGAATTATTACTCGAAACAAAGCTCGATTAGTGGTACAAAGCTTTTATCAGGAAGAAGGATTAGATTTTCAGGATGTCTTTGCCCCAAACGCTCGCCTCGAGGCTGTTCGTCTCTTCTTAGCCTATGCCTCTCACATGGGACTTACCTGTCACACCCCGCTTGGAAGCGGAAACGCGAGATGTTCCAGTTATAATATCAAAGTCAAGATTACAACAATATAACCGATAAACAAAACATCAAATTAAATTGATCATGCCAAATGTTACAAAATACATCAATAAGTCAAGGCGATGAGACGCGAAGTACGAATACAATTCCAAAAGAAATAAGCAAACGGATCGTCATGGAAATTACAATAAACAATATAAATTCAAATTTCCCAAAAGCAAGCGATCCGAAAATAAACTATGGCATGATCAACGGAAATCCTCAATTTCCTGCAAAGCGTTAAAACGACATCAACAACATGTTGGTGAATTATTCGCAATTTTTAAAATAAAAGTGACCCATCGACAAGTTTCAATAAACACCATAATTTCAAATACCATATCTCAAATCTTTTCATTTCAAACCATATCTTGTTTTCAACCCTAGTGAGGATACCATGCTTAGATTAGTTATACATCGAACCTTGCCAGTCCTAAAGACGCAATTCCTAAGGCAGTGTCAACCAAAGGCAACCAGTTTAATCAAGTACGGTCATAACATCCACACATAGATACCTACTGAGGGATGAGGGTCAGGCGATATAACCCATATAGCTATATATATGTAACCGTTGGGCATAAAGCTTAACGAGTGTATAAGACACCCAATCTAAAGCAGACCTATTCTACTAGGTAAACAAGATAATCATAACATTTCGCATACGCAAACAGTTTTAAAATACGCTACAAGATGATTAATAAGATTCCGCATACGCAGACAGTTTTAAAATACACTACAAGATGATTAATAAGATTCCGCATACGCAGACAGTTTTAAAATACACTACAAGATGATTAATAAGATTCCGCATACGCAGACAGTTTTAAAATACGCTTTATAGCCCAAAAATAGTAAGACAGGGGCTACGAATAACTCACTGATAAAGCTTAAGCAAACAAATATCGGGTACACCAAACACAGAGCTACAACTCCACCGCCTAAGTGCCGATAGCAACCGCAATTTAGCAAATTAAGAACCCGAGACAAAATCCTTTGATGGTGTGGTGATGAGATTTCTAACTCCAAAACACAATACACCATTTGTCAATACTGGTTCTTAAGAATACAAGCTTACGATTACGTTTAACAGCGAAACAAAACGAAAACGGGCAATCTGTCCCCAGGTTGCGGCGCAACAGGGAGAGTTGCGGCGCAACTCCTGGGCAGATTCCCACCGAAAACGTTTTTCATGTTTAGTAAATCGTCTTTTGATGGTAGATTTGGACATGCAAGTTATAATATGTTCAAAAACACTTTCAAATAACCATTTTGTAAAGCCTTTACCATCATATAATCAAGATCCATACATATTTTTACAAAAACTTGATTTTTATACATATTTTACCATCAAACTCTTATAAAAATCATTTTCTTTACTTAGATGATACATGCAATGAATAATACTTATAAAATACAGAAAGTTCAAGTTATTATACCCCAAAGAAAATGAAGATGTGAAGATCAAGCTAGATGTGATGAAGATCTTGATGTGAGATGGTGATTTCGACCCGAAAACGTTATAACCCAAGTAACCCTCCAAGTGGATGCTCAAACCTTGCTCTCCATTATGAAATTAGTCATTTTTAGTGATGATAATTGTGGGTTATATTCTGGATTTACAGCCACAAGAAGAAAAGGGGGAAGAATGTGTGTGTGTTTGTGTGTTTTCTTCAAAGAAAAAGAGAGAGAAGTGATGATAAGTGTGTGTGTGAAAATGAGAGTGAAATGGGACACAATGGGGGGTGTTAGTGTCTCATTTCTGGACCCAAAATGGGCTTAAAACATGTACCAACCCGGAACCAAAGATGTAGGGCCCGTTTAAGAGAAATTGCAAAAGTTTGAAAAACACAAGTTGCTGATCTGCACCCTCTTGCGGCGCAAGAGAATGAGTTGCGGAGCAACTAGGACTGCCAATAGCAAAATTTCATTTTTCGTTATAAGTTATGGTTACGCACGTTCGTTGTTTAGAGTTCTCGATTGTTTTACATATGAACTTAGACAAGTTCATTATAGGTATTCTTGGTATTGTAATTCATTATATGATTCAATTTAAATTCCAAAATGGAAATACATACTTCTCGGTAAAAACATAAACACGAGCAAAGCACGATTTCTCAAGAATAGGGATACGTTAACCGACAAATTTTGGCATAAACCTCCTAACTTATTTCCATGAGCATACTAACTACAAGGCACTTAGATAAAAATCAACTTACGTCTCAAGGGACGAATCAAAATAATCACATAAAACCCGATTCTCAATAATAAATCGTGAGTAAAATAAAGCGAAATACAAGGGTCAAAGCAATTGCGAATAATATATAAATAATAACGGTAACATAAGTACTTCAAATTGACGGGACGTCACAGCCTCCCCCAGTTAAATGAATTTCGTCCTCGAAATTATTAAAGAGCATCGATAGAAGAAAAAGATGGGGCGGTAACGGTATGCAGATATTCTTCTCGAATCATATAATCTCTGCACGGTGCGTCGGCAACCAACCCATGCTCATAATAACGTCGAATCTGCCTAAGGCGATCGGAATCAAGTCGATAGGAAAAGAATGGTCATCGGAACTAACACAATCGGTAAGACGTACAAAGAATCATAATCCTAAACGCATCCGATAAGAAACTCTTCGAAAGATGAAATAAAATTGGAGATCAGTAGAATTGGGAGATATTGACTCGAAAACTTGTTAACAATAGGAATTACGTTCCGGTCTTGCATAATTTATTCAAAACTAGGCGTAGTTGGCCAAATTACGCGTAGTTCATGATGAACCATGCAATTGCGGAATTAATCCACTAAGGTCTAAAAGTTCATGAAATAATTTTTTTGAAGAATCTGGAATACACTTTGGTATCGCACCAATGATTACTAAGTCGAATCAAGATGACAGATTAAAATCTGGGGTTGAACCCCGCGAAATCGCACTCGTAGGACAACCTCGTCTCGTCGACTTCTTTGCAGATAGGAGCTCCCTTCGGTTCCAACGCAACAAAGGCGTAAAAAGGAAAATGGAAATACAAGGAAGTGAAAAGAAAAGTGTGCAACCCAACGATAATAAGACTAAACATCAAATATCAAATAGGATAATTGCAGGTTGAACTTAGATAGGAGAAGTATATGTACCGGCTGGAGCTAACTCGGGACAGTTGGCCTTAAGATGCTCAGGAGAACCACATTCATAACATTTTCCCTTCATGGTCTTACAATACCGCCCTGTGTGACCAAGTTTCCTACATTTATCGCATTTCCAACAAGCCAACTCCCTAGCGTGGTGACTACCACACTGATCACACTGTGGAGGCCCACCTCTGATATTCGGAGCCACTACTGCATATGCTTGCACATCTTGAGGAGTATCCTGCCTCCTAGGTCTCTTCTGCGAATCCTCATAACGGTCTTCACCACCCCGTTTCCCTTCGGAGTTTAGCTTAACAATCATCGGGGGTAACTCACCATCCCGAACCGCATTCTGAGTCAAAGTAATCGCAATTTCCACCGCGCTCTGAAAGGTGCTCGGTTTGCTGGATAGTACACTCTTACGAATTGCTGGGGGTAATCCGTGAGTGTAGCGACCTATACGTTTAAGCTCCGGTCGAACCAAGTGCGGCACTAGCTGGGACAAGGCGTGAAAACGCGAAGTGTATCCTTGGATGTCTGACCCAACCATGGTCAAGTTCCATAACTCATCTTCCAACTTTTGAATCTCAGATTCCGGAACATACTCAATAATCATCAACTCCTTTAGTTGATCCCAAGTCATCTTGCTGATCTCAGCTCGGCCTCGCACATTCACGATTGAATTCCACCACGTCAGAGCCGTTCCTTGAAATACAAACGCAGCAAATCGGACTCGATCTTTGTCCGCACAGTCAATAGCATCGAAAATAGATTCCATCTTTTCCATCCACTGGAGCGTTCCAGTCGCTCCCTCATTGCCTCTGTACTCTGGGGCCTTACAGCTCATAAAAGTCTTCAGCGTGCACCCAGCGCGTCGAGCTGAGCCCTCTGCTCTACCTGATCCAGTAATCACGACTTCGGGTCCCTCATTATTAACAACCGGCTCAGGACCCTCATTGTTGACAACCGGCTCGGGATTTCCAGAACCCGAACCACCACCAGTTCCTTGGGCTGTGCCCTCCCTCAGTTGAGCTATAAGCTCGGGCATCATTGCCGCTATCTGTTGAGCAATCATCTGTGCCATGTCAGGATTTGTATCATTCTCCACATTGTTCCTTCTCGCATTGGACGCATTAGCTCTCGCGTTCGAAGCATTATTTCTCGCGTTCGAATTCGCGGTATTCGCTCTCGCATTCGCAGTAGCACGTCGCGCGGAACTTCGTGTCGCAACTCTCCTCGTAGGCTCCATCGTCCTAAAATAAAAGAGGAAAAGACTCGATCAGCAAATGTGTGCAACACAAAAACAAGGCCAAACGCCAAAACACAACGCGAAATTAACACGTATGAAAAATAGTGCACACATTGCAATCAGAGTAAAAAATCGATTTAAAAAGCCTATGGTCATAGTCCAAGTGATTTACTCAGTTAAAATCACCCGGTTCGCTATAACCTTTGGCTCTGATACCAACTTCTGTCACACCCCGCTTGGAAGCGGAAACGCGAGATGTTCCAGTTATAATATCAAAGTCAAGATTACAACAATATAACCGATAAACAAAACATCAAATTAAATTGATCATGCCAAATGTTACAAAATACATCAATAAGTCAAGGCGATGAGACGCGAAGTACGAATACAATTCCAAAAGAAATAAGCAAACGGATCGTCATGGAAATTACAATAAACAATATAAATTCAAATTTCCCAAAAGCAAGCGATCCGAAAATAAACTATGGCATGATCAACGGAAATCCTCAATTTCCTGCAAAGCGTTAAAACGACATCAACAACATGTTGGTGAATTATTCGCAATTTTAAAATAAAAGTGACCCATCGACAAGTTTCAATAAACATCATAATTTCAAATACCATATCTCAAATCTTTTCATTTCAAACCATATCTTGTTTTCAACCCTAGTGAGGATACCATGCTTAGATTAGTTATACATCGAACCTTGCCAGTCCTAAAGACGCAATTCCTAAGGCAGTGTCAACCAAAGGCAACCAGTTTAATCAAGTACGGTCATAACATCCACACATAGATACCTACTGAGGGATGAGGGTCAGGCGATATAACCCATATAGCTATATATATGTAACCATTGGGCATAAAGCTTAACGAGTGTATAAGACACCCAATCTAAAGCAGACCTATTCTACTAGGTAAACAAGATAATCATAACATTTCGCATACGCAAACAGTTTTAAAATACGCTACAAGATGATTAATAAGATTCCGCATACGCAGACAGTTTTAAAATACACTACAAGATGATTAATAAGATTCCGCATACGCAGACAGTTTTAAAATACACTACAAGATGATTAATAAGATTCCGCATACGCAGACAGTTTTAAAATACGCTTTACAGCCCAAAAATAGTAAGACAGGGGCTACGAATAACTCACTGATAAAGCTTCAGCAAACAAATATCGGGTACACCAAACACAGAGCTACAACTCCACCGCCTAAGTGCCGATAGCAACCGCAATTTAGCAAATTAGAACCCGAGACAAAATCCTTTGATGGTGTGGTGATGAGATTTCTAACTCCAAAACACAATACACCATTTGTCAATACTGGTTCTTAAGAATACAAGCTTACGATTACGTTTAACAGCGAAACAAAACGAAAACGGGCAATCTGTCCCCAGGTTGTGGCGCAACAGGGAGAGTTGCGGCGCAACTCCTGGGCAGATTCCCACCGAAAACGTTTTTCATGTTTAGTAAATCGTCTTTTGATGGTAGATTTGGACATGCAAGTTATAATATGTTCAAAAACACTTTCAAATAACCATTTTGTAAAGCTTTTACCATCATATAATCAAGATCCATACTTATTTTTACAAAAACTTGATTTTTATACATATTTTACCATCAAACTCTTATAAAAATCATTTTCTTTACTTAGATGTTACATGCAATGAATAATACTTATAAAATACAGAAAGTTCAAGTTATTATACCCCAAAGAAAATGAAAATGTGAAGATCAAGCTAGATGTGATGAAGATCTTGATGTGAGATGGTGATTTCGACCCGAAAACGTTATAACCCAAGTAACCCTCCAAGTGGATGCTCAAACCTTGCTCTCCATTATGAAATTAGTCATTTTTAGTGATGATAATTGTGGGTTATATTCTGGATTTACAGCCACAAGAAGAAAAGGGGGAAGAATGTGTGTGTGTTTGTGTGTTTTCTTCAAAGAAAAAGAGAGAGAAGTGATGATAAGTGTGTGTGTGAAAATGAGAGTGAAATGGGACACAATGGGGGGTGTTAGTGTCTCATTTCTGGACCCAAAATGGGCTTAAAACATGTACCAACCCGGAACCAAAGATGTAGGCCCGTTTAAGAGAAATTGCAAAAGTTTGAAAAACACAAGTTGCTGATCTGCACCCTCTTGCGGCGCAAGAGAATGAGTTGCGGAGCAACTAGGACTGCCAATAGCAAAATTTCATTTTTCGTTATAAGTTATGGTTACGCACGTTCGTTGTTTAGAGTTCTCGATTGTTTTACATATGAACTTAGACAAGTTCATTATAGGTATTCTTGGTATTGTAATTCATTATATGATTCAATTTAATTCCAAAATGGAAATACATACTTCTCGGTAAAAACATAAACACGAGCAAAGCACGATTTCTCAAGAATAGGGATACGTTAACCGACAAATTTTGGCATAAACCTCCTAACTTATTTCCATGAGCATACTAACTACAAGGCACTTAGATAAAAATCAACTTACGTCTCAAGGGACGAATCAAAATAATCACATAAAACCCGATTCTCAATAATAAATCGTGAGTAAAATAAAGCGAAATACAAGGGTCAAAGCAATTGCGAATAATATATAAATAATAACGGTAACATAAGTACTTCAAATTGACGGGACGTCACAGCCGTTTACCAACTTGATGTTAAAAGTGCTTTCCTATATGGTAAAATCGATGACACCTTCTATGTTCAGCAACTTCGGGCTTCGAAGACCCACAACACCCTGATAGGGTTTACAAGCTCAACAAAGCTTTATACGGTCTTCATCAAGCCCCTTGTCTGTGGTATGGAACATTATCAACTTTTCTCTTAGAATCCGGTTTCAAGAGAGGTCGTATCGATAGCACCTTGTTCATCAAAGATTCGCCCAAGGCTAAACTATTAGTTCAAGTCTACGTGGATGACATTATCTTCGGTTCCACTGATAATCAAATGTGTAAGGACTTTGAAAAGCTAATGCAAGACAAATTCGAGATGAGCGCTATGGGTGAACTCAAGCTATTTCTAGGATTACAGGTCGAGCAACTACCTGACGGGATGTTTGTTCATCAATCAAATTATGTCACTGAAATGCTAAAGAAGTTCAACATGACAGACGCCAAGTCCATTGCTACTCCTATTCCCCAGCAGCACAATCTGGAACCTAACGCACAAAACGATCCTGACGTGGATCCCACTGTTTATCGCGACATTATAGGCTCATTAATGTATCTTACTGCATCTCGTCCTGACATAATGTTTGATGTATGTTTATGTGCCAGGTTTCAAGCTTGTCCTAAGATGTCTCATCACTCTGCTGTAAAGAGGATTCTTCGCTACCTTAAAGGCCGACCGCGGTTGGGTCTCTGGTATCCCAAAGGAAGCGACCTCTTTCTCGAAGCATTCACCGACTCGGATTTGGGTGGATGTAATATCGATCGAAAGTCAACCTCCGGTGGTTGTCAATTTTTGGGAGGACGCCTCGTGTCTTGGTAATGCAAGAAACAGACAACTGTTTCCGTCTCATCCTGCGAAGCCGAATATATTGTTGCGGGTAGCTGTGTCTCACAGGTTCTTTGGATTCAACAACAGATGCTGGATTACGGTTTATCATATACCTCTACTCCTATTAATATAGATAACGAGGCTGCAGTTTCTGTTATTAAAAATCCTGTTAAATATAGCAAAACCCGTCACATAGACTTTAAGCACCATTTCATTAGAGACTATTATGAAAAGAAACTCATAGATATTATTCGTGTCTCTTCCGAAAACAACATGGCCGACCTCTTCACTAAAGCTTTCGACAAATCTCGTTTTGAATCTCTCATTCAACGTATTGGACTTCGCAACATAGATTAACCAACGTTTGTTTAACAAAAAAAAAAAAAAAAAAAAAAAATTAGTGTAACTTAGTTAAATATTTAAATTCGAGATGAAGATAACTCTTGCTTTTGACTCTTAGTCTTAGATCGGGTCTTTGCTAATTACATGCACACATATAATTTTCACAGTATTTTAGTTTAAATTCCAGTGTCTTGTGGCCCTTCGTCTCATTATTGAATTCAGTTGTGTGGTTTGCTGTCTTAGAGCTCTACAGTTTCCAACCATTAAACGACTTAAGTCTGTTGATTGCAATAAAGGTTGAGAATGGATTCCTGCTACGAAGTCATGTGATACCTCAACAGATGGGAGACACTTTTATCAAATTTAAAAATATTTTATTGGTGTGTTAATAAGTGTTTGAATTCACATAAGCGGCCTTTGGAACTTGAGTCAGTACACACACGGGGTGCCTTGATCACCTAGCCACCTAAGGTCTTAACGGGTCTGGGATCGGTTGGTAGAAAGCTCGTTAAAGGGTTCCATAGAAAGTCGCAGAATTCTAATCTCTTAAAAAGGCTTCATAGAAGCTCAGTCATAGACTTGCACATTTAAACCAATGCGTTAAACTGTTTTAAATAAATTTGATACAAGTTATCTTAAATGTTGGACTCATATGTTGCCCTTGTCAAGGTTGGTAACCACTCCATACCACTTTGTACCATGGAAGGATTCACAAATACCTTGCGTATCTCTCACTTTTGTCGAATGGTTATTAGCTTATGAGTGCTTTACGCCTAAATCTAAGATAGTTTACTTGTAGTTAAAACACAACTTTTTGGTGTGAGGCTGAACGGTTAAATTGGACAACTACACAAACATGGATTTAAATTAGATTATCTTTGGAACCCCGATAAGCAATCTGATCGAATTATGTATACTACAACTGTGCGCTTAGTTAACGTTATTTTTGTTTTTTTTAAAGTTCAGTTCTTTTATTTTTACTTTATTTCTGTAATTTACTGTCTTTGAAAACGTTGGTTAAACACTCTTAAGTCCATCAGGCCCAAATTCCAGGCCCAGCCTTACCAAGGCCCATAGGCCCACTCTTGGCCTATATAAACACTCCAAAGTGAAATCACCTTTTCACTTTTCACTTTTCAACTTTTACATCTTCTCGGAGCTAGGGATTCTTACTTTTAAAAACTCACGAAGTTCTTCATACGGTTGACTATTCCCTTATGTAAGTTCTTCTTTTGTTCATTGATCTTCATACTTGCTCGTCTGAATCTGCTTCTTATGTTCGTGTTTATGTGTTAATCTGGGTTTTAACATCTTCATTATTGATAAATCTGGGAATAACCCTTAATGCTTCTTGCTAAACTTGTTCGTATTCATGATGTGTTCGTCCATAATTTGCTATAGTTTGCTTCGTGATCTTCTTCGTTGATGTTATTACTTGAATTGTTCGCATGATCATCTTCGCCTTCATAGGTGCCCAGAAAATTAGAACCAATGCCTTAGAAAACTTTTCATGTGTTAGGCGAACACCCTTCGCCATGTTGGACGAACAACTTGTTCGTCCTCATGCATAAGTCTCTGACGAAGAACTTGTTCGTCCCCTTGCTTAAGTCTCTGACGAAGAACTTCTTCGTCCCCATGGGTGTATCTTAGACGAACAACTTCTTCGTCCCCATGTGTGTGTCTTAGACGAACAACTTCTTCGTCCTCATGTGTGTGTCTTAGACGAACAACTTCTTCGTCTTCATGTGTGACTTCTAGACGAACAACTTGTTCGTCCACATGCTTATTGTTTACACGAACACCTTGTTCGTCCCACACATGTTCGTGCTCACTCATGGATCACTTGCCTATCTGTTCCACGAACATGCATGCTCGTCAATGTTCGGCATACATGTTCGTGACTATTAAATCTAACGTGTTCGTTTTCTTTTTCAGACTTTACAGATGGCGAGATATTTTGACAAGAGGCATAATCAGACTATTAGCTTTGCACTGCACGAGGCTTCATCACTTCGTTTTCGAGAAACGATATTATTTCTTCAACATTCTAGGATGTCTTATATCCTGAGCGAAGATCTACCCATCAATGTTCCGTTGGTCGTTGAGTTTCTGCGAAATCTTACACACATTGATCTTACACCTCCGAATTCAGATAAAGTCAAAGATGGTTTGCGCACGGTGGTAAATGGTCATGAAATCATTTTCAGTAGCACGACCCTTCGCCAGATCTTTCACCTTGGTAGTAGCTCCAGAGAATCAGCACCGTCTTCTTTCGGTCCAAGATTTCTAGCCCGCAAATTGCCACTACTGGGCTATGTTGGGCCTGTCTTCCCTACTACTATATCCTTCGCTAAGGGTAAATTCTTCGGTCCATGGCGCTATTTGGTCCACGTGTTCGTTACGGTTTTCAAACATTCTAAAACCGCTCATGATATGATCGATAATAAGCTTCTCTCCATGATGCTCAGTTTGGTTCTGAACAAACCATATCCGGTGGCAGAGTATGTTTTTCAAATGTTCCAAAACGATCTGATCAAACCCAAGGAACTTATGTTGTATCCACGTTTCATAATGATCATTCTGAGGCATTTCCTTCCTGGGGTTCCTCCGAATTCTATTGACCGAGTAAGTCAGATCGGTGGGCCTAAGTTATTCAAAACCTGTCTTACGATTCACTCAACCAAGCCAGGGGAGGCTCAAGCTGAGGACACCCCACTTTTCGGGGCGATTGTCGATCTGAACTTTCGTGATAACGACATGGATGAGGCTGCCGATGCCTTAGACGGGGAACCACGGACAGAAAATACTGAGACTAATATTCCTCCTGCACCTAGCAAGCCAAAGTCTCGGCCAGAGCGCAAGGCCAAGATTCTTGTCGCTGTGGACTCCACCTCGAGCGATACTACGTACAGGGATATTGACAATTATCATGAGAGTACACCGCTCTCTGTTATTCACGAGCAGCCACCTCTTACTCCACCTGGGAGTCATCAGTCTATTGCTACCGAGGTGATAGTTCCTTCTCCTGCTCCTCATACTGAAGCTGGTGCTTCTCCTACTCAGGTTAATGATGCGGCTACTGAGGAGCTAAATCTTGATGCCAACGAAGCTACTTCTTCGTTTCACCCATCCAACCGTGGGAAACGCCCCTTCACTGGCGGTGAAGAGTCTGGGTCATCTACAGCAACTGAGCGCCCACACAAGAAACGGGCCGCGGAGACTGCACCCCCCACACCTAATCTTAATGATTTACATTCTCTTGTTTTGCAGCTTTCTTCACAGGTTGCCACTCTTTTGCAGTCTGACGCTGAAAAATCACTTCGCATTTCCTCTCTTGAAGCCCAAGTTCAACTGCTCTCGAAGCGTTCATCTGCTCAGGGGGAGGAACCGTGCAAAACATCTGTTGTCAGACAACGAAGAGATGATCCCGATGATGATCAAGATGATGCACGCCAAAGAGAGCAAATTGCCTCTACATCTCGAGCATTGGTTACCTATCCTTCTGCAAATCAGGGGGAGCAACCACAGCAGCAAAAAACAAGGTGGAGACAATCAAGAACAAGAGCTTGGGGAAAGCACCGATGATACTTGGTTATTTGAAGATGACGGAGAATATGTTTTTCAATCACCAGCAAGCACATAGGAAGCAAACATCGAAGAAGAAGGGGAAAGCATTATGAAACCAAACCTTGAAGAACGACGAGGATGGTTTCGAAAGCTCGATCCAAAGAAGCAAACGCCGCTCATCATAAAGTTTTTCATCAGAGAACGTCAGCCACATTTGGGCATAATTAGCTGGTTATTTGATTCTGATTTGCAGGTTTTCGTGATTAAAAGATTTGACGGCGTTCAATACTTAAGCAGAAAACGGGAGAATTTCAATTCATTCCCGAAGTCAGAACTTATCTGTTTGTCCAAGCTTGATCTGATAAACAGAGACAAGGACGAGTATGCAAGTTGGGCCGAAAGAACGATTAAAGACGAAGCAAGAACCGGGGTATTCAAGGAGTTTACACCAGCAATTGGAAAGATCATGATTTCTAGGAAGAAGATAGATCCTGAAACAGGCAGATCTGCAAGAAGAATGCGATATCCTCCTATCGCCTGCTTGACGAAGATTCCGATGAAGAATTTCGGTCGAGATATTCTTGGAGAATTACATATATGGGCGTTAGATGTAGCAACCGGCGAGGCCGTAATGTACAAGAAAGATGATGAAGTAAATGAAGGGATGACAGAGATTATGAGAGTTATTGATGCTACTCAACTAGCTAATCTGACTGAAAACGATCTGAAGATGTTGAAGAAGGATCACATCATTTCTTTAGCAGGTTGGGAAGATATTGGTAGAGATTACCAAAGGATTGTTGATGGTTGTTTGAACTTGCAGGTTAATGCAGATAGTGAAATATTGATCAAAGAATATAAGCATCAGTCAAGGGGGAGTTTGTTGGTGCAAGAAATGCAATGACTGGATGTTCTATTATGTTTTGGTTACGTAGTATTGTATTAGCCTGTATAGATATAGCTTAGTGGGCTGCTCACGGACTTGCATGTTCGTGAGGCCCAATAGAGCCCAAGCCCAAACTGGCTAGACATGTTACTCTATAAATAGAGGTGTTCATATCAGTTTAGGGTTGTTGGTTTTGATAGAGAATTCAGATTAATGCTTTTGGATTGTAACAGCGATTGTTAATCAAAGCATTGAGAATTTGGTAATTGTGTTTCTTTGTTTATTGCTTTCGTTTATAACCTGTGCGTTTATTGATTACGAGATTCCGCCTCGTAGTTAGTATAGTTTAATCCTGTAGATCGGACCACTGGGACCTACAGAGATATCACTATGTCCGTGAGCAAATCAAAAAAGGTGAACTCAAATTACTCAAAGTTCACACGATAATCTAGTTGATCCCTTTACGAAGGCTCTGTCAAAAATGAAACTAACTCAACATGTTGAGGGTATAGGATTCTATTTTGCTAGTAATCACATGTAGATTCGTGTTTATATTTGGATAAAGGATGTAATAAAAAAATTTATCTTTAAATGAAATAAATATTTGATATATGAGGTTTTTCATTTATTATATTAATTGTATCCTTTTTTTATGTTCTAATCCTTGAATAATATTTTTGGCATATATTATTATTCTAAATATCCGTTGTCACTTAATTATATGGGAATATAATTAAGACAATATGTGAGTGTTTGGTCAGAAAGATAGTATCCACAAGATGCATACTGGTTATCCCATCAATGAATTATTACTTTATAGATCTTCGTCATTAAGTATAATTCTTATATGATTGGTTTATTTACCCTCAGACTTGAGATGCAAGAAGTTACACATGTATGGAGTACATTATTGATCATAGTTCTACATGTACTGAAAAAGGATAGTAAAAAGACTATTTTTGGTAATATATTGAAATACATGGCTAACGCTTGTATTTAAGATATGATTTGTTCCTTCAAATACTACTGGGTCACTCATGAATCCTTAGAGATATACATCTGGTCAGATCCAATATTAATCTAGATGTGTCTCGATATAATTTGGTAAGCTTAAGTGATTAACAAAATGAGAAACATAAACTTAATAGATGGGATGACCTAGATCCATATCCATATGTAACTAGAGTATCTGTAACAAAAGGATGGTAAACTCAAACATTGCCTCATAGTGACTTTTGGAAACTTCAATCGTGTATTTATAGGAGCATTGGCGTTTTGCTAAACGCTAACCAATGTTATCACATCTTTTAGACATGCTCAAAGTGGGAGTTGTTGGTAATTGAACACGTCAAGTAAATGTGTGTCTATAAATATGTGAACCCCTCTTCAAGAAGGTATGCTATAAATAAGTCCTACGAGGTTGCACGCATTGACATTTAGACACGACTATACGTTTATTAAATGTTAATTATTAATTAATGTGTTAATTATTAATTAATGTGTTAATTGTAATAATTGACAAATGGGAGGGTTTATTATGTAAAACATTGTTTCCTAATTACAATACAACTTGCATCACAAGTAATTGTTTGCTATATAATGAATGTGGTTCAAATCCGGTTAAAGCAAGGAGAAACAAGGAGCTGTTTGACAAACGTTGTAGAATCAATAAACGTGTATTATCATACAAGTCTATTGTTAAAGAAGGCGTCGTGTACAAACCTGTAAAAAGATTTCGTTATAAATCCTAAACGGGGTAAATCAAAAACAAAGATACAATTCTTACTTAGTTACTATTGATTACGTGTATTACTAATTGCTTCCGTTGCGCGTTGTGTGACAACCTAATTAGATAAATACCTATATAATCTATAACTGAAAAATGTTATATGTTGCAAAACAATCATCATCATTAAATATCAAAGGAATTAACTGCATTTAATTAAGATGGTTGGAAGCGAATTTCGTGAGGATGACGATGAAAAATGTTAGGATTAAGAAGGGTGCAGGATGCAGCTGGATATATAACATCCGATTAGCGCTCTTTCATTTAGAGGAAGAAGAGATAGAATGAGAAGTTTGGCATCACAGCGAGAAGATAGCTCTTGCGTTTGGCCTCTGGGTAAAGATTATGAATGCTCTTGTAGTGATTACTGGTAACCATTTTAACAATGTGTTTGTTTTACAGGTCTCAGGTTTTCTAGGCATCATAAATTTTAACATTAACCTTGTGTTTATGTTTTCTTTTTTAGAGGAAGAAGGCTAGCAATTTATGACGTCAACTCTGGTTAACATTTTGCTATGGCCATATTTCATGTTGATTTGATTATTATTATTTAAAGCGGGATATGTCCGCAAAAAAGTTAATACTTTACAGAATTAATATTAACTTTTGCTATGGACATAATATGAAGTTTTGTTCATGCATTCTTGCTTGATAAATACTTCATAGTCAAACTCAAACGAAAATATGGCTCTGAAAAGGTCCAAACAAAGGGATTAGGGAAGTTTAAGTCTTCAGCAAAACTAGTCTTTTCAAAAATATTGAATTCTAAAGCGGACTAGTATTAAGGACTCCTAAATATAGCATAAACTTCTACAGAAAATATGCTCAAAAACCAGCCTATTCAGAAGTTCAGAACGGTTACTGACTAACCTGACATTCCACATCTGGTGGCCTTGTTGACAACTTATCAAAACTAATGTTTATAACAGATCCTGCATTCAAGAAGATCAAACTTGAAGAATTGTTATCAAACACTAATGTTTATCAGAGTGATGGAGCGACGAACACGAATGTAATAATTATCAGAAAGTACTACTTTCATGTCTAGTTAGGAACTGTAACTTTGCCACAACGGTGAAGCTCTCTGTTAGACCGGAATCAATGCTCTGTAAGTGCTACGTTCTCAAAGCTAAAGAGGTATCCCAAGTAAAAAATGAAGAGAAACCACTATGCAACACCCAATTTGTTTACTAGTCACACCTATTTTTTTATATATTATCTTAACAAACCAAAACATAATTATCGAGATTGTGCCTAAACTAATCACATTCATCATTGGGAACGAGTGTGAGCATAAAACACCATTCCAGATTGCTGCTGTAAAGGAGGCGTAGGCCGAAAACTAGGAGGTGCTGGGGACGGCAGGGTCATTTGTATTGGCTGATGAGTCAAAGGAACTATTGGACTCATCATATAAGATGGTGGTGTTGGTGGAGGTGGTGGTGGTCTTGTTGGCAATGGAGGAACATTGACATTAGCATAAGCATATGAGGTAACGCTGCCGTCAGAGGATTGCAAATATTGCTGAGAATGTGGATTTGGAATTGTGTGATATTGGGGTTGAGAGTGGGGAATGAGAGTCGGTTGGGGCATTAAAACCGTTTGGTAAGGTTGTGAAGGTATAAATTCTAGTTTTGAGACAGAATTATTGGTTGAAAAAGAATTAGAAACTGCAGTGGTTTTTGTAAGGCCTTCTTCTGCTGCAAATGTAGAGAGAACAGACGACATGATATACTGAGAGGAGGTGGATGAAGCAAGCCTATCTGCAACTTCTGCTGCTATATCAGCAGCACATTTTTTAGTTCCTGCTTTTGCATCAGCAGATGGTGGAGTAGCAGTAGATGGTTTTGAATCTGTTACATAATTTTTGTCATTTAGCCGTTTGCGCATGTTTTCCGCTTCCTCTATCTGTGCTTGTGCTACCTGGAAAAACAGTTTACAAGTTGTTGACATTCCGATGGTGGAGTACACGATAACCACATATGAATTTCTTTTTCCGATTTTGTTCTTGTAATAAAAGCAAATTACTCAAGCACTCTTGTTTTCAATATCCTAACAGCTGGAAGTAGAGGAGACAAAAAGGATGTGGCAGGAGAGTCGAGTATCAAAATGGATAATTTTAGTACGCCACACCAATGACACTTTATAGCTTTTCTTTCATTGAATTCTATGAGCAATTTCCATTAGAAATTGATTGAAAAACTATATTACTACAACAATAATCTAATTTTAGAAAAAAAAACAGTTTAGATGATTTTTTATGCATTTGAGCAGGTGAAACTGTTCCCATTTTTTTGCTGATCTTTTTTTTTCAAAATATCACCCACTTGATTAGTATAGCCCAAATTGATCCGTTTACCTCTAAATAGGTTGCAACTGCCACAGTCAATTACAGTGTTGACACTCCAAAGCCAAAGATTGAGGCTGAAGAAATAGCTACCAAGCATATGAAAGTGAGAATACGAACCTGCATTTGAGTGCGGACATTCTCTAAGTCGGATTCCTGATGATATAAAAAGTAACAACAAAAAAGTTATAAGCGAACAATTGTTTCCAACCAGTTTGCAAATATGAAATATATAATAACAGATAAGATACTTGCTTTTCAATTTATACCTGGTCATTCAATGCATCACGCAACTGAGACACAAGGGCCAATCTATTTGCTTCAACAACTTTAAGTTTCTCGATACACTGCTTCAAAAGATTTTCTTCATCCTCCAGTTCTTTAGACAAAGTTGTCCTCTTGGGGTCATCTGCTGCAATTTCATGAAATCTCGTTAGAAAGCACTCATGTGATACGATCATAAAATGTGATTTTTAAAGAATCAATAGCCAACCATTCGGTAAGGTCAAATCAATATTTTTCTCAATTTTTTTAACACGGTGAACTACAGATTTGCATTTACTCATCTCTTCATCTTCGCCATGGTGTTCGCTGACGACTAAGTGAAAAGCTGAGACAATTCTCTCTGCTGTACTTCCGATGGTCAGTTTCTGAATCACAACAAAATAATAACAAGATGTCAAGTAACCAGCATCTTAAACATGTCAATAATTTAAAGCAGGTTAAATCGGCAGGTGGGCGGGTTGGGTAACGGCTTTAGGACAGCACAGATAGATTTCATATGGATGTTCACCCACAACACTTGTCGTTCAAAATATTTTACCCTTCTGAAACAACCAATGTGTCAGCCATGATCACAGAAAAATATTAATATATAATTTTTTTTAAAATAAAAAGATCTGGGTAGGTTTAATGAATTAAAAATACATTTTGGGCAACTGTCGACTCTTTTGACCTGTTGAGATGAAACTTCACCAGAATCAACTCAACATAACTCATAATATCTGGGTCGAAAATTACCACCAATCAATAAATATTGAAAAACCTTGAAAATAAAAATATTATGTACGTTAAAGAGCACTTCTAAGAGGAGTACAATTACATGAACCTTACCGTTCTTATGGATCGTGAATCTCTCTTAACAATTTTAACAGAACGAGAGCGTTTTTTTGTGAACTCCAGAGGTTGGGGTGATTCTTCTCCAAGTAATATGTCTTTGATGCTCTTAGCACGAGATCCAAACACTCTCCTTTCTTCCCATATACTAACCTGACATTCACACATATATTGGCTTACGAAAACCTATTTACCAACGTTTTCCATACAAAAATACCAGTTTGATGACAGGACATAAGCATGCTTGTTTAATATCAACAAAATACTGTCAAGGGGTATATTCTTTTTATGTTTTATCTCAAACAGGTCAAAAGTTATAATAAAACTAATAGCTTGAATAAGAAACAGGTCACACAGTCGGAAGTTAACCAAAGTGTACTTTGATGACCAAAACATTTATAAAACTGTATTAAAAAACTAGATTGGTACAACTTTTATAATAGTATTTAAACACTTATTACACAGAAAAATGTAAAAAAAAAAAAATTGACGAAAGTGTTTCAAGTCAATCCCAACCAACCATTTGGACCCATACCATAAAACTACCTATAACAACAATTGCCCCCGCTCATTTTGCCACCACTAGTAAACTTAGTTTCAAACTATCAGTAATTGACCACTCAAACAATTAGCAAAAGAGAACGCTGCCGAAGACATACTTCAAGAGAAAAAACCGAAATATAAGATCAGTTTAGCAACGGGGTAGTAAGTAATTCAGAAAAAAATGAATGCATACCAGTCGGGTGACAACAGTTTTCCCACGCTCATCTCCGTTATCAATAAGCACTTTAAGAGCTTCTGGTAGTACCTTCCAAAACTCAGACACAAATTCATTCCCTTTACGTTTGCTATTCTGAAGGATATCATTTGCAAGATATAGAAGAGGAACCTTCTGAGGCACCTCAGAATTATGAAACAGTTTCTCCCATGTTGTAACAACCACTTGTGCATTGCTTCGGTGAAATATACACCAATGAGACAACGCTATAGAGAGTCAAGATAACATAGCATTGGTTTTTAAATAAGAAAATTAAATAGCATTAGCCATTCACACTAAGTAAATCAGAAGAGGTAATCTGATTTGGAGATATGAGCCTCTTGATCCCACATACAGCACAATAAGACTCGGATATTTCGTCTTGAACAATTAACTCGTTTTTCAACAGAAGAAACAATATTCAAAATAAACAAGTAAGGAATCGAAAGCAAATATTGTGAAATACAAATAATTCCGCATATATACAGTTTAAGGAACATAAGATATAATGCAAAAGAGGATACTTTCAATACACTGTTGAGTGGTATTGAGCTTTGCTAGCTTGTCTGCGAGTATCTCTTCATTAAACACACTACTCATCCCAGTTGGCAGCAACAGATATCATGTAACTTCAACTTAAAACTCTAGACTAAACCCTAGCTGGTGAATGGATGATTCGAGATTAAAATAGGGTTTCTTCGATTTCAAATCTAATATAGGAGGATCTTTGTAACTTCAACTTAAAACTCTAGACTAAACCCTAGCTGGTGAATGGATGATTCGAGATTAAAATAGGGTTTCTTCGATTTCAATTTGATTTCAAATCTAATGTAGAAGGATCTTTGTATAGCCGCTCAATGTATCTTCATTTGTATTTTGCTCCCTTCGATTAATTTATTTTTTAACATGGATTTTTCATACTAGGTAACTAAAATTAGATCATTTTGATTGTTGTTAAAAAAAATTAGTTAATTATATATTTTTTCATAGAGTTAATTACATAATTGGTCCCTGTGTTTGTCGCAAAACAACGGGTCCAGTCCCTGGGTCGCAATTCCTTCGGACCCAGTCCCTGGACCCTATCTTTGGTTGCACGTTTGGTCCCTGCGTCTAACGACTGTTAATTTTTAACGTTAAATGGTGTCACATGCCAAACATGTGATGGGTAAATTAGTAATTTTGCCTCATATCTGTATCTCAATCTGAACTTCAATCTGAAATTACCTCATATCTGAATCTCAATCTGAATCTCAATCTGAAATTACCTCATATCAGAAATTACCTCATATCTGAATCTCAATCTGAAACTAATCACCACTTTCAATGGCCGCCAATTCACCCCAATCCCAAACCCTAACCCTAACCCTAACCCTAAACGTCGAATTCACCGATTACACCGCCGTCGTCGATCAAAATATCCAAGCTGAGCTCCGGAGAACCTCAGAAAGCCTCGCCGGAGACTGACGAAGTGTCGCCGTTGAGTATTGTGAGGTCTATGGTGGCGGTTTGTTTGTTGGAAAGGATTCCGTTTACTGAAATTGATTCTGTTAATGTTTTGAGTAAATTGGAGAGTGAGGGGTTTCAATCGGTTACGGTTTCGGAGAAAGCCGCGTTACGGGAGGTTAATGGAGGTGTGGAGCCGATTGTGGCGGTGGAGATGGCTTTGCGGTTGATATCGGTGGAAAACTTGATGAGTCTCTTCTCCTGGAAATACTAAGACGATTCGGTTACTCAGCTGATGTAGCCGACGTTGTGTTGATGGAATTGATGATATTATATCTAATTTCAGAGTCGTTGAATCAGTGAAATCAGTTGATAAACACACTACTCATCCCAGTTGGCAGCAAAGATGATATCTGTTGCTGCCAACTGGGATGAGTAATGTGTTTAATGTGACAACGGCAACAGATATCATGTAACTTCAACTTAAAACTCTAGACTAAACACAAATAACTATAACCAATATTAATTAAAATGAAATCAGTGACGAATCCAGGAATGAATGTTAGGGATATCCACATTTTTGTCATATTTTTCTTTTTAAAAAATCCGCTCTCTTAAAAAAAATTATCTGTCATAGGCCATTTTCTTTAACCGTAATAAACAAGTTAATGTTTTCATATTCGATATCATAGTTTTTAGAAAATGTTGATAAAACACTTTGTTGGGTTATAACTTAGCTAAATATAGTTTAACCATAAACAACAAACCTAACAAACAAGAAAAGTAACTTAAGTTGTTAATACGGAAGGTATTATAAGTTACTACGGAAGATCAAGTTAGTGCGGCTGTTCAACAAAGTTACTACGGTTCATCAAGTTACTACGGCAGTATTGAAGTTACTACGGAACAAGTAAAAGTCAAGTCAAAGCTAAACAGCTACGGTTGAAGTCAAGACACGGAAGACGAATCTTAGCTTGCACGTATAATCTAATTAGATAGAGATATAATTAGATTATGTTTCCTTTTCTTGATAGATAGAGTTTCCTTATTTTATGTTTAGATAAGGATAGACGTAGTTTCCTAGTTTATCTAGGTTTGCCTCAAGGTCTATAAATATAGATCCTTGTAGAGAGAAACAAACACGTTGTATTAGTATTCATTGATTAATACAATTGAGGCGTATAATTCGACAATCGTTTTGTTTATTCTTATTCATTATTCATTAGTCGATAACTCGTAATATTGAAGTGTTCATCCGCTGCTGAACTTCTTCAATAGATCACGATCTAACGAAGGCAAACTTATTAGTTTACATAGACTAATACGATCCTGACAAGTGGTATCAGAGCACAGGAGGTGCTTTAGATCCATTGATCAACGAGTTAATAATCCTCATAATCAAAAATCACAACAACCATCATGACGGAAGTTGCAATTGGCAAAGTTCCTATTTTGAACAGCAACGAATTCGACTTATGGAAGCTACGAATCAAGCAACACATCCTACTATCTGACTATACAGTCTGGGATGTGATCATCAATGGAAACAAACTTCCTGCCACCAATTGAGCTGATGGACAACCAGGAATGGCTGCTCGTGCACCGGTGTCTGATCTTGAACGAAGGGAAAAACAAACGGAGATTAAGGCTCTAAGTATTCTTCTAATTGCAATCCCCAACGAATATCAATCGCAATTCGAAGAATATGAAGATGAAAAATCGCTATGGGAAGCGTTGGAGAAGAGATTCAGCGGAACAAAGAATACAAAGAAGAACAAGAAAGCTCTACTCAAACAGGAGTATGAAAACTTCAACTCCTTGCCTGGCGAACGAATGACTCAAACGTTTGATCGTTACAAAAAGCTCACTGGCGAGATGATCAGTGCAGGAATCAAGTACGATAAAGATGATCTTAACAGAAAGTTCATCCGCGCTCTGAGGAAGGAATGGATCGTGTACAATGTTTCCTACAGACAAGGAGACACCCTAGAAGCACTAGAGTTGGATGATCTTTACAACGATTTAAGAGTCTTTGAATCTGAAGTCGAAGCAGAAAAGGTTGTAACTACCAACCCTAGTATTACCAATAGTAATACTGCCCTTGCCACAACATCTGGAGGACCAAAACATGAAATCAGCGAAGAGATTTCATTCGAAGCCTTTATTTGTAAATGTTCAAATCTCACAAGTGAAGAGGTCAAACAGATGCATCAGGATGATTGTGATGAAATCGACCTAAAGTGGCAATCTGCTATGCTGGCACTACGAGCAAGAAGGTTCTTGAATAGGACAGGAAGGCGATTCAATCCACGAAACAACGAACGAATTACCTTCGACAAAAGCAAGGTGAAGTGTTATGAATGCAGTGAACTAGGTCACTTTGCTCGAGACTGTCCAAATAAGTCACGAACCAACAATCCACGCACCACTCAAGATACAAATCAGAGTGCACTCATGTCCCAGGACATATTTGGATATGATTGGAGTGACTTGGCTGAAGAAACAAGTCAAAATAGAGCACTAATCTCTGAAGAACAAAACCACGTAGAAACCACTACTACTGTTGACCATGCATGCATCGCCGTAGTAATGGATGATACGGACATTCTGGGAAACTTAGTTGCTGCGGATGACTTAGTTTCTACGGAGTTCGCATACACTGATATTGGAATTCCTGAAATCAGCGACAATATACTGGGATACGACTGGAATGATGATGATCAAGTAGCACCACAAGAGGATGCTCTCATGGCAATTGACTCACCACCTCCAGCATCTTCATCTCTTATGGCCGAGGTAAATTCCAACTTATGTACTCCTGAGTGTAAAGCAATAATTGTTAAGTACAAAGACCATAATCAGTTAATGAGTGACTCCCTTAAAAACTTAGAAGAACAACGACGGTCAGCACATAGGGTAATTGACAACCTAGAAAACCAGATTAAGTCCCACAAAATCAATGAACAAAGCTATCAAGAAAAGATTAATCTACTTGAATGGCAAAAAGAGTACTTACTTCTTAAACTCAAAGTGGCTAGGGATAAAATCAAACTCCTAGAACAAGAACATGATAAAGTTGAGTTAGATGTAGGGAAGTTAGAGTTTGCTTCAAAATCTGTAAACGACCTATGCCAAAAACAAATACATAGTAAAGTTAAAGCTGGCCTAGGTTACAAAGAAGTTACCCCTCCATTTAACCAAAACTACATCCCACCATCTTTAGATGAACCACGAATTCCTATCTCCCATACACCACCAAAGGAAGCATTCAATGTTGATCCAATCAACTATGATGAAGTTCTTATTGAGGACTTAGTTGAAGAGAGTCAACTTAATATTGTGAAAAATAAAAACATTCCACTTGAAAATCATCTTATCACAATAGAAGGTTGCACTCAACAATCTTCACAAAGTCTAGTGCGTATGCCATGCCCTAACCCCATCAACAACATCAAAACATTGGTTCAAAGAAAGCCCAAACCAGTTCCCAAAGAAACCGTTAAGACTTGGAATCACATAGGTAAAAGAGGAAACCAACGCAATATGAATCAAGTCAAAACTCAAAAGGGACAAATTGTTAAATCCTCAAGAAAGGGTGTTTTATTTGTGGTAAATTGAATCATTATGCAAAAATTTGTTATCACAATCCTCAAAATCAAACACAAGTGATTCAAAAACCACATAATGGGGTGGGATACAAAGGCAGGGATGTCTCTAAAAACAACTTTGTCAAACACGTTTCTCCAGTAAATCAAGGTGTTAACAAAAGAAACATAATTTCCAACAAGAAAAATAGAGTTAATACTGCTAGACAATCAGTTGTTTCTACGACCAAGGTTAATACGGCAAAAAGTAAGGGTGTAAATACTGCTCGTGTTAATACTGTGAAAACTAACCGTATGAAGCCTGCTCGTGTTAATACTGCCAAAGGTAACTTTGTTACTAAGGCTCCTATTAACAAAACGAAACAACGGAATGTCAAACCAGTACCTAGTCCAATTGTTAAATCAAAAGTTGTTAACACCAAAATTGTTCAAAAAGAAAAATCTTTCAAACGAGTGTGGCAACCAAAAGTTCAAGTAACCCAACCACCTATCCCCACTGATTTTTCAAAACTAGTACAAAGGAAGGTGAGTTACTTCGATGATATGGGCAAACCCAAGTCAACTTTGGCTTGGGTTCCCCTCAGAAACTAATCTCTATCATTTATGTGCAGGTTCAGCCAACAAAAGAGTATGAGAACAGTTGGCATGTAGATAGTGGTTGCTCCAGGCACATGACGGGCAACATGTCATGCCTTCAGGACTTTGAAAAGTTCAATGGTGGATACGTTGCCTTTGGAGGCAATCCAAAAGGAGGAAAGATTACTGGGAAAGGGACAATCAACAATGGTACACTGCACTTCAAGGATGTGTACTATGTGCAACAGCTTCAATACAATCTGTTAAGTGTGTCTCAAGTTTGTGATGAGAAACACACACCAATATTCACTACTACAGAATGTATTATAATGAAGCCTGGGTATGTCATTGATGAAAGTATGATTCTACTCAGAACACCAAGAAGAGACAATGTCTACTGCTTAGACATGTCCAAGGTTCAACTAAATTCACCAGAAGCATGCTTTCTCTCAAAAGCTACTTTCGATGAATCTACTATCTGGCATAGGAGGATGTGCCACATGAACCTTAAGAACATCAATAAACTAGTTAAATCTAGTTTAGTTAGAGGTCTTCCAAACAAGCAGTTCAACCTTGAAGATAACTGCTTAGCATGCTTGAAGGGAAAGCAACACAAAACTTCCCACAAAACAAAGGAGATCAACTCTAACACCACACCTTTACATTTACTCCACATGGACCTCTTTTGTCCTACCAATGTAAAGAGTATAGCGAAGAAGTCATACTGTCTTGTCATTACTGATGATTTTTCAAGATATACATGGGTGTACTTTCTTGGAACCAAAGATGAAACAAGCCAGCTCCTCATCACTTTTGTCACCAAAGTTGAACACCAACTCAACCTGAAGATCAAGAAGATTAGATGTGACAACGGCACAGAGTTCAAAAACCAAGTGATGAATGACTTCTGTGACAAAAAGGGAATAGAAAGACAATTCAGCGCAGCAAGGACTCCTCAACAGAATGGCGTCGCTGAAAGAAGAAATAGGACATTGATTGAAGCAGCACGAAGCATGTTGGCTGACTCCAATCTTCCAATGTTCTTCTGGGCAGAAGCAGTTAACACTGCCTGCTATGTCCAGAACAGGGTCCTTCTAGTCAAAGACCACAACAAGACTCCATATGAGCTTATCCACAAGAGACAACCTATGATAAAGCTTTCTTCGCGCTTTTGGATGTCCTTGCACAGTTCTAAACTCTAAGGAGTATCTTGGAAAGTTTGATAGCAAAGCTGATGAAGGCACATTTGTTGGTTATTCATCTCAAAGTAAAGCGTATCGAGTTTACAACCACAAATCAAAGATCATTGAGGAGAGTTCCAATGTGACCTTCAATGAGCACACTTTCACCAAGAAAGGACATGGACCAGCCTGGGTATTCGACTTGGATGCACTAACAAAATATTTAAACTCCAACTTTGAGTTTAACACAAATCAAGTTGATACGGCTCCAGTTCCTACGGCAAATTCTATTCCTACTGCACCTGTTTCTACGGAGCAAGTTGCTACGGCTCCAATCACAGGTACTGCTCGATTAGACGTGATGGAATACATCAATCTTCCCATCACTTTGGAAGATCCCATAATTCCAGAAGAACCAGACTCTTCTCACACTAACGAAAACTCTACAAAAGAGGACGAAGAACCAGACTCTCCTCACTCTGAAGACAACGTGACCAAAGAGGACGACGAACCACAACCACATTCACCATTAGCTACGGATAATACAACACGACGTAATGGAGTACCACGTCTCATTGAAGAAAATGCAAATGGAGTTGAACAGTTGGTCTATGAAGACTTTGAACCTTATCCTACTACACATACCAACTCGTCATTCATTACTCCTCCAACTACTGGTCAAAATCCTAGCACCACCCTGCCCGATTTGAATGATACAAACTTGGGAGTTGGACTACGACTTGAAAAGGTCCCATCCTCTCGAGTTGCCAAGAACCATCCTTCTAATCAAATCATTGGAAACTTTGACCTCTCCATGGAGACTAGAAGTCAAATCAAGTCAAGAAAGGATCCATCAACTGCTCCAATCAACACATGTCTCTTTGCATTCTTTCTTTCGCAAATGGAACCTAAGAAGATTCAGGAAGCATTACTAGATCCTCACTGGATTGAAGCATGTCAGGCAGAGTTACTTCAATTCAAGATACAAGGAGTATGGGTACTAGTTGAGGTCCCATATGGCAAGAAAGTGATTGGTACACGCTGGATCTTCAGGAACAAGAAAGATGAACGTGGAATCGTGGTTAAAAACAAAGCATGACTGGTTGCACAAGGCTACACACAGGAAGAAGGAATTGATTATGAAGAAGTCTTTGCTCCAGTGGCTAGAATTGAAGCCATTCGCCTATTTCTAGCCTTTGCATCATTTATGGGCTTCAAAGTCTATCAAATGGATGTCAAGAGTGCTTTTCTATATGGTGTCATCGAAGAAGAGGTCTATGTCAAACAACCTCCTGGTTTTGAGGACCCTCAGCATCCTCACAAAGTCTACAAATTGATCAAAGCTCTCTATGGGCTTCATCAAGCACCACGAGCTTGGTATGACACTCTTACACCAATGAGACAACGCTATAGAGAGTCAAGATAACATAGCATTGGTTTTTAAATAAGAAAATTAAATAGCATTAGCCATTCACACTAAGTAAAACAGAAGAGGTAATCTGATTTGGAGATATGAGCCTCTTGATCCCACATACAGCACAATAAGACTCGGATATTTCGTCTTGAACAATTAACTCGTTTTTCAACAGAAGAAACAATATTCAAAATAAACAAGTAAGGAATCGAAAGCAAATATTGTGAAATACAAATAATTCCGCATATATACAGTTTAAGGAACATAAGATATAATGCAAAAGAGGATACTTTCAATACACTGTTGAGTGGTATTGAGCTTTGCTAGCTTGTCTGCGAGTATCTCTTCATTAAACACACTACTCATCCCAGTTGGCAGCAACAGATATCATGTAACTTCAACTTAAAACTCTAGACTAAACCCTAGCTGGTGAATGGATGATTCGAGATTAAAATAGGGTTTCTTCGATTTCAAATCTAATATAGGAGGATCTTTGTAACTTCAACTTAAAACTCTAGACTAAACCCTAGCTGGTGAATGGATGATTCGAGATTAAAATAGGGTTTCTTCGATTTCAATTTGATTTCAAATCTAATGTAGAAGGATCTTTGTATAGCCGCTCAATGTATCTTCATTTGTATTTTGCTCCCTTCGATTAATTTATTTTTTAACATGGATTTTTCATACTAGGTAACTAAAATTAGATCATTTTGATTGTTGTTAAAAAAAATTAGTTAATTATATATTTTTTCATAGAGTTAATTACATAATTGGTCCCTGTGTTTGTCGCAAAACAACGGGTCCAGTCCCTGGGTCGCAATTCCTTCGGACCCAGTCCCTGGACCCTATCTTTGGTTGCACGTTTGGTCCCTGCGTCTAACGACTGTTAATTTTTAACGTTAAATGGTGTCACATGCCAAACATGTGATGGGTAAATTAGTAATTTTGCCTCATATCTGTATCTCAATCTGAACTTCAATCTGAAATTACCTCATATCTGAATCTCAATCTGAATCTCAATCTGAAATTACCTCATATCAGAAATTACCTCATATCTGAATCTCAATCTGAAACTAATCACCACTTTCAATGGCCGCCAATTCACCCCAATCCCAAACCCTAACCCTAACCCTAACCCTAAACGTCGAATTCACCGATTACACCGCCGTCGTCGATCAAAATATCCAAGCTGAGCTCCGGAGAACCTCAGAAAGCCTCGCCGGAGACTGACGAAGTGTCGCCGTTGAGTATTGTGAGGTCTATGGTGGCGGTTTTTTTGTTGGAAAGGATTCCGTTTACTGAAATTGATTCTGTTAATGTTTTGAGTAAATTGGAGAGTGAGGGGTTTCAATCGGTTACGGTTTCGGAGAAAGCCGCGTTACGGGAGGTTAATGGAGGTGTGGAGCCGATTGTGGCGGTGGAGATGGCTTTGCGGTTGATATCGGTGGAAAACTTGATGAGTCTCTTCTCCTGGAAATACTAAGACGATTCGGTTACTCAGCTGATGTAGCCGACGTTGTGTTGATGGAATTGATGATATTATATCTAATTTCAGAGTCGTTGAATCAGTGAAATCAGTTGATAAACACACTACTCATCCTAGTTGGCAGCAAAGATGATATCTGTTGCTGCCAACTGGGATGAGTAATGTGTTTAATGTGACAACGGCAACAGATATCATGTAACTTCAACTTAAAACTCTAGACTAAACACAAATAACTATAACCAATATTAATTAAGATGAAATCAGTGACGAATCCAGGAATAAATGTTAGGGATATCCACATTTTTGTCATATTTTTCTTTTTAAAAAATCCGCTCTCTTAAAAAAAATTATCTGTCATAGGCCATTTTCTTTAACCGTAATAAACAAGTTAATGTTTTCATATTCGATATCATAGTTTTTAAAAAATGTTGATAAAACACTTTGTTGGGTTATAACTTAGCTAAATATAGTTTAACCATAAACAACAAACCTAACAAACAAGAAAAGTAACTTAAGTTGTTAATACGGAAGGTATTATAAGTTACTACGGAAGATCAAGTTAGTGCGGCTGTTCAACAAAGTTACTACGGTTCATCAAGTTACTAAGGCAGTATTGAAGTTACTACGGAACAAGTAAAAGTCAAGTCAAAGCTAAACAGATACGGTTGAAGTCAAGACACGGAAGACGAATCTTAGCTTGCACGTATAATCTAATTAGATAGAGATATAATTAGATTATGTTTCCTTTTCTTGATAGATAGAGTTTCCTTATTTTATGTTTAGATAAGGATAGACGTAGTTTCCTAGTTTATCTAGGTTTGCCTCAAGGTCTATAAATATAGATCCTTGTAGAGAGAAACAAACACGTTGTATTAGTATTCATTGATTAATACAATTGAGGCGTATAATTCGACAATCGTTTTGTTTATTCTTATTCATTATTCATTAGTCGATAACTCGTAATATTGAAGTGTTCATCCGCTGCTGAACTTCTTCAATAGATCACGATCTAACGAAGGCAAACTTATTAGTTTACATAGACTAATACGATCCTGACACACTTTTAATTACATAACAATTAATAGAAAAAGAAAGATATTAGACTTTTCCATTGTAGGAACTCAAAATTATATATTTGTACTAGTAAATCTTTTAGTTGCACGGTCCCTATAATTAGTATCGAAAATATTCCAAAAAATAAATTCATAAAATACAATTTATATGAAACTCATTACTACTGTCTACTTCTCGTTACTACTGGAAGTGTAGTTTAGATAATTATTGATTATTTTTGTAATTATCTCTTCCTTAAATAGCAATTGTGATTATGATGCAATTGTAATTGCAGTCATAATACAATTGGTATTGTAAAGTAGTTTCCTAGATTAGCTACGTTAGTCTCAATGTCTACATATACATAGATCTTGTATTAAGAGAAACACATATATTATTCATTTTTTCTTAAAAGTAATATATTGAGGCTTGTAATTCCACTATCATTATTGTTCTTATATTATCAATTAAACAATATTTGTTTGTTCATTATACTTGTAATATCAAAGTGCTTATCCGCTGTTAAACTTCTTTGATAGATCAAGATCTATATTCGACGTGTTGGTTTACATAAGCTATATTGATCTTGACAGGTAAGAAATGATATTGAGATTAACAATTTGATTTGGATAAGGAAAGCAACTTGCATGAATTAAAAATGATTATTCGAATTTAAAAGTATTAAATGAATACCAGGATTAAATTACAATTAAATGTTTTCCCTCCAAAATGAAATAAAATCCGACCTAAAAAAAATGACTTCGAGTTGAAATTGAAAAAAATATTACCCGAATTAGAAATATAAGACTCTGACTTAAAAATTTGGTCAACAAAGTCAATTCAAACACCAGATATAAACTAAGTTAACACCCGAATTAAATTAATAGCACCCGAATTAAATTAAAATTTCAAAGTCAACTCATTCAAACCTTTCTGGGTTAAACTCTTAACACAAGAATTAAAACAATCCAATGCATCAGTTAATCTCGAAATTGTTTAAAAAACAAATTTCAACTTCAGAAATCAAAAACTTATATTTTAAGATTTCATAAATTAGTTCATATGAGCAAATTTGCTAAAGAAATGAAATGTTTTGTAAAATGCAAAACCTTGTATTTTGTATTAGAATTCAACCTGTGTTAAAAATTCATAAATTGGAGGTTTTAATAATTTAAATATGACATGATATAAAGTCAAACTTATTTAATTTTTGTTTAGAAATGAATAAAATACAATATTTTACTTAAATATGTCATGTATACCTTATTGTCATGAAAACACGGTAGTTTTGTGTCATGATTTAACAAAAAAAATTATATCACCACATGAACAATCTTCAATCTTTGTTGAGAATCTCAGAATATGATTCTGCAACCTTATAAACTGCTTCTTCTCTCAAGATATTTGTGATTGTATGCATGTTTTTTATGTTCAAATTTTGACTTAGTATTGTTGTTCAATTCATTCCCCTGTCTATGCCGTTTATCAAGTAAGCGTCAAGGATCTAAGAGGACAACAGACTAGTTTTTCAAGGAATTTGGAAATAAACTGGTTAGATGTACAGACCAAGGTGTTGGTAAATGAACTGAAGACAAAAAAAGAAAGAAAGCTGGAGGAGGAGATGAACAAGATACATATGGAAAGAGTATTAAAGGATGTTGGTGGATCTTTTGTAACAAATGTTGAGGTTAACTTGGAGAGTCAAACAAAAGACACTCCAATTGAAACTCCTAAGCGAATGTTGAGGGATCTTCTGCACAATCTGCTGATCAGAGTCAAATTGTGACTTTAAGTCTCTTGTTGAAAAACATAGTCAAGAAGTTCATTTGAAGACAAATGTGAAGCAAGAAGATGATCCTTTTGTTGAGTACATGGAGAATGAGTCATGGTTTACAAAGACTCAACAAGAAGATCAATTACATGTTCAAATAAAGTCAACACTTCCTGATGACTATTATGTTGATGATCCAGCTGTCACTGCTATGATTGAAAAGTTATCAAACTGGATAGATGATACAACATCAGTGGTGGTGATCTTGATCAGTCTGGATTTCCAATTGACACTGCGGATACATCAATCCAAGGAGATTAAGGTGAAACTAGATCAAGAATCAATAAGGTGACTCAAGAAAAGTTAAGGGCAGAAAGAGAATAGCTTTGGAGAATGAAGAGAGGCATTCTGCCACCTATTGTTGGTTGGAGGTTTGATCATTATAGTGGTACTATAGTGATTAAGGGAAATAGCATATCTGGAACTATGACTCGATCCTTTGACACAACTGAAAAGCTAATGCAAATATCAGTGGAAGATGCTAGAAGGCTATGTCAACTGTAAATGGTGAATCATGGTTCATACTCCCATGGATATGACTATGAAAAGTTCATTCATGAATGTGCCAAAACAGATTTTGCTAACTTTGGAAAGAAATTCAAGGATAAAAGAAAAAGGATGACAATGTATACAACCCCTATGAAGAAAGTCAAAGTTGTACAACAAAAGCCTAAAATTCTCAGATGGTGGATGGACTATGAGATTGTTCTGGATAGAGAAGATGGTGAATATGAGAGGCTATATGAAAATGCAGATTTAAGAGAGCTCTCAAATGAAGATATTCTAACTATTTTTCATTTACCTCTCGAAAAACTGCAACCTGAGACAATGAAAGAAGAATGGAACTGGAGGTTGTAGCATGGGGGTGGATAAGATCAAAAGAGGTACAAGAGCAGGAAGATAGTTGTTGATTTTAATGTTTGAAGATGAGAATGGAGCTGATCCTAGCAAGATGAAGATTTTGGAAGCATCATCCAAGGGGGAGATTGTTTGAGCATAAAAGGAGTGATGACTAAAGCTTCCAAAGACTCTTCATCAAGTGTGTTGTGTTAAACATTTAGTTCGGGTGAACATTGTTCATCACCCGAACTAAATCATAGTTAGGAAATTCATGAAGACTGATGTGTATTTTATAACATAAAATTAATTAAAGTTTAGAAAAGGATTTTACCAATGTAGATTAACACACAATACAGGCAGTGTACCTGATCGTACGATAATATAGAATTAGCAAGTCCGGATCGAACTCAGGGAACATGTATTTATATCCGTTATCTCAAATTATATAATTAAACTAATTAAAGCAAGTAAATATGGGAGGCGTTTTAGTTCTGTGAGAACATATTTCAGAAAAAAAAAATAACTAAAGTAAAATAGCAATTTAATTAACTAAGTGGAATTGTGGATGAAAAACTGTTTCGAAAAGTCTTTTAGATTTAATCAATATTAGAAAGCAACGATTACTTGGAATTACGTTTCACCTGGATCATGATTAATAAGAATATGTTTGATTGGTTTAACTGTGATTTCTATAATAACTAGATTTCCCGCTAGAGTTATCTAATTCTACAATTTTAGAGAAAGATCATACGAATGATCGTACATCAAGAGCTATCTTAGACTATCCACTCTAAATTGTGCTTTAATGTCACTATTGTTTACAATTTAATCTGTCGACTACGAATTAACAAAAGTCTCAATTATTCAATTTTGATATAATTGTCATGTTCATTCAATTCATCAAATCACTAATATCTTAGCCTATCTCAATTAAGTATCAAGCTACAATTATCTAATAAATCATATAATCGTAAATAACTGATAAACTTATAAGAACGCTAGTTATGTTATAGATCTATCAATCACGCTAAGTAGTAGATTTAATAACTTTGAATAAACATGGATCTCGATTAAACGTAAACAATAATAGAAAAACCAATTAGTTCAAACATAAACTTGATTAAAACATAAATCCAGGTTCAACAATCCAAGCAATCGCTTAATGAATTTAGCTCATGTTGGATTGTAAACAAATAGCAATAACGGTCTTAAAACAAAACATTGTATCAAGAAAATAATGCATGAAAGTTCAAACCAAAAAGTAGCTAACTTCAAAGATGATTAATGATGATTAACCAAAGCTTCCACGTGATCAACGGCTTCTAGGACTCTCCTTGCAGCTTTCCAGGATGGATGTAGGTTGAAAATAATGAATAAGATGATTAAAACCCGAACCCTAGAAGCCCTTTAAATAGATATTTGATCACGCCATTTTAGCCGACGACTGGAATGCACGGGTGAAAAAGTTGCTTCCGCGACACGTTTAGGAACAGATGTGGAAAATCTAATTCAGCCGCCGGCTAAAAAGATTCAGGCGCCGACTATTTTCCAATCTTCCATTTTCTTGCTCGTTTGTCTCCGTTTCAAGCCGGTTTCAGCTCCTTTTCGCTCCATTATCCAAATATAACTCTAATCTGCAATTATTACTAAAAATATACCAAATCATAACAAAAGTTGCAGAAAACGAGCGTAAATATGAGAAATGTGACTACAAAATATAGATTATTTTAGGCATATCAAATTCCCCACACTTGAATCTTACTTGTCCTCAAGTAAACTATTAGATTTAGAACAAGACAAACATCTTCAATAAAAATAAAATACCCAACGAATCGAGTAAATTACAAAAAATTTATTTACGAAGACGAATTTAATAATTACCAAGCCAAAATTTAAATGCATAACTAAACATCTCACGATTTGGGAAGTATAACACTCAATCACTCAAAAAGCTAATCTAAGTGTAATATATATGTGAAATCGCTCAAAGCTCAGTCATGACAAGTATTCTATCATAGGCTTGATAACGATACGCTTCTCCACCAATAGAGTCTAAGTAACTAGTTTAGAGGACTTATGGTCATATCAATGGGTGATGGGTAAAATAATGGAAAAAATGGGATGAAAGTGAATTAATATGAACGATATGAAACAATCAAATTCCAATTACAAATCCAAATATTTTAGTCAAAAACCATATTACTTTCAAAACTCGATTGATTATCCCTAATGGCTCATTCTGATGAAACTTCCAAAACCAAACTTCGCCTTAATTCTTCAACGGTTCGACTGAGAATTTTATTTCTCACAAATTTCGTCAAATCACTTAAACACTTATTGGTTACCTAGTACGGGCTTTAATAAATAATTTTTTTTTTCTTCTATATTTTTTTATTAAAGACACCGCTCAAAAGGATCCATCAAAATCATGAATAACTCTTAACTTATATCCACATGTAACTTCTTTTGTGAACTTAAGTAAATTAAACAACTTCACGCCATCATATATAACATTCCGTCTAATAATCAATCAAGTTAAGAAAGAGGAAAATTTTCAACAAAAATATCTGGATTAAACGACTTAGACATTTAGGCTCAATTTATGGAATATATATGGAAAGGTGATAAAAGAAAAAGGTTTGGCGCAAATATGGTATCTAAACGTCAAAAACACTAAAAACGAGTGCTCGATAGGTAATGTGAGTCAAATAACCAGTGTAGCTACCGACTATAAGAAACGAATAGGCCAATCAACTGTTTAACAATCCTAATTCTTTTGCCTCTTTCCTAGTTACTAATAAGTAAAACTTATGCTCATTCATAGCCTCGAAGCGTATACAGTGTCAAGTTCTAAAGTCTACAAGTCACCGGCACACTCATAAAAATTGAAGATAAAAGCATATAAAATGTATGCTATAATGGCTCAAATCCTCACAATTATGTAACGGGTAGGTGTGTCTACTTATGCAACTAGTTAAAACTAATTACGAGAAACATGTCAAAAATTTTTAAATTTTCACACAAATTGTTCCTAAGGACAAATAGATTCTTTCCTAACCCCTTCCCCACACTTAAACAATACAATGTCCTCATTGTAATTAAAAATTTCAGCGAATAAGTGGAAAAAGAAAAAGAGAAAGGAAAAAGAACTCCCCCATTTAGATGTCGAATGTTGTGAACGGAGATAGCAGTGGAAAGAATGTATGGCTGGAAAAGCATAACGTCCTCAAAAATCTGCATAGCTTCCATTGAAAATTCGGATTTTCGGCATTACTTCCACTAAAATGGGTGATATTCTAAAATGGGAAAAACACATGCACACATATTAAGTACCACAAATACATAAAAAGTACATAATCAAACCATAATACAAAAATCCCAAACAATAATCCATACGAAAAAAATAAAATAAAAATAGTCTTAAATACACAAACATAACACCAAATCATCACATGTCGGGCCACCGTCATGTCCAAGATGCACTCTGGCGCGCCTGAATGGCTCTCTGTTCCTCCTCATCCTGCTGTCGTTGGGCCTCGGTAGGAGGATGGTACTGGTAGTGCTGAGCGGACCACATATGGTGGCGATCATCAAAGGTCGAGGCAGATGGCTGGTTCTGGTCCATCGGAGCGCTACTGCCAAAGGAGTGATAAGAACCGTCATATGCCTGATAGCTAATACCTGCACGCTGGTGGTACTGGTACAAAACCTCATCCTGATAACGGTTCCTGCTGTCAAACTCAGTCTGTAAATATCCGACATGGCTGCTGACCTGGCTGATGTTGGAGTTGAGATTGTAGTAACGATCCTCCATGCGGTCCGCTGATTGAGTCAAAGCAGCAATCTGAGCCGTCAAATCTAACTCCTGAACCGTTGGAGCCTCCTCATCATCGGACTCCTCTACACCCTGACTAGTGCTCGCTCCCTCATCCCGTCTAATGGGAGCCCATCTATAGCTAACATGGCCCCCAGGAGCTACAAACCGAGTCACGATACCGGCTGACTTAAACCAAGATGCCCCCAAAAGACGCATCCCTGGTGACAAAGTGGTACAAGTGTCAAATCCTGCCCCCCGGAATGCCAAGCGTCTACCAATAGCACTAACAAAATGGCCTCCCCTAATCACACTTCCGGGTCGTGCGCCCTTCAGTATATGCGTCATCCATCGGGCTAAAACATAGGGGACATTGACGGGCCGCTTCTGAACAATGCACCCTAACCAGAATAGTTCCTCCTTGTGGCATTTTTCAATACCCGATTTCCTGCCGATGACAAACAAACATACCATAGCAAAAATGGCCCGAACCTTCGGATCCCGAATCTGTGTATATGATGGGGCCCGTACGGTGCTTAACGCTCCACTAGCTATGGTGGACCAAATTGTTGCGTTTTCTCGATAGTCGGGCGTTTTAATCCCCTCAGCCATGAACTCATCAAAATATGGGTGTGCTAGATCAGCCTCGTTAAATAACCCAAGTTTCTCCCCAAACTCCTTTAGTGTCATCTTCCTAACCTCTCCCCCTAACAGAAACTGTACGGTTTTGTGGTTAGGATCGGTGTTGGTGTCACACCCCGCCATTGGCGGAACGCAGGGTGCGACACGATTGGCGATCGTCATAACACAATGGTATAATAATCTATATGAATAATTAAATGATGTATTGTTATGACGTCGCCATACTCAAGGTATAAACCTTGGTACACGAAAATCGTCACACACTACAAGTAAGAAAGTTCAAATGTAACTATCAACGAATGAAAGAATACTTGGGCGTGCAAACCCGAAATGTAATTCAAATGTATAATATAAAATATCCACAATACAAATATATCCTGAGGTCATCTAGAGTCCGACTCCTACATCCAAGTCCTATGCCTGCTCATTACCTGAAAGTAAAGCTTAAAAACGTCAACATAAAGTTGAGCGAGTACATCGAGTAGTTGTAAAAAGTAAGGTAGAAAACTTATCTTAAAATCAGTAGTAAAGTAATGTGTAACTAATGCATGTAAGTAGTAATAAAACATCATCCAAGAATCATACAACGTAAGCATGTATCACAGGTAAGCTGTACACCTCATTAGTAGGAAAGGTATACTAATGAGCGTGCATGTATCACAAGTAAGCATAGTAAGTACACCTCATTAGTAGGAAAGGTATACTAATGAGCGTGCATGTATCAGTAGGAAAGGTATACTGATAAGTATCATCCGCAGTAGCCACGCTACCGTAAGTACACCTCATTAGTAGGAAAGGTATACTAATGAGCGTGTATGCATCAGTAGGAAAGGTATACTGATGTGAATCAACCAACTGTCTCGTAAAGTTTTAGAAAAGTTTGCATTAGTTTTGTTACACATTTCATGGTTTCTAAGAATAGTAAGTTTCCATAAATAGAAGTATATATTTATGGCAAGTTCTGAAAATATTAATGTTTCCATATATAGTAAATATGGAAGTAAAATATGTTTATCGAAAATCATTTTTCTCAAAATAGTCTGGTTGAGCTTTACCTTCCCCCGATTTGTAAAACATAAACAATAGTAAAATAGGGGCAATGAACTCACCTTATCGAGTGAGCGTATGTAAGCTGTACTGTGTGTATATGGTGTAGTAAGTTGGTCACAATCAGAGTCCTCACTAGTCCTAGAGCTCCCCTAGATAAAAGTATAACCATATAAGAATAGTATTTGACGGTTAACGACTTTTAATTTAACAATGAAGTTTTCAGCGAACACATAGGTTCACTCAAACTGAGATAACTATGGTTCTAGAAGGAATTAGACGTTGACGGAAACATATTTGAAAACTAGACATCGAGAGCTACGTTTTAGACTAAGACATCTTTATAAAAGAGTTTGATACGAGTAAGATATGGTTAAAACAAAACTGGTTTTCAAAACTGTCCAAAAACGTTATTCTTAAAGATGTTGAGTTTATTATATTAAAGTGTCGTATAGTTTAGGTGTAGACAAGATAAACAATTTTATTACTTTTAAAGCTTGTTATTAACTTAGTATAATCCCAATTAATAATTATTATGGTTGTCTAAGTGGTTACACGAAATAGATTAACGAACCTAGACATATAACATCAAAATAATCAGATTAGACCCTTAGCTGGTATTTTACGTTTTTAGGAAAAACTATAAGGAGTTAGGAAATGAAATTTACGTTTTTCAAAACTAGACTCTGAGACCTACAACTTATGTTCAGGTCATAAAATCTAATTCTCAGTTTAAGATACATAAAAACACGCATGAATACAGATTACAACGGAAAGGGACCCAAAAATGTCCAAATACAAGATTGTCCGAAATTACGATAAAACGAAAAGATACGAATAACGAATTTCAACCACGCAGTTATATATGAGAAATATAAACAACCACGCAATTAAGATATATGAAATAAGGAATAATTGGCAAAACAAACGCCACCAAAAACAAAAGCGCAAACAGAATAAGGAAGGTGATTTACCGTTAGTCGTAATGGTTATACAATTGGGAGTCGATTACCGTTACGACTTGGAATCGCTTGAATAGAGACTCGAGAGCTGAAACAATGCAAGGATATCTAAAATTAGAATTACCACTAAACTTATGTATCAAAACGATATCAATTCAAATTGGCACGAGATATGACAAAGGTAAATTACTCGGATTTACTAGTAATAATGAACGGAATAGAAATAGATTGGAAACCCGACTACAAACCTTTTAAGGCACGATGAAGGAACTTTATTCCCGCTGTCCAAAACTCGATTCCAATACGAAATTCGCCTTCCCAAATCGGTTTGTAGTCCCTAGCACGAAACAATGTAAAATTAGGGTTTTACGGTAGGATTTTCTACACGATGCTAAAACACGAAAGATGACATAATTACTAACAAGTACCTTAACGAAAAGTCTCGGTAAAGTTCTGAATAAGATGATCACGGGCTGTAGAGGGACTGAATTTAGCGTGTCACTTTCCCGTTATCAATTTCGCCTAACGAATAAACATAAACTCGAAAATACCGAATTGTTAGAATCCAAAAAGAGATAGATTTCAAAGAACTGAATATGAATTACGTTATACCTTAATGAATCTCGGATTATAGCATAATATTCGAATGATGGCTGTAAACGAATCAACAACGAAAGATATCAAAAGCAGAAACGATTTTATAAGAAACCCTAATTAGGGTATCAGCCAAAAACAAAGAAAAAGATGGAAACCGTTTACCTGCTGGTTAGAACTCGATTTGCTGAAGTCAGGGGGTTTGTTTTCCTCGGGGTTAGGGTGCTGTAGAAGGAGAATTAGGATCAGAACATTACGATGCAGCCTCTATGAGTCGGAATGTATAGATTTCGGTTGAAACCAAAAGAAAAGGAAGAAAGAAAAGTCCGAAAACCTGGTACCTTATGGAGCAGTCTCGATGAGGATGAAGTAGCTTCGGATTCTCCTTGTTGGTTGATGCAAAAATGACGAGATGATGATGATGAATCCTGGTCGGCCGATTGGGAAGAAGGGGGGCGATCTAGGGTTGCAAGGTGACGGTAGAAAGAAGAAAGAAAAGATTAGGGTTTTAGGTTTAGTCGACTAGTAAAACTGGATTCTTTTCTTAGCCGATAGTGGATCAAAGGGGTGGTGGGTTGGGCTTAATCGATGGTTAAATGGATTATTAGCAAGGCTTAATGGTTTAGATGAATGTCCAATGGATTCGGGATTATGATGGGGTTTAACACGGATACGGGTTAGACTAGATTTCAATAATTTTTCACTATAATAATAATACGAAATAGAATAAAACATATGACGCGAGATGGATAAAAACATCTAAATATAGAAAGTTCACATACTCGCTAATAATAGCTAACTGTGACCCCGCAACTCGTTTATTTTTCAACAGATGGATGTAGACGTTAAACAGACTGGCTTACAGTGAATTCCCGAAACAAGGAACCTTTGAATATGTATCTTACATGTAATTATCGAACCCGAATACGAAATTCATTTGTACCGATCAGTAACTATAGTAAAGTGATAAAGTATCTAAAGTACTAATTTAACCGATAAGTTATCTAGGAGCTCGACTAGTGGGAAAACTAATTACTGTGCACCTAACTAAAACAATAGCGTCACATATAGGGTATACACACATGTCAAAAGTAATCATATACACAAATGTAAGTTCTTTTTATAAAAAAATTTTTAAACCCGGTAAGAGCATACGGCATACTAGACTAATGAGTCGGAAAAATGACGGTTGTCACACTATTCCCCACTTAAAAGAATTTCGTCCCGAAATTCAAGTGGTATAACTGTTGACAGAAACATCAATCGAAAATGAGTATCTAAGGGGCTTTCGTACAGCAAATCCTCAAGATTTGCTCAAGAAGTGTGTCATAAATCTAAACACTGATTAGTATAGTTTGAATTTCCGTCCGATACTGGAACAGATACGCGTTAGAATATATTTATAATTACGTCTAATTATAAACACATTCTACATGTACGTTCACATTAACATAACACTTCATGGGTAGTTTGTGTAAGCGCTTAAGGTCAATCGTATAACAATGCACAAGGTTCAGTTCAAAGAGAGTATGAAATCATGTAGATACATGGTAAACGATAAGTTCTCCATTATGTTGGCCAGACATAACTTAAAACTCGTCATTAAGTATCGTTTATAGAATTTGATATGTAACACTTAATTGTTGAAACACATTCAACAATAGAAGTCACGGTTCACGGTTAACGAACAAAATAGTTGGTCACAAAAGAATCGCACGTAACGGTATAAGAGTGAAATAAGTTCATAAGAAATACGAAAGGGCGTTGAAAGCGAAAAGCTAAGCGAAAGTTTGCAAATTAAAATAGAGATTGAAAGGTTTTATCAGATCGCGTATAACAACCAGTTTCCTCTTATGTTGATCAGACACAAGAGAATTCCTATCATTACCTGCGAGTGATTATCACTTAATATGAAGTACCGAAATACAATTAAGATCAACAAAGCGGAGATTAAGGAAAACGAAGTCATTAGAACGACTTTTGAATCATCAGAGAGTTATATATAGCTAGATTGAATAGTAGTAGTTGAGGAAGGAATTCACTTCAAAGAATGTCTCAAGTCTGTATCACAAACAGGATGTAATAAGAGTAGGTTCGTAGGGAGCTTTGTATCATACGAGTTGCATTAGGATGATTGTTGTGTAGCGCGTAAATCGATTCAATTCCATTAGTCTATTGTCGAAAATCTCCAAGTTACATCGAGGTGGACATGAAAAGCTGTCGAAATAGCGAAATCAGGATAATGGAATGAATTAGTATATTAATGCACAATATGCTTGCAATTTATCTCGAGATGTCGAAAGTCTAACGCAAAGAGCAATGTCGGTTGGAGGTTTCAGTACCAAAAGAAAATCGTATGAGTATCAATGAGGTACGGGCTATTGAGTTCCAACTGGTAATGGTTACTCTCCTCGTGGGTACGCATCAGAATAAATTCCCGTAAAGGTTTCGAGAATCATACATGATAAAAGAATAGTCGTCAGATGTCATCGTCTTCTGTCCCAAGTCGCATCTAAAGTCACTTCGAGGTTTCGATAAGAACTACGATGATAAAGGGTTTAGAAAAGAAGTTTAACTCGGAAAGCTAGTTGTTGTAGAACGCTCGTGGAAAATTGCCGATGCAACCAAGGAGGGATGTGCTTAAAGCATACGAAATCGGATATAAGGAAGTTTGGAAATTCAAATCCTTCTCGTGCTAGAATATATGTCTCACTGAAAGAACGTGTCGAAAGTCACAAGGAGATTGAAATCTAATTGGTATAATTCAAAGTAGAAATCTTCTTCTGCAACCGAAAGTGAAGTAGATGGAAATTTCTCGAAGTACTTGAGAATACGCTAGAGTTGACAAAGACATCGTCTTAGAGAACATCTGATTTGATTAAGAAAATAGAGAAAAGAGTTTCACCGATTTGTATAGACTGGCTGATAAGGAAATCAACTAGTTTACAACTCCATATGGTTTTAGGACACTAACTTCCTATGAATGCACTCGACCAGTATCAGCGGTAGTAGTATGTGGAAACATCACATATTTTTGAGGTTATTGGTTATCAAATGATTGGCAAAATAATCTAGAATCGGGTAATTTATCTTCTTGGGGAGACGAATACATCACGAGTAAGCTTCCGGGACAAAAACGATACGTTCTCATCATCACGACTAGCTTCGGTTTGAGTGATTTTCACGAATAAAACTGATTATGAAAAAGGGATAGAAGAATCCAGATTTGAGAGCATGTCAACTTCGTAATCAATTCCATCCATAGCTTGAGAGCATACGAGTTCAGATGAGTTAGTTCTGACCAACTCGAGGTTAAATAGAAGAGTTTGAAGTGGTGCGCCAGAAAGAACGTTTAGGCAACGATTTCTTTTGAGTAGATTAGTATAATTCGCGAACAAACTCCAGGTTCTAATTTCCGTATGGTAGTTAGATTTTGACATTTGAACAATTTTGTAGGAGGGACCAAAATTTGAAAACAAAGAGTAGAGATAGGAGGAAAAAAAAAAAAAATAGACGTTTTTCTGCTGCGATATAAATTTGTTACCGATTAGAATGTGTATCTCCGAGTGTCAATATGAGAATCTTTACGAAAGAATATGGCGAGAATTAATATTTCTCCTCGAATTTTGAAACAATGAAACAACCGAAAGGATAGATACAATCTCTTAGTATCTGGTTCAATCAATTTGCTAAGTAGAAACGTATATCGTTTTTGTGATAATAATAAATGAAAAGGGTTCAAGGATGTATAGATCGAGATAAGCGAATAATATAACACCGTCTTCAAAATAGGGTAGGCGAGTCTTCAACTTCACATCTTCAAATCTGCACGAAGGTTCTTCCACGAGAGCGTCACGTATGGTGGAATAGAATTCCGGAATTACGAAGATCGAGAAATCGAAATGAAATAAAGTGAGAATCTCAAGTGAGGGCTGGAGTCGTAGCTAAATAAGAGAATGATTTCAATACTGCAATTAGATGAGGCATTCAAGGATAGAACATACAAATTTGCTTCTCGTATTCATTATTGCATAAAGGTAACGCTTACATTTTATTGAAGTAGAAGTATAGGAGTTTAAGTCGAATTCGATTACAAACTAGAAATGAGGTTTTAAGGAAAAGTGAAAATTAGAAACTCCTTCAGCGTCGTAAGTCGTTGCGGTTCCCCGTCTTCCTTAGACGATATGTAGATAGGTACGAGTAGTGAGACGATATGAAATTACAAAGAATCCTAGAAAGAATCTATATGAAGGACACCTAGTTATAGTCTAGGCCAAACCACCTAGTTCTCTATAACCATGTGCTCTGATACCAATCTGTCACACCCCGCCATTGGCGGAACGCAGGGTGCGACACGATTGGCGATCGTCATAACACAATGGTATAATAATCTATATGAATAAGTAAATAACGTATTGTTATGACGTCGCCATACTCGAGGTATAAACCTTAGTACACGAAAATCGTCAAACACTACAATAAGAATATGCGAATGTAAGCATCGACGAATGAAAGAGTACTTGGGCGTGCAAACCCGAAATGTAATTCAAATGTATAATATAAAATATCCACAATACAAATATATCCTGAGGTCATCTAGAGTCCGACTCCTACATCCAAGTCCTATGCCTGCTCATTACCTGAAAGTAAAGCTTAAAAACGTCAACATAAAGTTGAGCGAGTACATCGAGTAGTTGTAAAAAGTAAGGTAGAAAACATATCTTAAAATCAGTAGTAAAGTAATGTGTAACTAATGCATGTAAGTAGTAATAAAACATCATCCAAGAATCATACAACGTAAGCATGTATCACAGGTAAGCTGTACACCTCATTAGTAGGAAAGGTATACTAATGAGCGTGCATGTATCACAAGTAAGCATAGTAAGTACACCTCATTAGTAGGAAAGGTATACTAATGAGCGTGCATGTATCAGTAGGAAAGGTATACTGATAAGTATCATCCGCAGTAGCCACGCTACCGTAAGTACACCTCATTAGTAGGAAAGGTATACTAATGAGCGTGTATGCATCAGTAGGAAAGGTATACTGATGTGAATCAACCAACTGTCTCGTAAAGTTTTAGAAAAGTTTGCATTAGTTTTGTTACACATTTCATGGTTTCTAAGAATAGTAAGTTTCCATAAATAGAAGTATATATTTATGGCAAGTTCTGAAAATATTAATGTTTCCATATATAGTAAATATGGAAGTAAAATATGTTTATCGAAAATCATTTTTCTCAAAATAGTCTGGTTGAGCTTTACCTTCCCCCGATTTGTAAAACATAAACAATAGTAAAGTAGGGGCGATGACTCACCTTATCGAGTGAGCGTATGTAAGCGGTACTGTGTGTATATGGTGTAGTAAGTTGGTCACAACTAGAGTCCTCACTAGTCCTAGAGCTCCCCTAGATAAAAGTATAAACATATAAGAATAGTATTTGACGGTTAACGACTTTGAATTAAACAATGATTTTTTTCAGCGAACACATAGGTTCACTAAAGCTGAGATATCTACGGTTCTAGGAGGAATTGGACGTTGACGGAAACATATCTGAAAACTAGACATCGAGAGCTACGTTTTAGACTAAGACATCTTTATAAAAGAGTTTGATACGAGTAAGATATGGTTAAAACAAAACTGGTTTTCAAAACTGTCCAAAAACGTTATTCTTAAAGATGTTGAGTTTATTATATTAAAGTGTCGTATAGTTTAGGTGTAGACAAGATAAACAATTTTATTACTTTTAAAGCTTGTTATTAACTTAGTATAATCCCAATTAATAATTATTATGGTTGTCTAAGTGGTTACACGAAATAGATTAACGAACCTAGACATATAACATCAAAATAATCAGATTAGACCCTTAGCTGGTATTTTACGTTTTTAGGAAAAACTATAAGGAGTTAGGAAATGAAATTTACGTTTTTCAAAACTAGACTCTGAGACCTACAACTTATGTTCAGGTCATAAAATCTAATTCTCAGTTTAAGATACATAAAAACACGCATGAATACAGATTACAACGGAAAGGGACCCAAAAATGTCCAAATACAAGATTGTCCGAAATTACGATAAAACGAAAAGATACGAATAACGAATTTCAACCACGCAGTTATATATGAGAAATATAAACAACCACGCAATTAAGATATATGAAATAAGGAATAATTGGCAAAACAAACGCCACCAAAAACAAAAGCGCAAACAGAATAAGGAAGGTGATTTACCGTTAGTCGTAATGGTTATACAATTGGGAGTCGATTACCGTTACGACTTGGAATCGCTTGAATAGAGACTCGAGAGCTGAAACAATGCAAGGATATCTAAAATTAGAATTACCACTAAACTTATGTATCAAAACGATATCAATTCAAATTGGCACGAGATATGACAAAGGTAAATTACTCGGATTTACTAGTAATAATGAACGGAATAGAAATAGATTGGAAACCCGACTACAAACCTTTTAAGGCACGATGAAGGAACTTTATTTCCTGCTGTCCAAAACTCGATTCCAATACGAAATTCGCCTTCCCAAATCGGTTTGTAGTCCCTAGCACGAAACAATGTAAAATTAGGGTTTTACGGTAGGATTTTCTACACGATGCTAAAACACGAAAGATGACATAATTACTAACAAGTACCTTAACGAAAAGTCTCGGTAAAGTTCTGAATAAGATGATCACGGGCTGTAGAGGGACTGAATTTAGCGTGTCACTTTCCCGTTATCAATTTCGCCTAACGAATAAACATAAACTCGAAAATACCGAATTGTTAGAATCCAAAAAGAGATAGATTTCAAAGAACTGAATATGAATTACGTTATACCTTAATGAATCTCGGATTATAGCATAATATTCGAATGATGGCTGTAAACGAATCAACAACGAAAGATATCAAAAGCAGAAACGATTTTATAAGAAACCCTAATTAGGGTATCAGCCAAAAACAAAGAAAAAGATGGAAACCGTTTACCTGCTGGTTAGAACTCGATTTGCTGAAGTCAGGGGGTTTGTTTTCCTCGGGGTTAGGGTGCTGTAGAAGGAGAATTAGGATCAGAACATTACGATGCAGCCTCTATGAGTCGGAATGTATAGATTTCGGTTGAAACCAAAAGAAAAGAAAGAAAGAAAAGTCCGAAAACCTGGTACCTTATGGAGCAGTCTCGATGAGGATGAAGTAGCTTCGGATTCTCCTTGTTGGTTGATGCAAAAATGACGAGATGATGATGATGAATTCTGGTCGGCCGATTGGGAAGAAGGGGGGCGATCTAGGGTTGCAAGGTGACGGTAGAAAGAAGAAAGAAAAGATTAGGGTTTTAGGTTTAGTCGACTAGTAAAATTGGATTCTTTTCTTAGCCGATAGTGGATCAAAGGGGTGGTGGGTTGGGCTTAATCGATGGTTAAATGGATTATTAGCAAGGCTTAACGGTTTAGATGAATGTCCAATGGATTCGGGATTATGATGGGGTTTAACACGGATACGGGTTAGACTAGATTTCAATAATTTTTCACTATAATAATAATACGAAATAGAATAAAACATATGACGCGAGATGGATAAAAAAAACATCTAAATATAGAAAGTTCACATACTCGCTAATAATAGCTAACTGTGACCCCGCAACTCGTTTATTTATCAACAGATGGATGTAGACGTTAAATAGACTGGCTTACAGTGAATTCCCGAAACAAGGAACCTTTGAATATGTATCTTACGTGTAATTATCGAACCCGAATACGAAATTCATTTGTACCGATCAGTAACTATAGTAAAGTGATAAAGTATCTAAAGTACTAATTTAACCGATAAGTTATCTAGGAGCTCGACTAGTGGGAAACTAATTACTGTGCACCTAACTAAAACAATAGCATCACATATAGGGTATACACACATGTCAAAAGTAATCATATACACAAATGTAAGTTCTTTTTATAAAAAATTTTATAAACCCGGTAAGAGCATACGGCATACTAGACTAATGAGTCGGAAAAATGACGGTTGTCACAGTTGGCGTGGTTGAAAGTGAAGGAGCTATAGAACTCATAGGTGGCCTCGATGTAGATCGGCTCATTGATGGAAAATAAGCGATCCCAAGCTCTACAGATGTGACAACCGTCAAATTCTAGGTACAATTTATGCTCTATGTCTCTCTCGTTGTCTACCGTTACCTTTAACTGACCAATAACCAGATACGCGAAAGTGTCGGAATCACACCCGGAATCAATTTATATAAGTCCTAATACCAAGAAAACACCTATTGAACTTTCCTAAGTTCATAACTTATCATACTTAAAAACTTTCAATTAACAAAAAGGTCCAACGAAGCTAAAACGTAAAAACGAAAAATCAGAAAATGCTGAATTTATGCCCGGTGCGCAGCACCTAAGTGTGAGGTGCGCAGCACCTCATAGCAGATTTCAAAAAAATTACAATTTCAGTCCTTTTCTCGTTTTTACAAAACACCAACCAATCAAACTCGAGACTTTACACCTATTTACTGTCAAGTAATCTGCCCAACACCCCCTTTTCATTATTATCCCTTAATCATTTTCTTTTCATTTTCATTTTTATAAAAACACACACACAAAACACACACAACACATTTCCTCTCTATTATTCTCTCTAGAACCCCATTTAAACCAGAAGATACAGCCATCAACCCACCAAAATCATCATCTAAAAACGTTTTAACATCAAGAGAAAGAAAAGGAAGCAAAGTAATTTCGGTTTCAAGCTTTTTCTACCACTTTTGGAGCTCTAAATCCTTCCAAAACATCATCCAAGCATTTTCATCCGGTAGAAATCTTCCTTTTTACTTATATTATCAATCTAACTCATTGCATGTATGATCAAAACCATAAAAACAAGTTTTGATGAACTTTTATAACCATTTTTATACAAAAACGGGTTTCTAATAAATGATGGTTAAATCTTTGTTTTTGTGGTTAAAAGTTGCTTATAAACTGATATAATGATGATTAATAAGGTTTATACCGATTGCATGTCAAGATCTATCACTTACATAAACGATTTTGTAAGAAAAACTCGAAAATGGGAAGAACAGCAGGGTAGGTGCTGCGCACCTATGTACAGGTGCTTAGCACCGACCTGCTGTCCTTCCCGAAAATGTTGTTTTGACCGTTTAGAAATTTGGTTACGCGTTCTGACTTTTGAGACTTGACATTTGGGACTAAGTTTTGTAAAAATGAACATATTGATGACTTACATTAGACTTAATTGACTAAGATAAACATGTTTGAAAACGTTATGTTTGTATATGTGTTTTGTAAGCGGGAAAGTGGTTAATATTTTTGGACGTAGAATTTGGGCGCGGAAGCGCTGCCCAAATTTCGTTAGGAAATATAAAACACTTTGGCAAAAAAAACATATTTAACATAACAACAATAACATCAACTTGGGCTTTTTGATTTAAAACAAAACGTTAACCGTTTCGGTCAATATTGGGCAAAATGGACTTTGACACTTAAAGTTTGACTAAAAATTTACCTATATTACATAATATAACACAAATTTCATCCATTATATATTAGGTTTAATAACTTAATATAATAATAACACATGAATAAATCTTGGTATCCTTAGGCATTCGGTGATTCCCGGCTCTTATTTCCGACCATTCTTCCAAGTTCTTATCTTCGCAACCCGTGAGTTACACCCCTCTCTACTCTTACATTTTAAGTACTCTTTTTGGGGGAAACATGAGATCCAACTTTTTGTAAACTTGTATGACTATTTTGACTTTTAAACTTGTGGAACTACTTTGACTTTTGACTTATCAAACTTTGACTTTATTAAACTTTGACTTTGACTTTATTAAAACTTGACATTGAAACGTCTACTTAATTTCTTATGCGTAAAACATCTCTTTCTCTATTTATAATTATTGTTTCGTCTCTTTAACTCAACTATTTATTGATACTTGTATGCGTAACCGACCCTTGATGGAACTATAACACGCTCTTAAGTGATATTGATTCTCTCTCTTTTAAAACAAAATTACATAGTGCCCAATTATGCTTTAGTTTCTCTCTTACACACTATTAACTACTTAAGCCGTATAGTAATTATGGGTATCGATACTTTGGAAAGAACCGTTCCTTGCTTAGATGGCAGTCTAAGTACATATTTACTGAATTTCTTTTAATTTCCCGTTTGAGAGGCGGGGAGTTGGGGCCGCACGGTTGATAATCGGATTAGTGTGAACACTTAAGTTATAGATGCCAAGAGGTTGATACAAGAAATCTATTTAGTTACTTACGCATAATTTATAAATTTTTAGCGATTGTTACCCGCTTCTCCTACTTGACTAAATTAAATTCTATTTAGTCTTTATAAACTTATAAACTTTTAGCGATTGTTATCCGCTTCTACTATTTGACTAAATTTGATTCTATTTAGTCTTTACAAACTTAGGGCACCTATTTGCCCGTTACTTAGATTTTTTTAAAGTATATAAATTCTTTAAGCGACTTTTCTCCGCTAATCTCCCTTTTTGGAAATTTCTACTTTTATATACTTTACTTACACTTCGATCGTACTTAAACTTATTTGAAACTAAGTTATTCTTGAATTTTAAGCACTTAAAGTTAATCAATTTATTCTTGAATTTTAAGTACTTGATCTTATCTTGAAACTCTTTGATCCCGAACGACTCTCAAACTTTTGTAAAACCTTGAATTCGTTTCGGACTTTTATAAACTTTTAAATGGAACTTTTCTTCAATTCATAAACTGTAACTCACTCACTACGTTTTCGTAGTTGACACTTTATCTCATGTTTCAGGAACTAAGCATAAGTTATGAAGTGCATTGCTCAGGCGGGTCAAGCTAGTTATGTGAAGAGTAATACGGGAAAAGACCTTGGATACTTGGGAATTTTATTAAAAATACTTTATTATGTATTTGTCTTTCTATACTTACGGATCTTGGTTGTATTTTTCGAACATGATTACCTTTTAATCTCAATATATATGACTTGAACCGTTGACTTTTGGTATAACTCGTGAAATGATTCTTTGCTCTTCACATTCCGTGTTTCCGCTTTAGCGGGGTGTGACAGACTTGGTATCAGAGCACGGGTTATAGTGAAAACGGTTTTAAAAATTTTTCAAAAAGTTTTCGAAACCAAAACTATAACCAAGGCTTTTCAGAAAAATCATTTTCGGGTTCAAACTTTAGTATATTATTTTCCGCAATTGCATGATTATCTTTTTCAACTATGCGTGACTTGATCAACCACCCGTAGTTCAAAATGAATTATGCAAGAACGGAAAAGGAATTGCTATCGTTAACGGTTTTTGGGTCAAAAATTCCCGGTCTTATCAATTCCCGATTCTCACATAACTGACCCGCGCATGCCATCTACTTATGTGTTTCCTATTTCTAGTTTCCCCCGTACTTGTGTAACTCGATGTTCGCAGATTCGTCACGTCTCAGTACTCCCGTTCGCGATCACCTTTTCGATCTCAGTTACGACTTCCACCCGAGCCGTTCCCCATCGCGCGAACCTTCAAAGGGCCACACGGCCTCCGAGAGTCAACGTCACCAGACGACCGACCCGACGGAGGATACGTCGATGGCGAGCAGCAGCAGTAGGGGATCCAGTCTGAGGACTGCACTACCACCCCCTCCACCAGCGCCCGCTACAGCATCGCCACCATCCTAAGGGCCTCACCCTAGGTTGACCGCGCGTATACAGTTCATCCACCCTGGTCGTCTGTCTGATCGGATTACCGGATAACAGTCCTATCCGTCTCAACCCACTCCTCTCCATATACCGACCATGGATTGGTACCATCGGGAACGCCAGTTCCTAGAGGAAAGACGACGCGCCCAGGAGACCAGACTCTCCCGACCTATGATTTCACCTTCCCTTCAGCCTCCCTCGCCGGTCGCATTCTTCCACTTCCACCGAGAGGTTCGGGGACTTGCAAGGAGACCCAGTAGCAAGGGCTCCTCAACAGCGAAGTCACCGATGTTGCGCATCAGTGTCCGAGCAGTCGTTGCGAATCATCGCCTCGACCCGAGCCACGACACGAACTGTGCAGCGTCTCGTGGGGACGTGTTTGATCATGGGAACTCTATTGGCGGTCATTGCCGCTAAGATGTTTCCAGGAAGGCATCATCAATCGGATTTCCTTGGTATTTGTACCAAAGGCTTGAGTTGTAACTTTCCCTTGAACACAACCCAAGGTCGTTCTTATCATTGTTTCCTTGTATCATACTCGTACTCTCTCTTTCTTATTCCGAACTATGTTATCGACCCCCTAGTATTATTATTAATGGAAATTCTCTACCTTTATCGTCTATACTCGCCGTTCTCGTGTGAACCCTGACATCGTCGTTGAACCATTATTGTTATCGCTTAAATCATCATCGTGCATGTACAAATTACCCGTTCATATTACTCCCGTGTATTGGTTACTATTAACCCCCGAGTTAAATTCTTATCGTAATTTCCTATTCGTACGCCCTAAACTAATTCCTTCTTCCCATTGTGGAACCATGCCACCCAAGAGAAGCCGCGTTGACCTCATGGCTGAGCAGATAACTGCGCAGTTCAAAGCGGCACTCCCAAGCACGGTCGCCCAGATCATCGATGGATCAACAACGAAATTTTCGGGGACGACAACCCCAACGTCGACTACCCGGAGTACAACCCTGACCATAACCTCCCCTTCTCCCCAGCCATCATCGAGCGAGAAGAAGGTGAACACCCCAGAAACAATAAACCCCTTCACCCTCCTGTACCAACCCAACAAGATGAGGACGAAGACCTTGGAACCAGCAACCTCCCTTTCCCTCCAACCCGCATCCAGCAAAAGGGGGAAATAAGAAAAGGAAGGTTCATCATTAGCCCACAAGGAGAAACAGTAACAAGCAACCAACACCTCCGTGGGACTTGCCCCATAGCGCGTACCACAAAAGCTTTCTGTACTCTCGCAATCACAGCCAAGGAAGCATGTCCGGGCCCCAGTGCAGTTACGTGTACGTTTCCCTATCAACTTCCATCCTTCTTCCGTGCTATCCGATTCAGGAGCTGAAAGAATCCTTGTCTCCTTAGAATTTAGACCTCTCATTTACCTAGGATCTAAAGTTCTTAAGGGTAGCTCACTATCGAATATGCCAACGGTCAAGAGTTCGAAGCTATGAATACCATCTTAGGATGTTCACCATGCTTACCCGACAAAATTTCCCCATCAAGTTCATTCCTATCGAACTGGAAAGTTTTGACGTTGTCGTCAAAAGGGACTGGTTATCTCATTTTCGAACCAAGACCGTTTGTTTCGGCAAACTCATCTGTATCCCCCTTTTTCAGGGAGTAAAATTCTCGTCGTCCAGGAGGACAAACCTGGATGACGACTTCGCAGCTTGTCTTCCCTAAAAATGTGCAAGTACCTCGAGAAGGACTACGACGCACCCCTCGCCCATATCGCCAGAGGTAAACCTAAGGAAAGCAGAGTCCAAGACATTCATGTAGTCAAGGACCACCCAGAGTCTTTCCTGAGGATCTTCCTGGTCTACCGCCACATTGACAAGTTGAAGTTCCGTATAAGACCCCGTTCCTGGCACAACACCGGTCGCCAAGACACCATGTCGTCTGGCACCACTCAAAATGCAAAAGCTGCCAAGCAACTGCAAGAACCCCTAAACCATGACTCTGTTCGCTCAAGTTCGCCCCCTGGCGAGCCTCGAGTTTCCCCTATCAAAAAGAAAGACGAATTCCTCCGCCTGTACACCCATTATAGTGAACCTAACGAGCTGACCGACGAGAACTGATAATCACCCCCGAGGATCGACGACCTATTCGAATAAGTTGCTGGAAGCAACTTGCATCTCAAAGGTAGACCTCCGCCCAGATTATCATCAGGTTCGTGTCAGTAAAACCGGCATTTCTAAGGCCGCAGTCGAACTCGATACGGACATTACGAATTTCCGTCATGCCATTTGGCCTAGTCAACACACCAACAGTATTCATGAATCTAATGAACAGAGTGTGTAGGCCATACTTGGACAGATTCGTAATCGTATTCATAAACGACTTTCTCATATACTCCAGGAACAAGGAAAATCACGTGAGACACCTTAAGCTCATTCTAAGAACTCCCAGAAGTCGGAAATAGTACGCCAAATTCTCAAAGCGTAAAGTTGGGCTCCGAGAAGTACATTTCCCTGATTATGTTATCAACCATGAAGGAATTCGGACTCAGACTAGACGTAACCCACTGCGTCAATGACTGAGCATGAAATCCAGAATCTGAGAATCGTCGTGAACTCCTTTTGACGAGGGCCACCGATCTCGATGTTCCATCCACCCGGAATCCGACGTGTTGTACGAGGATTCCCGAGAATATTGATGGCGGACAGTCGTGGAAAAGGGATACCGCCTTGCACATAACCAAGTGCCTCACTCACCCCAAGGTCAAGGCGAAATATCAAAACCCCTCTCCTCATCACCGCCGACAAGGATAGTCGATCTGCGCCCCGTCCTCTTTGGAATGCCCTCCAGAGAATCGCTAGGGACGCGACTAGACCTCCTCACCACGTACCACCCTCTGACCGATGGTCAGAACGAAAGGACGATCCAAACGCTTGATGAAATGCTGAGAGCGCGTGTAGTTACCTTCATAGGGAGCCGAGATACTCACCACTCCTGAGTTCACCTATGACAACGACTTCCGTGCCAGCACCAAGAGCGAACCCTTCGATACCTATTTGGACGCAAGTGTCGGTCACCGCTCTGTTGGCTAGAAGCTAACGATTGACGACTTGCAAGGTCCGACGCCTCCCTTCATCCGTGAAAGACTGAAAGTATCCCGTACCCGTCAGAAAAGCTACGTAACCAACCAGAAGAAAACCCCCGAGTCCCAAGATGGCAATAGAGTACCTCCCAAGGTATCGCCATGGGAAGGGATAGCCTGCTTCTGGAGACGCGGCTGACTGAGCCCTAGGTACGCCAGTCCAAACTAAGTCTTAGGACGTGTTAGTCCGATCGCTCATCGCCTTCAGATCCACCTGATTCCTTCAAACGTTAATACATACATGTTTCCATGTCTCACCCTCGAGAGGCACCTATCTGATGAGACCATCGTCAACCCCCTCGACAAGGTCAAAATCAATGCCGAACTCAAACTCTTTGATGAACCGCCTAAGTTTGTTGACCGGAAGGTCAAACAACCCAGGCAAGTCTTTCATCTATCATCAAGTCTCAGTGGAGATTCTCGACGTGGTCCCGATCTCACATGGAGACGTGAGGACCAAATCCGTCAGAAATATCCCCATCGGTTCTAGAACATTCCTCCATGATGATACGAACTAAATTTCGGGACGAAATTTCTTTCAACCCGGGGAGAATGTGACAACCGTCAAATTCTAGGTACAATTTATGCTCTATGTCTCTCTCGTTGTCTACCGTTACCTTTAACTGACCAATAACCAGATACGCGAAAGTGTCGGAATCACACCCGGAATCAATTTATATAAGTCCTAATACCAAGAAAACACCTATTGAACTTTCCTAAGTTCATAACTTATCATACTTAAAAACTTTCAATTAACAAAAAGGTCCAACGAAGCTAAAACGTAAAAACGAAAAAATCAGAAAATGCTGAATTTATGCCCGGTGCGCAGCACCTAAGTGTGAGGTGCGCAGCACCTCATAGCAGATTTCAAAAAAATTACAATTTCAGTCCTTTTCTCGTTTTTACAAAACACCAACCAATCAAACTCGAGACTTTACACCTATTTACTGTCAAGTAATCTGCCCAACACCCCCTTTTCATTATTATCCCTTAATCATTTTCTTTTCATTTTCATTTTTATAAAAACACACACACAAAACACACACAACACATTTCCTCTCTATTATTCTCTCTAGAACCCCATTTAAACCAGAAGATACAGCCATCAACCCACCAAAATCATCATCTAAAAACGTTTTTAACATCAAGAGAAAGAAAAGGAAGCAAAGTAATTTCGGTTTCAAGCTTTTTCTACCACTTTTGGAGCTCTAAATCCTTCCAAAACATCATCCAAGTTTTCATCCGGTAGAAATCTTCCTTTTTACTTATATTATCAATCTAACTCATTGCATGTATGATCAAAACCATAAAAACAAGTTTTGATGAACTTTTATAACCATTTTTATACAAAAACGGGTTTCTAATAAATGATGGTTAAATCTTTGTTTTTGTGGTTAAAAGTTGCTTATAAACTGATATAATGATGATTAATAAGGTTTATACCGATTGCATGTCAAGATCTATCACTTACATAAACGATTTTGCAAGAAAAACTCGAAAATGGGAAGAACAGCAGGGTAGGTGCTGCGCACCTATGTACAGGTGCTTAGCACCGACCTGCTGTCCTTCCCGAAAATGTTGTTTTGACCGTTTAGAAATTTGGTTACGCGTTCTGACTTTTGAGACTTGACATTTGGGACTAAGTTTTGTAAAAATGAACATATTGATGACTTACATTAGACTTAATTGACTAAGATAAACATGTTTGAAAACGTTATGTTTGTATATGTGTTTTGTAAGCGGGAAAGTGGTTAATATTTTTGGACGTAGAATTTGGGAGCGGAAGCGCTGCCCAAATTTCGTTAGGAAATATAAAACACTTTGGCAAACAAAACATATTTAACATAACAACAATAACATCAACTTGGGCTTTTTGATTTAAAACAAAACGTTAACCGTTTCGGTCAATATTGGGCAAAATGGACTTTGACACTTAAAGTTTGACTAAAAATTTACCTATATTACATAATATAACACAAATTTCATCCATTATATATTAGGTTTAATAACTTAATATAATAATAACACATGAATAAATCTTGGTATCCTTAGGCATTCGGTGATTCCCGGCTCTTATTTCCGACCATTCTTCCAAGTTCTTATCTTCGCAACCCGTGAGTTACACCCCTCTCTACTCTTACATTTTAAGTACTCTTTTTGGGGGAAACATGAGATCCAACTTTTTGTAAACTTGTATGACTATTTTGACTTTAAACTTGTGGAACTACTTTGACTTTTTGACTTATCAAACTTTGACTTTATTAAACTTTGACTTTGACTTTATTAAAACTTGACATTGAAACGTCTACTTAATTTCTTATGCGTAAAACATCTCTTTCTCTATTTATAATTATTGTTTCGTCTCTTTAACTCAACTATTTATTGATACTTGTATGCGTAACCGACCCTTGATGGAACTATAACACGCTCTTAAGTGATATTGATTCTCTCTCTTTTAAAACAAAATTACATAGTGCCCAATTATGCTTTAGTTTCTCTCTTACACACTATTAACTACTTAAGCCGTATAGTAATTATGGGTATCGATACTTAGGAAAGAACCGTTCCTTGCTTAGATGGCAGTCTAAGTACATATTTACTGAATTTCTTTTAATTTCCCGTTTGAGAGGCGGGGAGTTGGGGCCGCACGGTTGATAATCGGATTAGTGTGAACACTTAAGTTATAGATGCCAAGAGGTTGATACAAGAAATCTATTTAGTTACTTACGCATAATTAATTTTTAGCGATTGTTACCCGCTTCTCCTACTGACTAAATTAAATTCTATTTAGTCTTTATAAACTTATAAACTTTTAGCGATTGTTATCCGCTTCTACTATTTGACTAAATTTGATTCTATTTAGTCTTTACAAACTTGGGGCACCTATTTGCCCGTTACTTAGATTTTTAAAAGTATATAAATTCTTTAAGCGACTTTTCTCCGCTAATCTCCCTTTTTGGAAATTTCTACTTTTATATACTTTACTTACACTTCGATCGTACTTAAAACTTATTTGAAACTAAGTTATTCTTGAATTTTAAGCACTTAAAGTTAATCAATTTATTCTTGAATTTTTAGTACTTGATCTATCTTGAAACTCTTTTGATCCCGAACGACTCTCAAACTTTTGTAAAACCTTGAATTCGTTTCGGACTTTTTAATAAACTTTTAAATGGAACTTTTCTTCAATTCATAAACTGTAACTCACTCACTACGTTTTCGTAGTTGACACTTTTGAAGTGCATTGCTCAGGCGGGTCAAGCTAGTTATGTGAAGAGTAATACGGGAAAAGACCTTGGATACTTGGGAATTTTATT
>CAJVGC010000065.1:30423891-30461870 GCA_910822075.1 Senecio squalidus | reverse complement strand
CCGAGCTTGGAGGCTCGTATCAGTCAGGCTTAACAAGAGGCTCTCACCGAGGATAGTATCATTCGGAGTATCATGGATCGGTTGACTAAGTCAGCACGTTTTCTGCCTATTCGAGAAGATTACCGAATAGAGAAACCTTTTAGATTACATATTGACGAGATTTTTCCGTCATTTCTGATCGTGACGCGCGTGTTTTACACTTTGGCGGAAGTTAGAGTCGACTTTTTCTGCTAGCCGAGTTTTCATACTACAATAGTTACTGCCCTATCTTTTGTTGTGCGTCGTGTGAGGCTTTTTACTGTCATAACTCTAAAGTTTGGAGCCAAGTTACTCAGGAACGGGAGGATGAAATGCAACGGAAATATCCCCATCTATTTTCTTCTAGCGATTCTCTTTAAAAATTTCGAGGACGAAATTCTTTTAACTGGGGGAGGCTGTGACGTCCCGTCAATTTGAAGTACTTCTGTTACCGTTATTATTTATATTTTATTCGCAATTGATTTCGACCCTTGTATTTCTCTTTGTTTTGCTCACGATTTACTGTTTTTGAGTATCGGGTTTTCTGTTTTTGCTGATTCGTCCCTTGAGACGAAATAATTTTATTTTATCTAAGTGCCAGTTAGTTAGTATTCTCATAATTATAAGTTAGAAGGTTTATGCCAAATTTGTCAGTTAACGGATCCTTTATACTCGAGATATCGTGCTTTTGCGCTTGTTTTATCTTTTACCGAAATCGTGCGTTTCTCGAATCCAAAACTTAAAAGTTATCATTTAATGAATCCTAATACCAATAAAATCATATAATGAATTTTCCTAAGTTCATTTGTAAAATAATCGGGAATCCTAAACGAATTCACATACATAACGACAACACGAACAAAGAGCGGAGAAATCCAGGAAATGGACTGGGCGCGCCGCGGTGAGCTGGCCGCGCCGCGGTCCATTCCCTGGACAGCTCCTTTTTGTTGAGTTGTGAGTCATAACTTGCATGTAACACACATTTGACACCTACTCAAAAACGTGTCAACACCTCATTTAGTCCAGAACTTGTTGCTAACACCCCTTGATTGAGTCTTATTTTCACTTCACAATTTACACATACACATTTCCTTTCACTTCTCTCTCTTTGAAGCTTAAAACACACACACAAATACCCTTCCATTTCTTCCTTCTTGTTGGCTGTATTTTCCAGCTTCTAATCACAAATTTCATCACAATAAATCAACATTTTCATCAAGGAAAGCAAGGGTAAATCATCCATGGGTTGCACATATTGATTTCTATAAGTTTTTGGGTCAAAATCACCTTCAAGCATCAAGAATCTCCATCAAATCTTGTTCGATCATCACATATTCAATTTCTTTGGGGTATAATAACTAATCTCTTCTACATTTTCTAAGTTTTATACATTGCATGAATGATCTAACATGAGAAAATGAGTTTTAACAAAGTTTGATAGTAATAATCTATGAAATCAAAATTTTTATAAAAGTATATATGGATCTTTGATTTAAATGGTGAAAAGCTTTACAAAATGGTTGTTTGAAAGTGTTTTGATGATTCCATAACTTGCATGTTTAAATTTATTTCATCAAAAGATGATTTTCCAACATAAAACGATTTTTGTAAAAATTGAAAAATCTGATGTCGTGACCGCGCCACGGTGCCTCCACCGCGAGGCGGTCGTGCTAAAAATACGACCGCGGAGCAGTCACCCCACCGCGAGGCGGTCGTTGTCCAGATTTTGGAAACTTTGTAAATCCGTTAAATTTGCACCTTAAACTTGTTATATTATGAACCTTTATTAACGGTGAGTGTATTTTGTTTTGGGAGGAAGATTGGTCCTCATCACCACGCCACCGAGGTCTTTGGTTCCGGATTCTTTTCTTAAATATTCTAGCGGGTGCTAACGGTAACAATCGTTTTCTCTCAAATTCCTCATTTTCATTATCCATCGTTATTCGGTTTTTAGCCTTGAAAACGGTTAGGAGTAAATAATAGACCAACACTAATGTATTGTCGGATTTGGATTGAGAATGGACGAAATATATTAAAATGTAATCAAACCGAAAGTATCATAATTAACTTATTATTGTATTATGTATTATGAGAAAGGTTTAAAATGCAAATTGTTATCAAGCGGGAAAGTGTATGAATTTTGGACAAATAATTTTTGATGCGGAAGCGCTGCCGGATTTTCCATTCACGACTTTTCACGACATAAAAACACTTAAATACTTAAAAGTAACATATTATACAATAACATCGTCTTTGGACTCAAAGACGCCAACGCAATCAAAAATGTCATAATACTACTTAAGATGGACTTTTTTAAACCTCTTTGCGATGTATTAAACTTCGCCTCAACTTATGATTATCGTTTCAAGTCATCGAAATATGTTTTTAAGACAAACTTTATAAATGGTTTTTTGAAAGGTATCTTACTCTAAATATTTGGTATGAAAACACTTCAAATTATTCAAAGTGTCAAATTGACGTTTAAATTGATTTTGACTTTAATAAGTCAACATAATTGACATTTGACTTTCATAAGTCAACATAATTGACCTTTGACTTTTATAAGTCAACATCTTAATTTTGGTCGACATAATGAACATTTGTATTAATGATCCTTTCGACTCGGAGATTATCTCTTGTTTCCAACGGTCGCTGTTGACGTGAAAGATTCGATACTTTGCCGATCGGCCCATTTCTGGCGCGGAACATCGACTCCTAAATACGTCATCACGTGTAAACTAAATAAATGTTGGAATATATTATGAAACTTAATCTTAAACCGACAAGGCTAAACCGAACTATACTTATAGAGATACTGAGACTATATTATTTACTGTTTTAGGGCACTTAGACGGTGGAGTTGTAATTCTGTGATTGTATTTACCCGAGATTTGCTGAAGATTGTTTTGTGAGTTATTCGTAGCCCTTGTCTTAAATACTTTTGGGCTGTAAAGCGTATTTTAAACTGTCTGTGTATTTTAAACTGTCTGCATGAATGCGGAATATAATTGATTATCTTGTTTACCCAGTGAAATTGGTCTGCCTTAGTTTTTAGTGTCTAAGCCATGGTGGCTCCCCTCTAATACACTCGTTAAGCTTTTGCCCGTGGTTCATATGTATAGATCTGTATTGGGTTATGTACCTAACCCACATTCCTCTGTAGACTGTTGCTACGAGCGGATGTTATGACCTTAATTTTAAACTGTATGATTAAACTGTTGGCCTTTGGTTTGACACACCTTAGGATAGGGGATTAAACTGATTGGTTCAGGATCGAGATGTATGACTACTTAGGCATAGTACCTTTCACCAATTGGATGAATACAAGATATATGATTTTAAACTTACATTGTTTACCGAAACTTGTCGATGGGTCACTTTTTACTTAAAATTGCGAATAATTCACCAACATGTTATTGATGTCGTTTTAACGCTTTGCAGGAAATTGAGGATTTCCGTTGATCATGCCATAGTTTATTTTCGGATCGCTTGCTTTTGGGGAAATTTGAATTTGAACTCTTTATTGTAATTTCCATGACGACCCTTTTGTTGATTTCTTTTGGAATTGTATTTGTACTAGGCGTCTTACCGCCCTTGACTTATTGATGTATTTCGTAACATTTGGCATGATCTATTTAACTTGATGTTTTGTTTATCGGTTATATTGTTGTAATCTTGACTTTGATATTATAACTGGAACATCTCGCGTTTCCGCTTCCAAGCGGGGTGTGACACATGTAGTCATTATACACTAGTTAATTATGTACATAATGATCCAACGTGTGTATCATTATAAAAGAAATAACCCTGTAACGTCCATATCATTATGATGCATAATGAGTGTATTAAATGGGTCACGGTTAGTAAACATTAAGACAATTTGATCACATTTCCGTACTATGATACCATGTACGAGCCCTTTTCTGTTGGGCAAAACCCTTGGCGGTCGGGCATCATCCTTTGGCAGTCGGACATTATTTCCCTTGGCAGACGGGCTTCTTGGCCTGCGGAAACCGGGTATTTGACCGACCTTGTTGCCGGGCACGAGGCCCTTGGTAACCAGGCATTCAAGCCTTGGTCGTCGGCATCGTTGTTGGGCACAAACTTGGGAGGTGGGCGTTGTTGCCAGGTCGTCCGTCACATCAAGCATTCGGCTAGGTGTTTGTAACAGGGTGTTTGAGATTGATCAAGCATATTCCGTACTAACACTATCAATCATACAAGACTACACCTTGTGTTTTTTATTTATTCGTTAGGTAATATCTAGATATGATGTATGTCTAGATAAATATTGTTTGTATGATATAAGAAGTACTTACGTTTGTTGAGCTGAATAGCGAGTCTGAATAATATAAAATTAATATTTAGAAGAAAAACATTATAAGATATACGACTTAAAAGGGAAAACACCACCCACATGACTTTTCCAGTTTAATCGTGTTGTCTGAATTAATTCACAAACAAACACACACCTTAAAACTTATTACATTAAGTCAATTTAGTTAAATCAAACACGATCGAATTATATAGTATACTAAACCACATAATGATGTCATTTGAAGATATAACCAAATAAAAAATCAAACATTCTCAGATATAAAAAGAACCCATTCCAATATAATCTCATGCTTTAAAAACGTAAACAAAGCATTAATTCCCAACTTTTTAGCAACAAGCAGTAAAGAAAATAAGAAAATAGATGTTCAAAAAGTGTTCGTTATGCATTTCTAAGGAGGATTGAATTGCTTATTTCTTTGATTTTAATTGATTTCGAGTCTTCTAGCTGAAGGGTAGAAAATAGAATTAGTATGTTGGTTAATGGCCTTATAAACAAAAACGGGCTTATGTTTATACAAAATGAAATACAAGCTCATTTTATTAAGTTAATTTTAAAAAACTGATGAACCTAAGTGTTAGTCCCGTTTCATTCAAACAAAAGATATAACGATGAATATTACGAAGAACACAAATAAATCAATGAACTAGATACGTTTTATTCATTGACAAAGAACGGAATTCACTTAGAAAACCGGAAGAATTCACACAGAATTCATGGGTGTTAATAAACCCTAAGAACTCTATAAATAGAGTTCTTGATAAACTTGGAAAGTAAGATAAGTGCAATCTCTCTAACAAATAGGAGATATGCATAACAACTTACCTAAAATATAGCTCCAAGTAACTAAGTCTCATCTTTGAGTCTTACTAAGACTCATAATCACTAAGACTCAGAACACACTTAGTCTTAGAAGTCACCTAGACTCATATTATGACTCATAATTACTAAGACTCATAATCACTAAGACTCAAAACACACTTAGTCTTAGAAGTCACCTAGACTTAGATTATGACTCATCAGATTTATAAGTTGGGTTTTAATCATTGGCTTTTCCCAACAATCTCCCCCTATCTGATGATATCAAAATCTTTTCACAAACATACACCAAGTATAAAAACTGACTCAGACCATAAAAGTAGATAATAAAAAACGTAAGTCTGAAACAGAAAAATAATTCTTCTTTTCTTTATCCATTCCAATCTGTCATTCTTCCATGTAATTAATCTTTTCAGTTCTTGATCAGACGGATTATGCAGTTGTAGACACTTTAGAAGACTTCTTCCAATCTTTCTTTTAGCTCCTCCTATTTGATGATTACAAAACCAATAAACTGATTACAAGAAATGTAATGTTTGAGTTGTTTACTTTGTAGCTTGAATCTCCCACTTAACATCGCAACTCTTTTTCTTGTTAATCTTTTAAACTTTTCTCCCCCGTTTTGTTATCATCCTTCTTCAATAAATAAAGTTTGAACGCATCTAAAAACTTTATTTTCGGCTTCATAGATGTTAATTACCCTTGAGCTAGCCTTTATTTTGAATTCTGGATTCGTGTGAGACTGAGTTCATGTAAAACTGATTTGCGTGGGGCTGAGTTGCTCGTAGGGCTGAGTTGCTCAATCTGACCTCTGGGGCTGACCTACTCAGTCTGACTTTTAGGGTTGACCCGCTCAGACTGACCTTTGGTAACTCACGTCTTACTCTGAGACTGAATTGGTCAGACTGAAAATTTTCAGCAGATTCAACATTGAATATCTCCTCGATGACATGTCTGATCAAGCTCAAATTTGACAACAAGGTAGATCTATGTCTCTTTAACTACATATCCAAAAAATCAAGAAAATCCAACGGTTAACGAACAAACAGTAGTCGTTTTACCACAGCTTCACATAAAAATCAGCAAACATTCAACATTCATCTTTGAAATTATATATCTATTTTTCGAAACATCTGATGAGACTGAAACTTTGACAAAACTTAGATCTATACGCCTTGAAGATTATATCAACAAATCACCAAGATCTAGTGTGTAACGAATAAACGGTGATCATTTTAATATAGTTATACACGGTAACACTAAACTTTCTGCAGCAGACTTCAAAAATACATATCTCTTGATCAGAAGCTCCGATTGAAAATTCCTTCTGTCAGAATGTGTGCCTATGTGTAAATCATCTTCAGTAAAAATTTCATGAAAATCCAACGGCTAACGAATGAGATATGCCCTTTTTATCACCGCTGCCCAGAATATGACGAACTTAAACACGAATTTTCAACAATCTTCTTTGAATACGATGTCTTTTATCTTGAATGGATCTTTACAGATCTGGAATAGATCTTACACGCTCTTGATACCAATTGTTAGTCCCGTTTCATACAAACAAAAGATATAACGATGAATATTACGAAGAACACAAATAAATCAATGAACTAGATACGTTTTATTCATTGACAAAGAACGGAATTCACTTAGAAAACCGGAAGAATTCACACAGAATTCATGGGTGTTAATAAACCCTAAGAACTCTATAAATAGAGTTCTTGATAAACTTGGAAAATAAGATAAGTGCAATCTCTCTAACAAATAGGAGATATGCATAACAACTTACCTAAAATATAGGTCCAAGTAACTAAGTCTCATCTTTGAGTCTTACTAAGACTCATAATCACTAAGACTCAAAACACACTTAGTCTTAGAAGTCACCTAGACTCATATTATGACTCATAATTACTAAGACTCATAATCACTAAGACTCAGAACACACTTAGTCTTAGAAGTCACATAGACTTAGATTATGACTCATCAGATTTATAAGTTGGGTTTTAATCATTGGTTTTTCCCAACACTAAGTTTGAACTCAAAACCTAAAGTTAGATTCAAAAAAATCACACGAGGAAGAGGATATTGTTAACTATATAATAAACATCAAGTTCATTATTCTAAACACACCATAATCGATTTAGGTTTCTTTGCCTAAACCGATTTCTACTCCTTCCTCCCTTTCGATCGGCCAAGATCCCAGAACATGATTAGGTTTTGGTTTCCTTCGAGTACAAGGAATATTGAACACCTATTTGAGGTGTGGTTCGAATCCGGTTAAACCAAGGAGATACAAGGAGTCGTTTGACAAACGTTGATGAATCTATAAACGTGTATGTTGGGATAATTAGTTATCCATATTGGGATTTGATGATACAAATATAAACCGATAACGGTGAAGAAATAGTAGTTTTGGAGTTGCTGATTTATATTGAAAAAGACTAAGTGATGGTTACTACTGCTCATAGTAGTTTCTACTGCTCATACAAGTTACTACTGCTCATACAAGTTACTACTGCTCAGTTACTCCTGGTGGGAGTTACTACATACTTGGTTACTACTGCAACTCAGTTACTACTGCAACTCAGTTACTACTGCCCTATCAAGGGTTAATACTGGTGAGAAGATAAAGATTAATTTAGAATAAGATATGATTAGATTTAATTTTTATTTGTAATTATCTTTATCACAAATATAGGAATTTCTTACCTTAGAATAGGGAGATATTCTAGGAAGGTTACAAAGATATCAAATCTTTGTAAATATTATTCCTACGAATTCGTAGGAGTTTGTTAGAAACAAGGTTATAAAACCTTGATACATGCATAGAGAAAAATAAACGAGTGACTGCATAGAAAATGCATGGTGATGTAAACCTAGAAAAACTAGGTTAAGCCCGAAGATCAAGGTGTCCTTGATCCTGATATCGTTGTAAATATCTGTTATATTTATGATCAAAACATAATTGGAGAGTTGGTGGAAAACTGTTTTTTGTTCTTGATTATTCATTTATATTCATATTCATATACATAAACTGTTATTCACAAAACCTTGAAATATTAAAGTGTTGATCCGCTGCAACTTCTTTGATAGATCTAGATCTACACGTTTGTTTTTATACAAACCTAGTTCGAATAGATCCTGACTGTGTACTAGCATACAAGTTTGTTGCTAAGGAAGGTGTCGTGTACAAACCTGTAGAAGGACTTTATTATAAATCCTACACGAGGTAAATCAACAACAAAGGTAACATTCTTACTTAGTTAATATTGATTACGTGTATTACTAATTGATTTCGTTTCGTGTTGTGTGACAACCTTATTAGATAAATCCCTACGGAACTAGACCGTAACCCAAATTTACTATATAAAAACATAAAAAGTCGTGGTGGGGGGGGGGGGGGGGAGGAGGTGGTTTGTTTGGGAGCCATCTGACGGCTGCTCATAGCCGGCGGTTGCGTTAAGCCAAGCGGCGAATGCGTTAAGCCATCCGGCGGCTAGAGAGATTTAAAAAAAAAAGTTAAAAACTTTTTGTGACTAAAGAATTATGAAACTAGATTTTAACTTATTTTGGAATTATTATACGTTCGAAAACGCATTTGGTTGGGTTTAATATACTGTAATATGCTCCAACGACGGAACGTGGAATCTTACAAAATACTTTAAAATCCAATAATTTTAAAAACATGTCTAAGCAAGAACGGTTGTGAGTATTCTACCCTTTAATGAGGTTGGTTTTGAATACGCCTTGCGTTGACCACCGTCACCGTTCTTACCTGGTCGTGTTCAAATAGAGCTACCGAAAGGGTTTTATAATATACACGTGGTGTATATGAATTAGACATCTAGCCGCACATAAAAATTATAAAAAAGTACTGAAAACGGTTCTTACTATTAAATACAAATTATGTTACGAAGTTGTGTGCATGCCTCTTCGTACATAAAATAATTTTCCACCCATGGAATTAAGTTGACCATCCATGTTGCCAAGACAACTTGTACTTGCTCGTTACTTCTACGTGAGACGTAGGTAAAGGGTTTTCAAGGTGGGTTACCACTCATCGTGAGACGGTGGTGGACTATCTGCAGTCTTTAGTTGGACGGATTAAATCGAGTTAAGCGGTGACACCTTAATGACGATGCAATAAGATGCGATAAAATATGATTAATGTCATGATCAACATATCGATGCTTGATCATTAAATGACATTAAGTCTCATTTCTAGGAATTGCATCGGTAAATGCAATTATTGAAAGTCACTTACCATTTAAGTAACATTTGTTCCTAGCAGATCAGCTGATGGAACGGTGATTATGCCATGTGGATCCTAGTCTATGAAATTTAAACCATGGGATTTTGAATTATCTTAAGAATTAACCTATCAAAAGTACTAAATTGAACTTTTTTCTGTTTTGTAGAAATGGCACAAAATCCCAAATCTAGCACGATTATGTCAGAAATCAAAACAATGTTCAAACGCGAAAATTTGTTGGACCAAATTTCAATGATTAGTTTCGCCAGCCAAGAATTGGTCTCCGAGTGATAAAGCGATTACCAGTCATTACTATACCGATGATTCTGGAGCCTACTGAATCTAACGATGAGGCATTCTGAGCAACTTATAATGCATCGTATGAAAGTCATAATGAAGTTGCATGTTTGATGCTCAACGGTATGACCCATGAACTACAAAAGTAGTTTGAGAATAAGTGGTCGGATGAAATGATCACTAAGCTTTGCACTGTGTATAAGAAACAAGGAGGTCTTGAACTGAATGACTTAATTCAAGAGTTACATGAGTGTAAGCATGTTGATGGAACGCCGGTAGGAACTCACGTTCTCAACATGAAAATGTACTTTAATAGGTTGAAAAGAAAGAATTTACCTTACCATGAACCTATTGTTGCTATCATTTTTCTCAATTCCATTTCACAAAGTTTTGATGAATTTACGCTTAAATACAATATACATGGTATTGCTAAGACTCTCAATGAACTTCATGTTATGCTCGTGGCGTTTGAGAAAAGTCTTCCCAAGAAATTGGATACCAGCCATCCTCTAGCGATCAGTGGTGGTAGGGTTCATAAAAAAGAAAAGACAACCAAGGGCAAAGCTACACAGGATGGAAAGACTAAACAAGTTGTTGTTGATGCTCCCAATCCTAAGAGCACCCCTCCAGCTAAAAAGGAGCATCCAACTAAGGATGATGGATGTCATCACTGTGGATTGGTGGGACATTGGAAGAGGAACTGTACTTTGTATCTAGCTGAGGTGCAAGATAGGAAGCGAGACGGTAACCCCGGACCTTCAGGTATCTTCACTATAAAGTTATATTCTTTCTCTAAATCAAATTCTTGGGTATATGACACTGGTTGTGGTACTCATATTTGTAATTCCTTACATGGATTTAGAGCAAAGAAGAAACTAAAGAATGGATCTATGTACCTGTACGTGGGCAATAGAATACGTACAACTGTGGAATTCATTGGAAGCTTTGACTTACATTTATCCTCGGGCATAATTCTTGTTTAAGACAATTGTCATTATGCACCTACTATCGTTAGGGGAATTGTTTCAGTTTCAGTTTATAAAGAATAATGGATTCACTAATTGTTTTACTGAATTTTGTATTTCTGTTTAAAAACATAATGTTAATTATTTTAATCCGATTGATATTAATGGTATGTTTGAAATAAATTAGCATGATCATTCTTCTTTAAATAAAAATTCAATGTATAATATTAGCACTAAACGAGTCAAGTCCAACATAGACTTAACTTATCTATTGCATTGTCGTCTTGAACACAGAGGAAAGTGTTGGGTATTGAAAGTTATGGATGAAGCTATGAAATCTTTAAAATGTGTTTTTGATCTAAGTGTTTAAGTCGGGTGAACAAAGTTCATCACCCGACTTAAACATAGAAAGTCATTCAGTGAAGATTTTAACTCAGGTGAACATGTTACTACACCAGAGTTAACTGAAGTTCACCGGAGTTAAATTAAACTGAAGATTAAGTTGGTCAACACAAGTCAACATTGAAGATTATAATTCTGATGATGAAGACTCTACTTTCGAGTTAAAGTGAACAGGTTCAGAGTTAAAGTTAAGACGAAGACTTCATTGTTCGTGTTTAGTTTGTATAGTCTGTTAAGATATCTATAAATAGTGGGAGGTGTGTATTGAGTCAAGTGTCTCTCAGTGCAAGGTCACCAAGCCTGCATTCGTAGAGTACCATTGAGCTTCACTGTTGTAATCAATTTGTAAACGACTCTTCCCGCCAAAATCCTTCTATGAAAATATCTTTACATTCTCTTTCAATTAACCAATTCTCAATACATTATTGTTTAGATTCAATCAAATCATGAGATTCCGCATCATGATTTGAACAAACAATTCACTGTTAGAGTTTTGGATCCTGTTTAAATCCTGTCAGCAAACATCGCATTGAAAGGCTTCAACGTGAAGGGCTTTTAAAGTCAAATGATGTTTCATTTGATAAATGCGAATCTTGTGTATCGGGCGAAATGGAAAGGAAACCCTTTCCGCATCAAACGCAAAGGAAACCAATCTATTAGGAATCATACATACAAATATATATGTTCCCTTTAGACATGTGTCAAAGAAAGGTGCTAGTGATGTGTAAAATCTAGTCTTAAATTTAACCTACTATTTCACGTAATTACACACTTATAGGCAGTGTACCTCTTCATATATAATATAGTTTAAAAGCAAGTAAAGGTTCGTTCGCAGGGACTAATTTGGTTTTTAGATTTCGAATTAATAATACTATTTGTTTTGGGGGTTTTTTTTTCGTAACAAAAAGATTGATTGAGTAAAAATTGCAAAGTAATTAATAAAAAGTGATTAGTAAAAATCGAGTTGAAAAGTAATTGAGATTATCAAATAATGAGAAAAATACACTTGTTTGACACTTCACTTGTTTTCCATTTAAGTTTACGAAATTGATTTATTATAAAACTTCTAAGATATAACAAAAGTCCTCTCGAATCTTTTACTAACTTTAACTACCTCTAATTATACGGTTCCTCTCGAATACAATTATAATTATTGATAATTAAGCGTTAAGTAACAAACCTGTTTTTAGTGATTTAATCTTATAGAGTTTCCTCTCGAATAACTCCTCTAAATACTAAGTCCTTCCGAATCTTAACAAATAGACTTACTCAATTAAGTTTAATTACCTAAGTTGTTATTACTAAGTCCTCTCGAATCCTAGTAATTTTAAACCGATTATAGACCGACCGATTATTTCATATAAATTACTTAACCTATCTAGATTTCTCTCGAATACCTAGAATGTTGATTAATTAATTAATATATAAACAACTTGATGATAATATTTTAAAACTTAAGCAAATAAGGATTTTCAATTAAACACAAAAACCTTAACAATCAATTACGCAAAAGTAAACTTCAAACAAGATCCGTTAATCAAACAAATGTAAAAGGAGTTTAGTTGCTCATAATTAAAATAAAACAACAAATAAACAAGTAGAAAACATAATAGAAAAAGTCTTAAAAAGGAAAAGAGAAACAAACTAAAAGATTGCAACCGCGCCGTGACCGACGTTGAATGAAAACCAAATTCCTAGCTTGAAACCTTGCCTCCAAACGAATCCTAAGATTCCAATACTTGAGAATAATAATTGATTGAATGATTTTTCTGGATGTTTTGGGGTTGTATTTATAGGCAAAAACTAGATAGAGTTCGTATTCGAAACCAACTCCAAATCTTCAAAAATACAATGATGGGCCTTCCTAAATTCTTGAACATTGCAGCGTGGCCTTTTCTTTTATTTCCCTTTTTTTTGTTTAAGAGTCCTACTGATATCGCATAATTATATAGATATTTATATGCGATATTTTGTCATATTTCATAGTAAACATGATGGATAGGATAGGTTTTTTACATTTAATTGTGTGGAAAAGTGTTTTTATCTATTTTACAGGTTTACATGATCGGGAAGTGGAAATGGTGGAAGAAATGAGCTTAAAAGACAAAAACATAGTGATTTCTGACGAAGAGAACGTCGCAGTAGCACCTCCACCGTTTTGATCATAACTTCTTCATACGATATTACGAAGAATTGGAAATGGGAAATCACCCGGTGCTGCGCACCTAAGGACTTGGTGCTGCGCATCTATCTGATAAACACGAAGAATTGTAATTCGAGTCGAATACGTTTTCCACTTTGCTTTTGCCTATAAATACAAGACCAAATCTGTCCAGAAATCATTCCCATTATTATTCTAAGTCTCTGGAGCTGGTTATTACGTTTAGAAGCAAGATTCAAGCTAGGAAGATCATATTTTCGGCGGTCACGACACGTTTTGTCGAGTTCTTCGTTTGCTCTTTTCCTTTTTAGACTTTTATTCCAGTATTATTTCAATGACTTTAATTGCTTTTTCAGACTTGATCATGAGGAGCTAAACTTTCATTATGCTTGTTTGAATAACGGGTCCTATTTGAAGTTTAATTAACGTTTTCGATTGTTTATGTTTTTGTGTTTAACCGTTGATCCTTATTTGCTTAAATTTTATTATATTATCAAAGTTGTTTATATATAATTTGACTAATCAATATTCTAGGTATTCGGGAGGAATCTAGATAGGTTTAACAAGTTATATGAAGTAATCGGTCGGTCTATAATCGATTTGAAATTATTAAGATTCGGGAGGACTTAGTAATAACAACGTAGGTAATTAAATTTAAGTGAGTAGGTCTAAGTATTAAGATTCGGAAGGACTTGATATTTAGAGGATTTATTCGGGAGGAAACTCTATAAGGTTAAATCACTAAAACGGGCTTGTTGCTTATTGCTTAATTGCTAATAATTATTACTGTATTCGGGAGGAACAGGGTAATTAGAGATAATTAAAGTTAGTAAAAGATTCGGAAGGACTTTTATCATATCTTAGAAGTTTTGTAAACAATCGAGTTCGTAACTTTAAACGGAAAATAGGTGAAGTGTCCAACAAATATACTTTCTTATTATTTGATTAAATCATTAATCTTTCGTTCGATTTTAATTAATCATCACTTTTTCTTAATTACTTGCAATCGTGTGTTACGATAAAAAAAAACCCCCAAAAATACTCAGTATTATTTATTCGAAATATTAAAACAAATTAGTCTCTGCGAACGAACATTTACTTGCTTTAAACTATATTATATACGGATAGGTCCACTGCCTAGAAGTGTGTAATTGCGTTAAATAGTAGGTTAATTTTAAGACTAGATTTTACACATCACCTACACCTTCAAATATATAACTATCATATTATATATAATATTTCTTTCTCTCTTTTTTTTTTCCATGAGGCAGTGTTGGTTTCCATATTAAATTATGTTTTCTTGGTTTCCTCTCACCACGTGAACTCCCTTTTTTTTTTCTCATCCTCGCCGCCGAAACTTTTCGATAGAATTGTCCCCAACTTTTTAATTAGAAGAATAGGATTTACATGAAAACTATTAATTGCAACTCTCCCCAACGTGGATGTCTCAATATTAATTTCATATCTTTCATTTGAATTTATTGACATAGAGTCAATATCTTTTCCAAACTCTTAACATCAAATTTTCATATTATTCATTATTTCTTCGTCTAAAAGTCCACTTTACCGTCACATTCAACCTATCACTTGAATAAAACACTTTCACACAATTAAATGTAAAAATACTATCCTATCCATCATGACTAAATACGAAAATGATCAAATATCGCATAGAAATAACTATATAAATATGCGATATCAGCTAGCTATTTCGTTACATCTACGGATGATTTCAGCCGTTATGGTTATGTTTACTTGCTCAAACATAAACATGAGGTGTTTGAAACATTCAAAATGTTCCAAAACGAGGTTAAAAATCAACTCGGCAAAACCATCAAGATCCTTCGATCGGATCTTGGTGGTGAATACTTAACACAAGAGTTTAAGGAACATCTTTAACCACGTGGAATTGTCCAAGAGTTTAAGGAACATCTTCAACCACGTGGATTGTCCAACAGCTTGCTCCTCCCTATACCCCACAACATAATGGCGTATCGGAGAGGGGGAATCGAACCTTCTTTGACATGGTGAGATCGATGATGAACCTTACTACTCTTCCATTTTCTTGTTGGGATTATGCTCTAGAGTCTGTTGTACGCATTCTCAATACATTCCAACTAAAAAAGGTTGATAAGACACTATATGAAATATGGTACGGAAAGGTCCCTAATTTGTCTTACTTAAAGGTCTAGGGATGTGATGCGCTTGTGAAGTGAGATACGCCTGACAAACTCGAACAAAGATCTGTTAAGTATATCTTTGTAGGATACCCAAAGAAAATGATGGGTTACTACTTTTATAATCCTACCGAACAGACTGTTAAAGTTGTACAATATGCCGATTTTTTCGAAACAAAGCTTATCGTTCAAGAAAACAGTGGGAGGATTGTAGACCTTGATGAGATTCAAGAGGAAGATGCATAAACTTCTACTCATACTGGCGAACATAAAAAAAAAATTGGGGGGGGGGGGGGGGAAATGATTGAGCCTCATGTTATGCCTTAGTCTCAAACTTAAGTTGATGTTATTCCGATTCATAGGTCCGAGAGGGCAATACGTGCTCCTCAAAAACTAAACCTAAATATAGCTTTAGGTAATGAAGAACATATACTAGGGGATCTTAATGAACCTCGAACCTTTAAGGTTGCATTATCAGGGCCTGACTCTAAAAAATGACTTAAAGCTGCGAATGTGGATAAGCAATCCATGAAAGACAACAACTTTTGGGATTTGGTTGATCGTCCTCCAAATACCACAACGATGGATTATAAATGGCTTTTTATCATAAAGACCGACATGGATGGCAATATACACATATATAAAGCTCGTCTCATGGCAAAAGGTTTTACTCAAGTTTATGGTATAGATTATGAAGAAACCTTCTCCCTAGTGGCAGACATAAGAGCTATTAGAATTCTTTTAGCCATAGCGGCGTTCTATGACTGTGAGATATGGTAAATGGATGTCACGACAACTTTTTTGAATGGTTATCTAGACGAGGACGTCTATATGAACCAACCGGAAGGCTTTATTGATCCATTATATCCCAACAAAGTATGCAAACTTAAGAGATCCATTTATGGAATTAAGCAAGCATCACGAAGTTAGAATAAGCGATTTGATGAGGAAATCAAGAAATCTGTTTTTACTCAAAATCCTGATGAGCCATGTGTATATAAAAAAGTCAATGGGAGTAATGTTACTTTGCTAATCTTATATGTAGATGACATATTGATCATGGGAAATCACATTCCAATGCTACAAGAAGTAAAATCTTTCTTGGAAAGTGTTTCACCATGAAAGATGTAGGAGATGCGACATTTATTCTGGGAATCAAGATCTCTAGAGATAGACAAAAGCGGTTAATCGAACTGAGTCAAAGGGCTTACACTGACAAGATATTAAAGGGATTTAATATGGAAAATTCCAAGCATGGAAATGTGAATACAAGAAAGACTTGACTTAAGTATCACACAATGTGCTTCTACACCTCAGGAGGTGGAGGGCATGTAGAGGATACCTTATGCTTTGGCAGTAAGGTCTATCATGTATGCTGTAAGATGTACAAGGGCTGGTGTGGCTTTCGTGCAGAACATTGTTAGTAGATACCAACAGAATCCTGGCGAAAACCATTGGATTGATGTCAAGAACATTCTTAAGTACCTTAGGGCTAAAGGTTACTAGATATGGTTATAATTTATGGTGGAAATCCTGAGGCTGATCTAAAGGTTACTAGATATTGTGACACTGGATTTCAGACTGACCTTGATGACACGAAATCGCATACTGGATATATGTTCACCTTGAATAGAGGAGCTGTAGTTTGGAAGAGCAAGAAGCAATCCACTACACCATTTCTGCAATAGAATCCGAGTACATTGCATCTTCAGAAACTGCCATAGAAGCTGTTTGGATATGTAAATTTATTTCTGGACTTGACGTGGTTCCCACAAATATATTTCCAATGGATAAGTATTGCAACAATTCTGGAGCCATTATCATAGTTAATGAACCCGGTGTTCCGAAAGGAGCCAGACACTACCATCAGAGATATCACTATGTCCGTGAGCAAATCAAACAAGGTGAACTCAAATTACTCAAAGTTCACACGATAATCTAACTGATCCCTTTACGAAGGCTCTGTCAAAAACGAAACTAACTCAACATGCTGAGGGTATAGGATTCTATTTTGCTAGTAATCACATGTAGATTCGTGTTTATATTTGGATAAAGGATGTAATAAATAATTTTATCTTTAAATGAAATAAATATTTGATATATGAGGTTTTTCATTTATTATATCAATTGTATCTTTTTTTCATGTTCTAATCCTTGAATAATATTTTTGGCATATATTATTATTCTAAATATCTGTTGTCACTTAATTATATGGGAATATAATTAAATTAAGACAATATCTGAGTGTTTAGTCAGAAAGACTCGCCAACTAACATAGTATCCACAAGATGCATATTGGATTATCCCATCAATGAATTATTACTTTATAGATCTTAGTCATTAAGTATAATTCTTATATGATTGGTTTATTTACCCTTAGACTTGAGATGCAAGAAGTTACACATGTATGGAGTATATTATTTGATCATAGTTCTACCTATAATAAGAAAGGATAGTACAAAGACTATTTTTGGTAAAATAGTTAAATACATGGCTAACGCTTGTATTTAAGATCAGATTTGTTCCTTCAGCTTGCAACTGACGTATGATACTACTGGGTCACTCGTGAATCCTTAGAGATATATATCTGGTCAGATCCAATATTAATCTAGATGCGTCTCGATATAATTTGGTAAGCTTAAGTGATTAACAAAATGAGAAACATAAACTTAATAGATGGAATGACCTAGATCCATATCCATATGTAACTAGAGTATCTGTAACAAAAGGATGGTAAACTCAAACATTGCCTCATAGTGACTTTTGGAAACTTCAATCATGTATTAAGTGTTATCACATTTTTGAGACATGCTCAAAGTGGGAGTTGTTGTAGGGCTGTCAATGGGGCGGGTCGGGCGGGTCTTTTGTTGATCCAAACCTGACCCAAGATCCAATTATATGGGTTTGGGTCTGACCCATTAGCTATTGGATCTTGATCCAACCCAAATCCAACTAATTTAATGGGCCGGATCTTGACCCGGGTCGACCCAAATAATAATAATTTTTTAATATCATATTTATTATTTTTCATGTCTTATTCGCTTACCCTCTTAACCACCAACAAAACTCTAAAATAGAAAAGCTTTTTTTTTTCTTAAGAAACACTCGATAGTTATTGATATATATATATAACCTCTCTTTTGCTATATCTAATTATATGTAATTAACTATATACATGCATGCTTATAAAACACTGCATTAAGAAGTTGTACAGTACAAGATGTCAATGCATACTCTTTTGCTGGGTTGTACTACACTTTTTGAGAATACTCTAAAATTTTGGAACTTGATGGATCATTGAGTTGTAATGTACAACTCAAGTATGCATGAATTTTATGAACATTTATAAGGTTTATGTTCTCGATACATGTTTGGTCAATCTAAAATTAGAAACTGTGTTTTAATGATTTGTATCTTATGTAGTAAAGCTTGTACCTTTAATATGGATTTTAATTAATAGATTTGTTTTTTTTTAATTGGGGCGACCCGGGCGGGTCATGGATCGATCCATGTAAAGATCCACTAAAATGGGTAGACCTATTGGATCATTTTTTAGGTCGTTGGGTCCTATTTTTGAACCCATTAGGTCATGTTATTGGGTCGGGTCTGGGCGGGTCTGAATCAAGACCTGCCCCATTGACAGCCCTAAGTTGTTGGTAACACGTCAAGTAAATGTGTGTCTATAAATATGTGAGCCTGCGAGGTTGCACGCATTGACATTTAGACACGACTATACGTTTATTAAATATTAAATATTAATTAATGTGTTAATTGTAATAATTGGCAAATGAGAGGGTTTATTATGTAAAACATTGTTTCTTAATTACAATACAACTTGCATCGAAAGTAATTGTTTGCTATATAATGAACATCAAGTTCATTATTCTAAACACACCATAATCGATTTAGGGTTCTTTGCCTAAACCGATTTCTACTCCTTCCTCCCATTCGATCGGCCAAGATCCCACAACGGGATTCGGTTTTGGTTTCCTTCGAGTACAAGCAAGATCGAACACCTATTTGAGGTGTGGTTCAAATCCGGTTAAAGCAAGGAGAAACAAGGAGCTGTTTGACAAATGTTGTGGAATCAATAAATGTGTATTATCATAAAAGTCTATTGTTAAATAAGGTGTAGTGTACAAAGCTGTAAAAAGATTTCGTTATAAATCCTTCTTACTTAGTTAATATTGATTACGTGTATTACTAATTGCTTCCGTTGCTCGTTGTGTGACAACCTAATTACCTATATAATCTATAACTGAAAAATGTTATATGTTGCAATAAAATCATCATCTTTAAATAACAAAGGAATTAACTGCAATTAATTAAGATCGTTGGAAGCGAATTTCGTGAGGATGACGATGAAAGATGTTAGGATTAAGAAGGGTGCAGGATGCAGTTGGATCTCCGTTAAGAATTCAGTCCATACATTTCAAGCAAAAGACACATCTCATTAAAGAAACTCAGACATCCAAGCAGTGCTAGCTAAGCTGTAGTGGGAAATGAAGGCAGCTGGATATATAACATCCGATTAGCGCTCTTTTATTTAGAGGAAGAAGAGATAGAATGAGAAGTTTGGCATCACAGCGAGAAGGTAGCTCTTGCGTTTGGCCTCTGGGTAAAGATTATGAATGCTCTTGTAGTGATTACTGGTAACCATTTTAACAATGTGTTTGTTTTACAGGTCTCAGGTTTTTTGGGCATCATAAATTTTAACATTAACCTTGTGTTTATGTTTTCTTTTTTAGAGAAAGAAGGCTGAAGGCTGGCAATTTATGACGTCAACTCTGGTTAACATTTTGCTATGGCCATATTTCATGTTGATTTGATTATTATTATTTAAAGCGGGATATGTCCGCAAAAAAGTTAATACTTTACAGAATTAATATTAACTTTTGCTATGGACATAATATGAAGTTTTGTTCATGCATTCTTGCTTGATAAATACTTCATAGTCAAACTCAAACGAAAATATGGCTCTGAAAAGGTCCAAACAAAGGGATTAGGGAAGTTTAAGTCTTCAGCAAAACTAGTCTTTTCAAAAATATTGAATTCTAAAGCGGACTAGTATTAAGGACTCCTAAATATAGCATAAACTTCTACAGAAAATATGCTCAAAACCAGCCTATTCAGAAGTTCAGAACGGTTACCGACAAACGTGACATTCCACATCTGGTGGCTTTGTTGACAACTTATCAAAACTAATGTTTATAACAGATCCTGCATTCAAGAAGATCAAACTTGAAGAATTGTTATCAAACACTAATGTTTATCAGAGTGATGGAGCGACGAACACGAATGTAATAATTATCAGAAAGTACTACTTTCATGTCTAGTTAGGAACTGTAACTTTGCCTCAACCTCAACGGTGAAGCTCTCTGTTAGACCGGAATCAATGCTCTGTAAGTGCTACGTTCTCAAAGCTAAAGAGGTATCCCAAGTAAAAAATGAAGAGAAACCACTATGCAACACCCATTTGTTTACTAGTCACACCTATTTTTTTATAAATTATCTTAACAAACCAAAACATAATTATCGAGATTGTGCCTAAACTAATCACATTCATCACTGGGAACGAGTGTGAGCATAAAACACCATTCCAGATTGCTGCTGTAAAGGAGGCGTAGGCCGAAAACTAGGAGGTGCTGGGGACGGCAGGGTCATTTGTATTGGCTGATGAGTCAAAGGAACTATTGGACTCATCATATAAGATGGTGGTGTTGGTGGAGGTGGTGGTGGTCTTGTTGGCAATGGCAGAACATTGACATTAGCATAAGCATATGAGGTAACGCCGCCGTCAGAGGATTGCAAATATTGCTGAGAATGTGGATTTGGAATTGTGTGATATTGGGGTTGAGAGTTGGGAATAAGAGTCGATTGGGGCATTAAAACCGTTTGGTAAGGTTGTGAAGGTATAAATTCTGGTTTTGAGACAGAATTATTGGTTGAAAAAGAATTAGAAACTGCAGTGGTTTTTGTAAGGCCTTCTTCTGCTGCAAATGTAGAGAGAACAGACGACATGATATACTGAGAGGAGGTGGATGAAGCAAGCCTATCTGCAACTTCTGCTGCTATATCAGCAGCACATTTTTTAGTTCCTGCTTTTGCATCAGCAGATGGTGGAGTAGCAGTAGATGGTTTTGAATCTGTTACATAATTTTTGTCATTTAGCCGTTTGCGCATTTTTTCTGCTTCCTCTATCTGTGCTTGTGCTACCTGGAAAAACAGTTTACAAGTTGTTGACATTCCGATGGTGGAGTACACGATAACCACATATGAGTTTCTTTTTCCGATTTTGTTCTTGTAATAAAAGCAAATTACTCAAACACTCTTGTTTTCAATATCCTAACAGCTGGAAGTAGAGGAGACAAAAAGGATGTGGCAGGAGAGTCGAGTATCAAAATGGATAATTTTAGTACGCCACACCAATGACACTTTATAGCTTTTCTTTCATTCAATTCTATGAGCAATTTCCATTAGAAATTGATTGAAAAACTATATTACTACAACAATAATCTAATTTTAGAAAAAAAAACAGTTTAGATGATATTTTATGCATTTGAGCAGGTGAAACTGTTTCCATTTTTCGCTGATCTTTTTTATTTTCAAAATATCACCCACTTGATTAGTATAGCCCAAATTGATCCGTTTACCTCTAAATAGGTTGCAACTGCCACAGTCAATTACAGTGTTGACACTCCAAAGCCAAAGATTGAGGCTGAAGAAATAGCAATACCAAGCATATGAAAGTGGGAATACGAACCTGCATTTGAGTGCGGACATTCTCTAAGTCGGATTCCTGATGATATAAAAAGTAACAACAAAAAAGTTATAAGCGAACAATTGTTTCCAACCAGTTTGCAAATATAAAATATTAATAACAGATAAGATACTTGCTTTTCAATTTATACCTGGTCATTCAATGCATCACGCAACTGAGACACAAGGGCCAATCTATTTGCTTCAACAACTTTAAGTTTCTCGATACACTGCTTCAAAAGATTTTCTTCTTCCTCCAGTTCTTTAGACAAAGTTGTCCTCTTGGGGTCATCTGCTGCAATTTTATGAAATCTCGTTAGAAAGCACTCATGTGATACGATCATAAAATGTGATTTTTAAAGAATCAATAGCCAACCATTTGGTAAGGTCAAATCAATATTTTTCTCAATTTTTTTAACACGGTGAACTACAGATTTGCATTTACTCATCTCTTCATCTTCACCATGGTGTTCGCTGACGACTAAGTGAAAAGCTGAGACAATTCTCTCTGCTGTACTTCCGATGGTCAGTTTCTGAATCACAACAAAATAATAACAAGATGTCAAGTAACCAGTATCTTAAACATGTCAATAATTTAAAGCAGGTTAAATCGGCAGGTGGGCGGGTTGGGTAACGGCTTTAGGACAGCACAGATAGATTTCATATGGATATTCACCCACAACACTTGTCGTTCAAAATATTTTACCCTTCTGAAACAACCAATGTGTCAGCCATGATCACAGAAAAATATTAATTCAATAACTATATAATTTTTTTTTAAAATAAAAAGATCTGGGTAGGTTTAATGAATTAAAAATACATTTTGGGCAACTGTCGACTCTTTTGACCTGTTGAGATGAAACTTCACCAGAATCAACTCAACATAACTCATAATATCTGGGTCGAAAATTACCACCAATCAATAAATATTGAAAAACCTTGAAAATAAAAATATTATGTACGTTAAAGAGCACTTCTAAGAGGAGTACAATTACATGAACCTTACCGTTCTTATGGATCGTGAATCTCTCTTAACAATTTTAACAGAACGAGAGCGTTTTTTTTGTGAACTCCAGAGGTTGGGGTGATTCTTCTCCAAGTAATATGTCTTTGATGCTCTTAGCACGAGATCCAAACACTCTCCTTTCTTCCCATATACTAACCTGACATTCACACATATATTGGCTTACGAAAACCTATTTACCAACGTTTTCCATACAAAAATACCAGTTTGATGACAGGACATAAGCATGCTTGTTTAATATCAACAAAATACTGTCAAGGGGTATATTCTTTTTATGTTTTATCTCAAACAGGTCAAAAGTTATAATAAAACTAATAGCTTAAATAAGAAACGGGTCACACAGTCGGAAGTTAACCAAAGTGTACTTTGATGACCAAAACATTTATAAAACTGTATTAAAAAACTAGATTGGTACAACTTTTATAATAGTATTTAAACACTTATTACACAGAAAAATGTAAAAAAAAAAAAAAATTGACGAAAGTGTTTCAAGTCAATCCCAACCAACCATTTGGACCCATACCATAAAACTACCTATAACAACAATTGCCCGCGCTCATTTTGCCACCACTAGTAAACTTAGTTTCAAACTATCAGTAATTGACCACTCAAACAATTAGCAAAAGAGAACGCTGCCGAAGACATACTTCAAGAGAAAAAACCGAAATATAAGATCAGTTTAGCAACGGGGTAGTAAGTAATTCAGAAAAAAATGAATGCATACCAGTCGGGTGACAACAGTTTTCCCACGCTCATCTCCGTTATCAATAAGCACTTTAAGAGCTTCTGGTAGTACCTTCCAAAACTCAGACACAAATTCATTCCCTTTACGTTTGCTATTCTGAAGGATATCATTTGCAAGATATAGAAGAGGAACCTTGTGAGGCACCTCAGAATTATGAAACTGTTTCTCCCATGTTGTAACAACCACTTGTGCATTGCTTCGGTGAAATATACACCAATGAGACAACGCTATAGAGAGTCAAGATAACATAGCATTGGTTTTTAAATAAGAAAATTAAATAGCATTTAGCCATTCACACTAAGTAAAACATAAAACAGAAGAAATATGAGCCTCTTGATCCTACTTACAGCACAATAAGACTCGGATTAACTCGTTTTTCAACAGAAGAAATAATATTCAAAATAAACAAGTAAGGAATCGAAAGCTTAGACACAATTGTGAAATACAAATAATTCCGCATATATATATATATATAAGTAGTCTCCAGTTTAAGGAACATAAGATATAATGCAAAAGAGGATACTTTCAATACACTGTTGAGTGGTATTGAGCTTTGCTAGCTTGTCTGCGAGTATCTCTTCATTAAACACACTACTCATCCCAGTTGGCAGCAACAGATATCATGTAACTTCAACTTAAAACTCTAGACTAAACCCTAGCTGCTGAATGGATGATTCGAGATTAAAATAGGGTTTCTTCGATTTCAAATCTAATGTAGGAGGATCTTTGTAAGTTCTATATAGCCGCTCAATGTATCTTCATTTGTATTTTGCTCCCTTCGATTAATGTATTTTTTAACATGCTTTTTTCATACTATGGTAACTAAAATTTTATAATTTTGATTGTTGTTAAGAATAAATTATTTAGATTTTTTTGAGTTTCTTGTGAGGATGAGTGGCTTCGAAAATTGTATATTTTTCGATTCATTGTGGTTGTAGCTTCGAATTGTCATATTTATTTTTCAAATGAAAAGAAGAAAAAAAGCCTAGATGTGTATACAAATAACTTAAGGGTTTTATTTATGTATTGCATTGATTAAAACATCAAACACAAATAACTATAACCAAAATTAATTAAAATGAAATCAGTGGCGGATCTAGGGATAAATGTTAGGGATATCCAGATTTTTGTCGTAATTCTCTTTTTTAAAAATCCGCTTTCTCTAAAAAAAAAAAATTATCGTCATAGGACATTTTCTTTAACCGTAATAAACAAGTTAATTGTTCATATTCGACTATCATAGTTTTTAAAAAATGTTAATAAAACACTTTTAATTACATAACAATTAATAGAAAAAGAAAAAGATATAAGACTTTTCCATTGTAGGAACTCAAAATTATATATTTGTACTAGTAAATCTTTTAGTTGCACAATCCCTATAATTAGTATTGAAAATATTCCAAAAAATTAATTCATAAAATACAATCTATATGGAACTCATTATTATTGTCTGCTTCTCGTTACTATTGCAAGTCTAGTTTAGATAATTATTGATTATTTTTGTAATTATCTCTTCCTTAAATATAACAATTGTGATTATGATGCAATTGTAATTGCAGTCATAATACAACTAGTATTGTAAAGTAGTTTCCTAAATTAGCTAGGTTAGCCTCAAGGTCTATATATACATAGATCCTTGTATAAAGAGAAACACATATATTATTCATTCGTTCTTAAGAGTAATATATTGAGGCTTGTAATTCGACAATCATTATTGTTCTTATATTATCAATAAAACAATATTTGTTTGTTTAATATACTTGTAATATCAAAGTGTTTATCCGCTGCTAAACTTCTTTGATAGATCAAGATCTATATTTGACGTGTTGGTTTACATAAGCTATATTGATCGTGAGAGGTAATAAATGATATTGAGATTAGCAATTTGATTTAGATAAGGAAAGCAACTTGCATAAATTAAAAATGATTAATTGAATTTAAAAGTATTAAATGAATACAGGATTGAATTACAATTAAATGTTTTCCCAGCAAAATGAAATAAAATCCGACCTTAAAAAAATGACTCCGAGTTAAAATTGAAAAAAATATTACTCGAATTAGAAATAAAAGACTATGACTTAAAATTTTGGTCAACAAAGTCAATTCAAACACCATATATAAACTAAGTTACCACCCGAATTAAATTAATAGCACCCGAATTAAATTAATAGCACCCGAATTAAATTAAAATTTCAAAGTCAACTCATTCAAATATTTCTGGGTTAAACTCTTAACACAACAATTAAAACAATCCAAGTTTAAAAAACAAATTTCAACTTCAGAAATCAAAAACTTATATTCTAAGATTTCATAAATTAGTTCATATGAGCAAATTTGCTAAAGAAATGAAATGTTTTGTAAAATGCAAAAACTTATATTTTGTATTAAAATTCAACATGTGTCAAAAATTCATAAATTGCAGGTTTTAATAATTTAAATATGACATGATATTTAACGACCTAAAAATATTTAAGGACTATATTTATAAGGGAAAATGCACTGGATGGTCATCGTACTATGCAAAAAATTCCGTCTAGGTCATTGTACAAATTTTTCGTTTAAATACATCACTATAGTTCAAAAAACCTATTATTTAAACCATTTTTACTCAATCAACCGGTTAACCTCCACTAATTATCTCTCTCTCTCTCTTTCATTTTGAAATTGATAACCCAACTCCACCTATTCTCTCTCTCTCTTTCGTTTTCAAATTGCAGAACCCAAATCCACCTACTCTCTCTCTCTCTCTCTCTCTCTCTCTCTCTCTCTCTCTCTCTCTCTCTCTCTCTCTCTCTCTCTCTCTCCCTCTCTCTCTCTCTCTCTCTTTCATTTTCAAATTGCAGAACCCAATTAGATCTTAACTTTATTATTTTAGTTGAACCCTAAATTGTTGTCATCGTTGAGAAGGTTTCTGCAATTTTTGACAAACAAAGAGTGTGAGAAAGAAAGATATAGAGATACCGATAGATACAGATCAAGAGATAGAAAAATGGAGAGCGAGAAATCATCATCACTTTTATCGTAATGGTCAGTAGGAGTAATGGAACGTTTCAAAATCGTGGAAAGCTACAAGCCTTTCATTTTCCGTCAATCGTCGTTGCCGTCATGGTCCGCCGACGACGTCGAACAGTTCATCGTCGCTTCCGTCGGTGAAGATTGGACAGAAAAAGTACCTCATGAGGATGTCAGCTTCTGGGAGGGAAGTTAGTCAGCTGGTCAAGCAAAAAGCAAAACTCAGTGGCAACATCCACAGCTGAAGCTGAGTATGTGGCTGCAGGGAGCTATTGTGCACAGTTACTATGGATGCAACATCAATTGGTTGATCTTGACATCATGATTCAAAACACTCCAATTATGTGTGACAACAAGAGTGCTATTCAAATAACTGAGAATCCAGTATTTCACTCCAGGACAAAACACATTGAAATAAGACACCATTTTATTCGAGACTGTGTGGAGAAGGGCAAAGTCAGACTGGAGTTTGTAGCCACAAATGATCAATTGGCAGACATCTTCACAAAACCTCTGAGTGCGGACAGGTTCTTCTATTTGTTAGGAGAACTAGGCATGTTAAATCCTTGAAATTTAACAAAGAATAAAATTTCAGTCTGACCTTTGGTCAGATCGTGTCTTTTCAGTCTGACCACAAGCTCAGACTGAATGTACTTTTCGTAACTATTAGTTTTTTTTTTGACGAGATTCTCTCCCTCGTGTTAAAATCAAAGAGAACGAATGATGTACCATTCATTCGGGTTCTTTCACTCAGTTTTGAGGAAGCTCTGGGAAAGGCTGCTTATGACCTACTTGATCAAATTTTCTATGTATGTCCTCTTCCCAGACTGACCTCTAAAATTTTCACTTACATCAACATCACTGAAGTTGAGGCAGGTTTGACACCCATTATGCTTCAGTGGATTGATAACCCCTTTATTGATCCTGAAATCATTGAGTCTGACCATTCAGACTCAGTTGATCAAGGTGAAGGAATTGACGAAAACTTGGAGGCAGACATTCCCTTACCAGACGCTGAGGTTGGGATTGGTGGGGCAGGGCAAGACGAGGCTGTCTCAGGTATGAATATCACTCTTTCTATCCCTCAGTCTGAGGTACAGTCCACTACCCACCTTGATGTTTTAGCAACTCAAGCGACCCACCTATTGAACTCACCAAGTTCCTTAGAGAAAGCTCTCACATCTAGCCCCACTCAAAATCAAGCACTAATGGACTCACTATTCCATGAGGCCGAGAGTTCTAAACTCCCCTCAAGTGCTGTAGATCAGTCCATCCTCCCTCTGCTAGAGCAAGAGGTGGAACTGACTACCCAGACTACCCAAAACCAAACTAGATTAGTCAGCTTGGAGAAACACGTTGATGCTGCTACAGCGACACATGTGGTAAGCATTGAAGACGATATTCCACTCCTGAATATCCCTGTACTTAGTATGGGAACACCCCCTCAGTTTCACAGCCTATTCCTAAGGCAATCTTCACTAGTTTTATACTAGTTCACGATACTGAACCACCAAATTACTCTCACTCCTATGCACAAGTCGTCAATGCCTCACTTCTCAAACTGAGTGAGGTACAGACTTCCACTTCTATGGCCAAGGATCGATCTCCTAGTCAACAGGGGGGATGTGAGGCTATACCAACTGTACCCATATCTACTGCTACTACTCCATCTCAGTCTGAGGTTGCTATGGCTGTTCCTTTGCTGTTACAAGCAATTAAGGACATGTCAACTCAGTTTGATGTCAAACTGAATGCAATGCAGGCTGAGATGAATGCTCTAAAATGTCAAAATGCTGTGGAGATGGAGGAATTGAAGGGGATGGTGTTGAAACTAACATCTGAGATCAGTCTGACGAGAAAGGGGAAACAGATTGTTGAGGACTCACCAGGGGATGCTCAGACTCAGGGGGAGAAAAATGTTACAACTACTTGTGAGTCTGACCTCCCCAAGAAAAGCTTGAAACGAAAGAGAGATGAAGGGGAGAAAAGATACTACAAGACAGTGATATTCAACCTGAAAACTGGTCAGTCTGAGGATCACTATGAGACTGATTACAGTGACATCTCAAGTGAGTCTGAGAAAGAGAGTCAAGGGAGTGACAAGGAGGAAGAAGAAAAGAATGGGGCTGATGCTGAAATGGAAACTCCAACTACTCAAGCTGAGACAGAAACTGAAATGGAGAATCCAACTGTTCAGACTGAGACATCAACAAAAGAAATAACTGACAGTCAAACTGAAGCTGAAAAACTGTCCAAACTGCAGAGATATGCATATAACGCTGGTATGTCAGTTGAAAACTACAAGGAATATGTCAAGGGCTAGTATTATGAGAAGTTTGATGCTAAACCCATAGATACACAAGAACAGAGTGTTAAAGCTGCTGAGGTGCTTGAAGCTGAAGTGAAAGAGGAAGAAGAAATGGCCTTTCAAGAAGAAAAACAGAGGGTTGAGGCTGACAGAAAAATGGCTAAGCAAGTACTAAGGGAAGAAGCCAGGTTGGACTACATTGAATCAAATTTCATCATGAGAAAATATGTGAACAAAATCCATGATTTGGATTGTCGTGATACTGGTGGATCTGATATGATGCTGACATGCTACCAAAAGGGGGACACCTTCAGAATTGGCGTATACAGAATGCACACCTTGGGGTTGGAAGAATGGAAGGAAATAGCCAATCTGAGCTCAAGAATAAATAACATTGCTCATAGGCTGATGGTAAAAAGGGAGGCAGTCTCAAATGTGAATGTTGCCCATATGCTGAAGCTTATCCTAGATGAAGACTACAGACAATTCTGCACAGTCAACAGAGTGAGAGCTGGGGCTAAATCACTTGGATTAGAAACAAGCAACATTCATCCAGTTCTTACAGACTTAATCTTCCAAGAAAGAACTTATGTGAAGACTGACAAATATGAAGGATTGTGTTATGTAGACTGTGGGGGAGAGGAATGCTTTCAAGCAAAGGACAGTTTAAACAAGTCCTCAATATATCACTACATTGCCCTTCTGAGTGAATGTGAATCTGACCAATGTATCCCATTTCGTATGAAGCTGATAAGCAGGTTATTCAATAACCTAAGGAGAATTGAAGAAATGGGGACATTGATGGACAAAGTAGAACTGATCAAGAATGATTATCAACTACTATTCAACAAGTCAGATGCTGAAATGGAGAAGCTGATGGGATGGAAAACTGAAAGAATAAAGTGGGCCAAAGAAGTATTGAAGCCTACTCCATGGGATGTGCCATTGAAGCCCAAGAAAGCCTCCAAAAGAAGAAAGTAATTTTTTTTTTAATTCACAAACTGTTTTATTTTGATTTTTAAGTTTGTGTTTGTTTTTGATGTGTTCGATTGTAAAAGACTTTAATTCAAACAGATAGGGGGAGATTGTTGGGAAAATCAACGATTTAACCCAAATTAATAAATCTGTTTATTAAAGTCTTAGCTTTTGAGTCTGAGTGGCATTGTGGAGCTGACTACTCAGCTCCATAATGAAACATAATGCCTTATTTTAGGTATGTTTGTTAGACTAAATCTTCTATCTTTTTAGAAGATTTACTAGGATTCGTACTTATCAAGCTCACTATTATTGTGTATAAATAGTGAGCTTGAGCGTTGTAATCAGTTGAACTTTTCTGATCAATATAACTGTGTGTTATTCTCATTACTTCGTTATTATAATTCCGCTATAATAAACTAAGAAACTGAATGTTAATCGATTTGTAACAATTAACGTCTAAATACTTATTTGTAATTGATTAGCTAGTATTTGAGATCTTATTGAGACCTCACAACTGGTATCAGAGCAAATAAGATTTAAATTTTAATAAATTTACCAATCTTAAACGATCAATACATAAATCTCAAATACAATGTCATCATCTTCATCTAATACACCTGCTATGGCTGGAAAAGGTATTCCTATTTTCAATGGACATAACTTTGCCCATTGGAAACTTAAGGCTGAGTGGCATCTGTCCGGAATTCATGAGGAAATGATGAGAACCGTAACTGAAGGACCTATCATTCCAGGGAAACATATTGATGAAGTCAAAGAAGGAGACGAAATTGTTCAACGTGCAAGGTGGGTTCAAACTCCAAAATCACAATGGACCGATCTTGACAAGCTGCTATTCAACCTAGATCCAAGAGCTAGAAGTATTCTAGGAAACGCTGTGTCTGAGCAGATATTTTCAAAGATTGCTGGATGCAGATCTGCTAAAGAAATATGGGACACTTTAATTGTGTCTTATGAAGGCGTACCAATTGTGAGAGAGCAAAGATTGAATCGTCTGATTAGAAATTATGAAAATTTATACGTGAAAGAAAAGGAAACCTTGGCTGACGTGCATACAAGGTTTCAAATCTTGTTGAATGATCTATCAACTCTAGGAGTGATGAAGGAAGATGATGAAGTATGCAAGAAATTCGTTGATATCTTGCCAAACAAATTTGAATCTGTTATCACATCTCTTGTAGTTAGCGAGAAATTGTCCACCTACAAGCTGCCTGGCCTCTTTGGATTGTTGCTGAACTTTGAAGAATCTCAAGAGAGGAAAAAGATAAACAATAGAAGAACTGCAAGGGATCCTGAAGCTGCATTGGTTGCAACCAGTAAAAGGAATAAAGAAATTTATTCTAAAGTTGACTCATCTGAGTCTGAGTCAAACTCAGACTCAGAATCAGATGATGAAACTGAGGTCAAAAAGTTGAAGAATCAGCTAGCGCTATTAACTATGAAGCGGGAGCAGAAGACTGGTTACAAAGGAAAGAAACCTTTTTATTTAAAGAGGGTCAAATGCTTTTAATGCAATGAGTATGGGCACATGGCTGCTGATTGTAAAGTGAAAAATGCTTAGACTGAGCACATGGATGAGGTTGCTAAGAGGGCTCAAAGATACAGAAAGAAGTATCTTAAATACAAGAAAGGCAACACTTCAAATACTCCTCAAACTGAGCAGAAGGCATTCTTTGCTGAAGAATGGTTAGATGAGGAACTATCATCTGATGAGGACGAGGAAGTGTTGGATAAGTGTTTAATGGCATTCACACAGGAAGTGACTGAAGCTGAGAAGTCTGCATCTCAGTTTGAGAAGGATCTGAAGGAAGCTGAGAGACCGAGCCACAATTCAGACTGGAACAAATCAAAGCTTTATAAGGTACATAACTTCTATACTTATACAAATGAACAAAAACTTCAAATGTTTGAGTATATCTTTATTGATTTGACCACCACTTTAGAAGAACAATCTGATTTAAAACAAAAGATTTAAAGATCTTGAAATGTTTCAAAAACCAAAGATGATAAGATCATTGAACTAGAAAATTATAAAATTCTGTTAAATGATCAGACTGAAGCTTATAGTGATCTTGCAAAAGAAAACTATACATTTAGAGAGGAAACTGAGCATTATAAAAGAATTTTTAAATCATGGTGTATATCATCTTTAAAAAATGAAGATTGTTTAAGAAGACAGGTACCCAAACAAGTTCAAGCTGTGTTGGGTGAGACCTTCATTCTGAAGAAGCATATGACTGAAGAGGAAGAAGAAGCTGAACGAGAAAAAATTATTTTCAAACCTGATATTCTCCCAAACACTTTCACTTATATGAAAGGAGATCAAATTAGGATGTCAAATGCTTTTGTTAAACCTGTAATTTCTCAAGTTTTTAATAAAAGTTGTTAGGTCTTAATAAGATCTCAAACACTAGCTAATCAATTTAGAAATAAGTATTTAGATGTTAATTGTTACGAACCTTTTAATCGCTCAGTTTCTTAGTATATTATAGCGGAATTATAATAAAGAAGTATTGAGAATAACACACAGTTATTTCGATTAGAAAAGTTCAACGAATTACAAAGCTCAAGCTCACTATTTATACACAATAATAGTGAGCTTGATAAGTACGAATCCTAGTAAATCTTCTAAAATGATAGAAGATTTGATCTAACCAACATACCTAAAATAAAGCAATACGTTTCATTATGGAGCTGAGTAGTCAGCTTCATAATGCCTTAGTCGCTTTTTGTCACTCAGACTTAGAGTCACTCATACTCAAGTTCACTCAGACTCAAAGTCACTCAGACTCAACAACTAAGACTTTAATAAACAGATTTATTAATTTGGGTTAAATCGTTGATTTTCCCAACAATCTCCCCCTATCTGTTTAGATTAAAGTCTTTTACAATTAATGCATCAAAAATAAACACAAACTTAAAAATTCATCATAAAACAGTTTGTGAACAAAAACACATCACTTTCTTTTCTTGGAAGATCTCTTCTGTTTCAATGGCAATCCCATGGATTAGGCATATTCACTTCTTTTGCCCATTGCAATCTCTCAGTTTTCCATCCAAGTAGCTTCTCCATTTCAACATCTGATTTGTGGAACAGTAGTTGATATTCTTTCTTGATCAGTTCTACCTTGTCCATCAATGTCCCCATTTCTTCAATTCTTCTAAAGGTTATTGAATAACCAGCTGATCAGCTTCATACGAAAGGGGATGCATTGATCAGATTCACATTCACTGAGTAGAGCAATGCAATGATATATGAAAGCCATATTCAGTCTGTCTTTAGCTTGAAAGCATTCCTCTCCCCCACAGTCAACATAACATAGGCCTTCATGATTTTCATTCTTCACATAAGTCTTATCTTGAAAGATTACACCTTTGGGAACAAGATGAAGATTGGTGGTTTCCAAACCAAGTGATTTAGCCCCAGCTCTGACTCTATTAATAGTAAAAAAATGCTCTGTAGTCTTCATCTGAGATCAGTTTCAGTAGGTAGGCAACATTCACATTTGACAGTGCTTCTCTTTTGACCTCAAGTCTGTGTGCAATGTTGGTTACCTTGAGCTCAGACTGGCGATTTCTTTCCATTCTTCTAAGCCCAAGGTATGCATTCTGTGAACCCCAATTTTGAAGGAGCCCTCTTTGTGATAACAAGACAACATAAGGTCAGATCCACCAGTATCAACACAATCCAAGTCTTGGATCTTATTTGCATTTCTCCTCATTGTGAAGTTTGATTCAATGTAGTCCAGTCTGGCTTCTTCCCTTAATACTTGTTTAGCCATTTGTTTGTCAGCTTCTATCCTTTGTTGCTCTTCATCAATTGCCATTTCTTTTTCCTCCTTCATCTCAGCTTCAAGTATTTCAGCAGCTTTTGTGCACTCGCCTTGTGTTTCTATGGGATTGCCCTCAAACTTCTCCATGTATAGCCCTTTGACATACTCCTTGTATCTTTCAACTGTCACCAGCATTGTGTGCATATCTTTGAAGTTTTGCTAGTTTTTCAGCTTTAGCATGTCTTTTCTTTATTTCAGTTTCTACCTCAGTTTGAGCAGTTGGCTCTTCCATCTCTGCGTCAGTATCGGTTTCAGTATCAACTGCAGCTTTCCCTCTGACATCCTTGTCACTTCCTTGATCTTCTTTCTCAGATTCACTTCATATATCGCTGTAATCAGTCTCATAGAAGTCCTCAGACTGACCAGTTTTCAGATTGAATCTAGTTGTCTTGTAGTATCTTTTCTCCCCTTCATCTCTTTTTCGTTTCAAGTCTTGCTTGGGAAGATCAGACTCATCAGTTGTCTTGGGAAGGTCAGACTCATCAGTTGGTGTAATATTTTTCTCCCCCTGAGTCTGAGCATCCCTTGGAGAGTCTTCAACAACATTCTTCCCTTTTCTGGACCGACTGATCTCAGAAGTAAGTTTTAGCACCATCCCTTTCAACTCCTCCATCTCCACTGAGTTTTGACATTTTAGAGCATGTAACTCAGTCTGCATTGCACTCAGTTTGACATTGATGTGTATTTTATAACATAAAATTATTTAAAGTTTAGAAAAGGATTTTACCAAAGTAGATTAACACACAATACAGGCAGTGTACCTGATCGTACGATAATATAGAATCAGTAAGTCCGGATCGAACTCAGGAAACGTGTATTTATATCCGTTATCTCAAATTATATAATTAAACTAAATAAAGCAAGTAAATATGGGGGGCGTTTTAGTTATGTGAGAACATATTTCAGAAAACAAATAACTAAATTAAAATAGCAATTTAATTAACTAAGTGGAATTGCGGATGAAAAACTGTTTCGGAAAGACTTTTAGATTTAATCAATATTAAAAAGCAGTGATTACTTGGAATTACGTTTCACCTGGATCATGAATAATAAGAATATGTTTGATTAGTTTAATTGTGATTTCTATAATAACTAGATTTCCCGCTAGAGTTATCCAATCCTACAATTTTAGAGAAAGATCATACGACTAATCGTACATCAAGAGCTATCTTAGATTATCCACTCTAAATTGTGCTTTAATTTCACTATTAATTACAATTTAATCTGTCGACTACGAATTAACAAAAGTCTCAATTATTCAATTTCGATATAATTGTCATGTTCATTCAATTCACTAAATTACTAATATCTTAGCCTATCTCAATTAAGTCTCAAGCTACAATTATCTAATAAATTATATAATCGTAAATAACTGATAAACTTATAAGAACGCTAGTTATGTTATATATCTATCAATCACGCTAAGTAGTAAATTTAATGACTTTGAATAAACATGGATCGCGATTAAACGTAAATAATAACGGAAAAACCAATTAGTTCAAACAAAAACTTAATTAAACATAGATCCAGGTTCAACAATCCAAGCAATCACTTAAGGAGTTTAGCTCATGTTGGATTGTAACAAAATAACAAAATAATTCTTAAACAAAGACATTGTATCAAGAAAATAATGAATAAAGTGCAAACCAAAGTGGCAAACTTCAAAGATGATTAAAAGATATTAATCAAAGCTTCCAACGTGATCAAAGGATTCCAGGACTCTCCTTGCAGCTCTCCAGGTCGGATGTACGTTGAAAATAATGAATAAGATGATTAAAACTCGAACCATAGAAGCCCTTTAAATAGATATCTGAACCGCCCTATTTAGCCGGCGGCTGTCTGAATTCAGCCGGCGGCTGAAATACGCGGGTGGAAAAGTTACTTCCGCGGCATGTTTAGGAACAAATGGTGGAAATTTAATCCAGCCGCCGGCTAAAATGCTTCAGCCGCCGGCTGTTTTCCAGTCTTCACTTTTGTTGCTCGTTTGTCTCCGTTTCAAGCCGGTTTTAGCTCCTTTTCGCTCCATTATCCAAATGTAACTCTAATTTGCAATTATAACTGAAAATATACCAGATCATAACAAAAGTTGCAGAAAACTAGAGTAAATATGAGAAATATGATTATAAAATATCGATTATTTTAAGCATATCAAATTCCCCACACTTGAATCTTACTTGTCCTCAAGTAAACTATCAGATTTAAAACAAAACAATCATCTTCAATAAAAATAAAATACCCAACGAATCAAGAAAAATTATTTACGAAGATGAATTTAACAATTACCAAGCCAAAATTTAAATGCATAACTAAACATCTCACGATTTGGGAAGTATAACACTCAATCACTCAAAAAGCTAATCTAAGTGTAATATATATGTGAAATCGCTCAAAGCTCAGTCATGACAAGTATTCTATCATAGGCTTGATAACGATACGCTTCTCCACCAATAGACTCTAAGTAACTAGTTCAGAGGACTTATGGTCATATCAATGGGTGATGGGTAAAATAATGGAAAAATGGGATGAAAGTGAATTATAATGAATGATATGAAACATAAATTCCAATTAGTCTACAAATCCAAATATTTTAGTCAAAGACCATATTACTTTCAAAACTCGATTGATTATCCCTAATGGCTCATTAGATGAAACTACCAAGACCAAACTTCGCCTTAATTCTTCAACGGTTCGATTGAGAATTTTATTTCTCGCAAATTTCGTCAAATCACTTCAACAATTATTGGTTACCTAGTACGGGCTTTAATAAATATTTTTTTTTTTTACTGTTTTTATTTTATTTTATTAAAGACACCGCTCAAAAGGTCCATCGAAATCATGAATAACTCTTAAACTTATATCCACATGTAACTTCGTTCGTGAACTCAAGTAAATTAAACAACTCCATGCCATCATATATAAGAATCCGTCTAATAATCAACCAAGTTAAGAAAGAGGAAAATTTCAACAAAAATATCTGGACTAAACGACTTAGGCATTTAGGCTCAATTTATGGAATATATATCTGGAAAGGTGATAAAAGAAAATGGTTTGGCGCAAATATGGTATCTAAATGTCAAAAACACTAAAAACGAGTGTTCGATAGGTAGTGTGAGTCAAATAACCAGTGTAGCTACCGACTATAAGAAACGAATAGGCCAATCAATGGTTTAACAATCCTAATTCTTTTGCCTCTTTCCTAGTTACTAATAAGTAAAACTTATGCTCATTCATAGCCTCAAAGCGTATAAAGTTCTAAAGTCTACAAGTCACCCGGCACACTCATAAAAATTGAAGATAAAAGCATATAAAATGTATGCTATAATGGCTCAAATCCTCACAATTATGTAACGGGTAGGTGTGCCTAGTTATGCAACTAGTTAAAACTAATTACGAGAAACATGTCAAATTTTTTTAAATTTTCACACAAAATGTTCCTAAGGACAAATAGATTCTTTCCTAACCCCTTTCCCACACTTAAACAATACAATGTCCTCATTGTAAAAAAAATTCAGCAAATAAGCGTGAAAAGAAAAAGAGAAAGGAAAAAGAACTCCCCTATTTAGATGTCGAGATTCTGTGAAAGGAGACAGCAGTGGAAAGAATGTATTGTTGTAACAGCATAACGTCCTCAAAAAATCTGCATAGCTCTCCATTGAAAAATTGAATTTTCGGCATGACTTCCACTAAAATCAGTGATATTCTAAAATGAGAGACACAATCACACACTTATTAAGTACCACAAATAAATAATAAAAAGTACATAATCAAACCATAATACAAAAATTCAAACAATAATCCATACGAGAAAATAAAATAAAAAGTCTCAAATACACAAACATAACACCCAAATCATCACATGTCTGGCCACTGTC
>CAJVGC010000065.1:30354522-30423791 GCA_910822075.1 Senecio squalidus | reverse complement strand
TTTGTCTACTTTTAACACTCAAACCCAGAAAATTGACATGATGTATGAGTGCATTGAAAAAAAAAAAGAGGCGTTATGCTGAGAATGTCCAAGAGGTAAACAATTGTGAAGTCAAATTATTTGAACAGGAAAGGAAACTCGAACAATTCCGCACTTCATCCACTACTTTAAACTCAGTCTTAAGTTGTCAACGCACTAGTGGAAAGTCTGGTGGATTAGGATATAACAAAACAACACCTCCTTACAACAATAATTTCAATTTCTTTAAATATGAACTTCCACTACATGACAAATGTGAATCATCAACTTCCAAATCCAAACAATCTGAGAAACCTAAGAACCAGAAATCTGAGAAACCTGAGACTCAAGCTTCAACATCTAACCCTTTGCATAAAACGTTCATCTCAAGCAAAGATATTGATTCAAACAAGAACAAGTCATCGAAACCTGAACCAGGTCAACTAAATAAAATGGAAACGTTAAATTGCTTTAAATGTCGTGAGCGTGAACATGTAGCCTCAATCTGTGCAAATAAACCAAAAGATTCAAAAGAACCACAGGCTAGGACCACTTTCCCACAGAAAGTTAAATCACTCCCAACAAAACCTGTCCATATTCTGAAAAACCCAAATAACAATCGTGCAGAAACTATTACACGCAATTATGGGTACGATAGACCGGGTATGGGATATTTTAACAACTTTCAACGTCCTCACCAACGTCCACAACAACGTTTTGTTCCATCATATTGACAAAATCATAATGAACAACGTTTTCAGAGTCCCCCACGACACTTTCAAAACTTCCATCAACAACGCTTCAATTCCCCAAATAGGAATGTTATGTCACCGTCGATGAGTTATAGAGTTTCCAATAACTCTAACAGTCATCAATTTAATAACTTTAATCGTAACACGTCTCCAAATCTTCATAACAATGACGGCTTTTTCAAAAGTTCACCTATGTGAACGAGAAAGGTCAATCCATGTCTGTCATGGCCTGGGTTCCCCATGAGAACTAATCAATCTTGTTTAATGTGCAGGAACTGGGTCATCGGTTAGTCAACACTTGGTACGTTGACAGTGGCTGTTCTAGGAACATGACGGGAGAACGAGATTTGCTTACAAACTTCGAATCAGGAAAGAATGGAAAAGTAAACTTTACTGGAGATAAAGGAGGAGAAATAACTGGAATTGGATCAGTTACAAACGGAAAGGTGACTCTAAAGGATGTCTTTTATGTCGAACAACTGGAGCACAATCTGCTCAGTGTGTCACAAATCTGCGAGAATGACAATCATGTCCGCTTTACCAAGAAGGAAGTATTGATTCTGAAATCAGGGATAGATATTCCCAAGGACCTAATACTGATGCGCGCACCACGAAAGAATAATATTTACATTCTGGACATGAACAATACCGACTGCAACATAGAGTCAACATGTTTACTGTCGAAGTCCACAAGTGAAGAAGCAATGATCTGGCACCGGAAAATGGCTCACTTACATTTTCGAAAGATGAATGAGATAACCAAGAACGGGCTCGTGAACGGGGTTCCTTTGAAAAGATTTGCGTATGAGGACAAATGTGTCCCTTGTCAACTTGGAAAGCAACACAAGAAACCTCACAAGTCTAAGGCCCTCAATTCAATTGAAGCACCATTTGAGTTAATGCACACCGATCTGTTCGGCCCCATCAAGCAGAGAAGTTTTGGCGGAAAAGATTACTGTCTGGTAGTCACCGATGGCTACACACGCTACTCTTGGGTTTAATTTTTGGCTACTAAGAGCGAAACAACCGGTAAACTGATCATTTTCTTCGACATGATCAAGAATGTTTACAAAGCACCTCCCCGTCATGTTCTGGGGGGAGGCTGTTAACACAACCTGCTATTTTTTAAATCGGGTGTTAACTGTTAAACGGTTTAATAAAACTAGCTATGAGTTACTTCATAGTCGTAAACCGAATCTTGTTGGTTTGGAACCTTTCGGGGCTCCATGTACCGTTTTGAAAACAAATTACACCACTAAATTCGAACCTAAAGCAGTTCAGGGATACTTTCTTGGATATGTTGAAGGTTGTGCAAACATACGCGTTTACTTAAAACTTGCACGAACAGTGGAAATCGTTTTCAACTTGGAAATAAATAGTTATAACTTTGAAAAACAAAACGGTCCAACAATTTTCTTTGACTATGAATCGTTGTTTGATTCGTTTAACCTTTCCTCTAGTGTGACAAATACTGGAGCAGCAGAAGAAGAGTTTCTCTTCTGATGATAAGGACACCATCTTTCCTAGCTCGCCTGTAATTCAAGAAATTGTTGATGAAGTTGTTGAACCTGTTCCAGAAAATGATGGAGCCGAAGACCAAGAAGATGAACAACCTGATGAACAACCTGCTGAACAAGCAGATGACCACGCACAGGCTGAAGACCATGAATTTCAACCAGTTCACGATCACTCGGGTCATGAAAAGTATGTTAATGATCTCCCAGAATCAAGGATACACAAGATTCATCATCTCGGGAATATTATTGGAGATCCGAACGCAAGTGTTCAAACAAGAATGCAACGTAAAGTTCTTCAAGGAATGTAAGGAGGATTATAACAATTGTCGCTTTTTCTTCTTCGTTTCTCAAGAAGGTTCCTGCCAACATTCATATGGCACTCAAGGACGCCAATTGGGTGAACGCCATGCAAGAGGAATTAGCACAGTTCGAGAAGCTTTGTGTCTGGACACTAGTGGAATTACCAAACGGAGAGTATGCTATAGGCACCAAATGGGTTTTTCGGTGCAAACGGGATGATCGTGGAATAATCACTCGGAACAAAGCACGACTTGTAGTACAAGGTTTTTATCAAGAGGAAGGACTGGACTTTCAGGATGTATTCGCTCCAGTCGCTCGACTCGAAGCAGTCCTCCTCTTCTTAGCATACGCCTCTCATATGGGATTTACAGTCTACCAGCTCGACGTAAAGAGTGCTTTTCTCTACGGAAAAATCGACGACACAGTCTACGTTCAACAGCCACATGGGTTCGAAGATCCACAACACCCAGACAGAGTCTACAAGCTTAACAAAGCTCTGTACGGTCTTCATCAGGCCCCACGGCTGTGGTATGGAACATTGTCAACATTTCCCTTAGAAGCCGGTTTCAAGAGAGGACGTATTGATAGCACTTTATTCATCAAAGAATCGCACAAGGCTAAACTTTTGGTTCAAGTCTATGTGGATGATATCATTTTCGGTTCATCTGATCATCAAATGTGCAAAGATTTTGAAAAGCTAATGAAGGACAGATTTGAGATGAGCGCAATGGGAGAACTAAAGCTCTTTTTGGGATTGCAAGTTGAGCAACTAACTGATGCACATGTTCATTAATCAATCCAACTATGTCTCTGAGATGCTTGAAAAATTCAACATGACCGATTCCAAGACGATCGCCACTCCCATTCAACATCAACATAATTTGGAGCCGAATGCTCATAATGATCCTGACGTGGATCCAACAGTCTATCGCGGAATGATAGGCTCGCTTATGTATTTAACTTCATCTCGTCCTGATATAACGTTTGATGTTTGTTTATGTGCTAGATTTCAGGCTTGTCCGAAGACGTCTCATCACTCTGCAGCCAAGAGGATTCTCTACTACCTAAAAGGCCGACCGCGGTTGGGACTCTGGTACCCCAAAGGAAGCGACCTCTTTCTCGAAGCTTTCACGGACTCAGACTTGGGAGGTTGCAACATTAACCGCAAATCAACCTCCGGTGGTTGCCAATTTTTGGGAGGACGTCTCGTGTCCCGGCAATGCAACAAACAGACGACTGTTTCTATATCCTCATGTGAAGCAGAATACATCGATGTAGGTAGTTGTGTGTCTCAGGTTCTCTGGATTCAACAACAGATGTTGGATTACGGACTATCTCTTACCTCTACTCCTATAAATATAGATAACGAGGCTGTTGTATTTGACATTAAAAATCCAGTTAAACACAGTAAAACCAGACACATAGACTTTAAGAACCATTTTATTAGAGACTATGTCGAAAATAAATTAACCGTATTGGACTACGTAACTTAGAGTAACCGACGTTTTTCATAAATAAAAAAAAAACAAAAACAAAACATGATGAAACCAAAGATTCGAGATGACAAATTTTTTTGCTTATGACTCTAAGTCTGAAATCGGGTTCACGAACTTTAAACGTCTAAGGCGAATTAATAATCTCCAAATACATTACGTTTAAATTCCAGTGTCTTGCGGCCTTTCGTCTCCTAGTTGTATTCAGTAGTGTGGTTTGCATGTTTTTAAAGCCCTTATTCTTACATTAAACGACTTAACTTTGCTTGTTACAATAAAGGTTGAGATTATATTTTTGTTACGAGTCATATGTTACGCTCACAGATGGGAAACGCTCTTATTAAATTATAATTTTTATTGGTGTGCTAATACGTTTTTGAATTCACATAACCGACCTTTGAAATCTGAGTCAATATACCTTTGGGGTGCCCTTGTTCACCTAGCCACCTAAGGCCTTCATTGGTTTGGGATCGGTTGGTAGAAAGCTTGCTAAAGGGTTTCATAGAAAGTCGCAGAATTCTTTAACCTTATAAAACTTCATAGAAGTTAGTCATTGACTTGCACAAAATAAACCAATCCGTTATTCAAAAATGTTTTAAAATTTAAGCTGAGCTATCCCTTCGCCATATTCATATGCTGCCTTTTTCTAGGTTGGTAACCAATCCATACCACTCGTACCTTAAAACACTTCACAAATACCTTGAGTGCATCTAGATTTTTTGTCGAATGCATGCAAATAACGGGTGCTTGTTAGCTTAAATTTAAAACTGCTTACTTGTAATTAAAACACTCCTTTATGGCTTTGAGACTGAATGGTTAAATTGGACAAACACACAAACATGAATTTAAATTTAATTGTATTTGGTTCCCTTTAATTTGTCAATTAAAACGTTCCAAAGAGCAATCTGATCGAATTATTAACTTTTCATACTGTATACTACCGTTAAATGTACACTACCATTATATTACGTATAGTTAAATTTTATTTATTTTAAGTTATTTTTTTTTATTTTATTTCTTTTAAATTCAACTCTTTTGAAACCTTTTCAACGTCGGTCACCTCTAACGTTCAACTTCAGTCAATTGTTTGGTCCATTGGGCCCAAAGTTCTTGGCCCATTCTCACAGGCCCACGGTTAGGCCTATATAAGCTCACGAGTTGAATTTTAAAATTCACTTTTCACTTTTCACTTTCTTCTTTCACAAACGAACGGATATTTACTCTGCTGGACGAAGAATCTCCTAGTCAATTTCGCTCAAATCTTCATATTCAAGTAAGAATCTTCACTAAATCTTCATCATGTTCATCGTATTGCTTAAATTTTTAGGATTTTTGCTTGATGTTCGTCCAAACCCTTAGGATTTGCCTAGATTTTGCTTAATGATCATAGGATTGTTGTTTATGTTCATCATGTTCGTGAGAAAATCATCAAGATGTGTCCAGTTTTTGAATCAAGTTCGTGACAAAAATCATATGTTTTGCTTTGTTTTTAATGATAATCTTAGGATTTTTGTTAATGTTCGTGTGATTTGTGATGATGTTTATGAGACTTAGTTGATGTTCATAGGAGCCCAGTTTTAAACATGTTCATATCAACTTGCTTTATGCCTTAGTAAAATCTTTAGTGCTCCCACGAACATGTAAGTTCGTGGGCCCTTTCAACGAACTTGTAAATCCGTGGGCCTTTTCAACGAACTTTTAAGTTCGTGGGCTCACTCCATGCACACAAGTTCGTGGACTTACCACTAACATGTATGTTCGTGGCATATTGATCATTTTTCAACAGCAAGTTCGTGGACTCTTGCTCTATAACATGTTCGTGGGAACTTAACATTTTTCAACGAACATGTATGTTCGTAACCTTTGACGAACATGCATGTTCGTGGGAACTTAACATTTTTCAACGAACATGTATGTTCGTCACCTTTGACGAACATGCAAGTTCGTGGGAACTTAACATTTTTCAACGAACATGTAGCTTCGTCACCTTTGACGAACATGTATGCTCGTGGGCACTTCAATCTTTCAACGAACATGTTCGTGGACAATTTTTTTAGGATTAACTATGAAAAATTTCTTATAACTCCACGAACATGTGTGACGAACATGCAATGGAGAACATGTGTGACGAACATGCAATGGAGAACATGTGTGACGAACATGCAATTTCAACCATGAGTGACGAACATGCATGGCGAACATGCAGTCATAACGAACTTATTCTTGAACGAACATGTGTGCTCGACGAACATACATGTTCGGAGACCATGCATGTTCGTGGTCTATTTGTCTAATTTGTCTATCTTTTTAAGATTTTACAGATGGCTCAGCGAGTATTTGATAAAAGGCACAATCAAGGGGTAAATTTGGCAACAGATTCCCCGCAAGTAGTTCATTTTCGTCATGCACTTCATTTTTTGCAAAGATGTGGACTATTATTTCTTATTCAAGAAGACGTGCCTATCATTCTTCCTTTGGTTCAACAATTCTACGATACCCTAGAGCTCGTGGAGTTGGTCCATCCTTAGACCCGTGAGACCAAGGAAGGTCTGCATGCCGTAGTTCATGGTCAAGATATTGTGCTCACCAGTACCAGACTACGTTCAATCTTTCAGCTTGGAACAGCAACTCAGGAACGGTCTGCTACTCTTCTCGATCCACAATTTCTAGCACGCACACTTTCTCGCATGGGATATGTTGGCCAGACACACACTTCTCAGTTTTCAAAGGGCAAGTTATATGGTCAATGGCGGTATCTTTTTCATGTTATCGTCTCGGTATTCAAAACTACAAAAACCGGGCACGATACTATGGACAGTCAGCTCATGTCACTGCTGGTTTCTATGATTCTTCACCGTCCATACCCAATAGTCAGATTAATATATGATCAACTATGGAACGAGCTACTCCATCCTAAGTCTCTGTTATTATATCCTCGGCTCATCATGATCCTCATCAATCATTTTGTGCCAGAACTTCCCAACGAGGGTCTCCGGGTTAGAGTCAGCGTGGTTGACCGTAAGATCTTCCACTTCTGCGTCAAGCACCATCCTCGTGCTACAGGTGAGGCACAAGAACATGAGGCTCCTTTATTTGGGGCTCTCATTTATCCTGATTTCGTTGATCACGATTATGTTGTAGCATCTACACCACCTGAGGATCCGCCAGTGACAGTTACTGGCCCTTCTACTTCAGCGCCTGCTCCACCTGTTTCTCAAGGAGAGGCCTCTCGACCTAAGGGTAAGGCACCAGTTCCTTTTGCTCTTGATTCCACTTTGAGTGATGAGATCTATGCAGAGATAGAGAACTAAGGGAGTCCACCGGCGACAGTCATTCCTGAGCAGCCTGCTGTAACTCCACCAGAGAGTCAGCACACTGAGATTACGGAGATTTTGGCTACTTCACTGACTGCTCACCTTGACCTTGATGCTGATGCTGCTGCTGGTAACACTGAGGAGATCCCCGCTCAGACTGAAGAGCTCAATCTAGATATAGAGGATTAGGATGCGGTTACTTCTCGTTTCCAGCCAGTTAATGTTGTAGAGCCCAGTACCGGGAAACTCCCATTCCCAGAGGACGATGATTATGAATCCTCCTCTACTACTTTGATCAGGCGGCCTCGAAAGCGCCAGGCGACTGAGCCCATTATTCAGGAGCCTGTTATGCAGGAGTCTGTTACATCTGATGCTGCTCATGATGCTGCTCCTCAAACTCCTAACCTTCATGATTTACATGTTCTTATTTTGAAGCTTTCTTCTGAGCTTGCAGATTTAAAGAGATCGGATGCAGAGATATCTAAGCGCATTTCTGACCTCGATGCTCAAGTTCGGGAGCTTTCGGAGCGTCCAACTGCTCAGGGGGAGGAAACTTGCAAGGATAATACTCTCAGACTAACATGGAGAGATGATGATGACGACCCCAGCGCAGAGCTATCAAGAGATTAGATTGGCATTAGTTCTCAAGCGATGATGATTTCCCAGGCATCTGGAAAGGGGGAGCAGCAACAACATCAACGGCAATAGCGAGTGTTTGCAGATGATTTTGACACGCAAACGATGAAGATGTATGGGAAGCCGATGAAAGGACTAGGGGTGAACAGATTGATGGTGATGAACATGTGTTTGAACAAACAGTGAATATTGAAGACGATAGCGCAGGAGACAAAGCTGAAAGTAGTATTAAACCTAGTCTCGAAGAGCGCAAGGGATGGTTTCGTCAACTGAATATGCAGAAGCAAGAAAAAGTGATTCAAAAATTCTTTACAAAGTATTTAGATCGTCAGCCGCATCTAGGAATCATACGCTGGTCATTTGATTCGGTGCTTTATGTGTTTGTTATTAAGCGATTCGACGGAGTTCAGTACGTGGCCAAAAAGAGAGAGAATTTCAATTCATTCCCGAAGTCAGAGCTCAGAGATTTATCAAGACTTCCGTTAATCAATCGCGGAAACGATGAGTGGACAAGATGGCTAGAGGGTATAGTTAGAAAAGAAGGAAGTACAGGGAAATTCCAGGAGCTTCAGCGAGCAAAAGGAAAGTTCATGATAAAAAAAAAAGATCAATCGAAGAACTGGCAAGCCTGCGACCAAAATTGTTTATCCACCGATTGCTTGTATGTTCGGGATTCCGCTGAAGAACTTTGGACGAGATATCTTAGCGGATCTTTACATGTGGGTTGTGGATACTACTACAGGTGAAACGGTGATGTATAGAAAAGAAGATGAAGTCGAAGATGGGATGACGAAAATACTGCGGGTCATTGATGCACCGGTTGTGTAAATTTGGGAGTAAATGCAGATAGTGACATTTTGCACAAAGAATAGAAACAACAGTCAAGGGGGAGTTTGTTGGTGCAGATATCAGATGACTGATTTTTCTATTGTTTTGTATTTTGTATTTGTAATTACTTAGCTTATTTTTGTAGACCCACGAACATGTATGTTCGTGGGCTTAGAGCTTGTTGGGCTGCTCAAGAACTTGCATGTTCGTGAGGCCCATTACAGCCCAATCTAGCCGAACATGTATCTCTATATAAAGAGACATTTAGGTTAGTTTTAGGGTTGTTGGTTCTGAGAGAATTCTGAGAGAATACTTATTGTGTAATTGTGTTTATCAATCAATAAATTATTCTGAATTTGGTATTTTGTGTTCTTGCTTATCGATTATTAATTGTCATACAATGGATTACGAGTTTCCGCATTGTAATCAATTGGATTAATCTTGTAGATCTAACCATTGGGACTTACAAATACAAAGAATACAAACCTTCTAATGAACACAAACTTTCTAATAACCAACAATTGAGCTTCTAAAGAATCTTAAGGACCTAAAGATTACTAAGATTTGAAATTAACAACTGTGAAATTGGATAAGCAATTGAGATTAGGGTAAAAGTAATTAAAAATCCGTTTAAAAGTTTAATTAATTAAAAAAAACTGAGTTTAAAAAGAATTTAAATCCGAAATAAAAACCGAAGTAAATTAAATATAATATTTTCCCACCAACTAAAATAAAATCCGAAGTAAAAGTTAACTCCGAAAGTAAAAATAGTCAACCGACTCAAGACAGACCAATCTGAAGTAAACTTTTAGTATTCGAACTGAAATAAAATAATAATAAAATATTTAAAAAGAATAATAAATGATTAACTTTGATGTTAGCATGTTGCAGAATCACAAACTAACACGAATCTACGTTTAGAAAGATGAACAACACTAGTTTTCACTAAATATTCATTCTCATTCAAAGCCATAAATTGACGGAAAACGTTGTTACAATACTATTCAAGCGCACACATACAACTGTATCTTATCACACTATTTATCAAATTCTGTGAGAATATAAATTACAAATATAAAATACCTCGGACAATACAATCAACTGATATAACTACTTGATTTGCTGCAGAAGCTTCGTTTTTCACTACGGATGTTGAAGTCTTCTTCCGAACCAAATTCTTCATAGGTAACTTTTGTTGACTGCATAAGTTTTTCTTCAGATGTTTAACTTTGTACATCCGAAGTAAAAACTTAACAAAATCTCTACCACTTGAAGTTTTGCAACTTCATCCAAAATACAATATCCCAAAACAAGTACAAGAATGTGTAGTTATTTTATTCTATTTCTCAGTTTTTGATTTTGTTTCTCAAATATTTTTTCCCCCGAATCTTAGATTTAATCTTTATTTTTATTACACAACTCTCAACCACACGGTTAGTTTTTGCCAACTCAACGTCACGTCATCTGACACCAAACTGACACCAAACTGACTAAATCACTGCCAACAGTTACCCGTCAGTCAGTTTCTCTGGATCTCACATATTTTATTATTTTAATTACAAATTCATTAAATAAAAACAATATATTTAATAAAAAAATAAAACATTTATTAAAAAAACATTTTAATTACAACCCTTTAACATTTATTAATAATAGATTACTTAAAAAAAAAAAAAACTAATTGGGCCTTAAAAACCCATATAAACAACCATACCCTATTTTTCTTTTTCCATCGGCCTTTCTCTTCACCACAAAACTTTTCCGGTGATTTTTCCGGCTTATTTTTCCGGTCAAATTTCCATGGAATTCGGTGAGGTAAACATTTCAATTGACGAGTGGGGCCCATCTTCTTCGTCTCTTTTCCAACCCAAAACCGACGATTACGAAAAGAAAAAAAAAAAACCGACGACCCAACATGACGGACAAGGGATGGTATCGTTGGGAGATGTCTTACGCTGTCAAATATGATAACTACATTTTCATTTTAATTTTTTAATTCTTAAGTTTAAGCCTTTTTTTCCATTATGATATTTTTTAAGATTTTTGTTTTATCCTTTAGTTTTTGGATTACGCCTATTAAATAAAGTACTTACGCCACATCTCGATTATTTATTGATTATGGATTTTAGTTTTTACTTTAAAATAGTTACGCCTTTATTTGTATTTTGTTTTAGAAAATCAATTGTATAAAGCTTAAACTTTCATTTTATTCTGAAATTCTATAATTAAATATAACTAATTATGCAGCACATAAACTTTTGTCCAGTCAAATAAAGACTATAAGGCGTATAGGTACATGTTTTCAAAGGTTGAACAAAAAACTAGGGGTGCTCGTTCGGTTGGGTTTCGGGTTAACGGGGTTATTCGGTTTGGATTATTTGGTTTTTTGCCAACTAATAATCAATCCAAAACCAATCCGAATACAGTGACACCCCAAACCAAACCATCAAAATAAGGGTTCGGTTTATTTGGTCGGGTTTTGGATAATCCAAATTAAAGTATTTTGAATTTTTTATATAGTTTTATTCGAATAATTATATTATCCGGATGCAAATTTAAACCATTAGCAATTCATATTAGACTAATTGGATAAAGAGAAATGATATACAAACAAAAGTTTTACAAAATATTACAAACAAAATGAGTTGTCATTTTGTAAATGGTGAAAAAGAATAGGAGAGAGAATATTTGTGTTTATGTGATTGGTCAATATCAATAACTACCTATTTTTTATACAACTTTTTGTAAACTCTTTGTATGTGTAGCATGTATTTAGATTTGGAGTTTCACTATTAGAATATCATTTATATTATTTGGATTAGGTAATTAGAAATGTTTTTTCTGATAAGAAAATGCTTATTTGGTTTTCGGGTGGGGGCCAATTAAAGATGCACAAAACCATAACCGAACCATTAAACTAATACATTATTCGGTTTCACCCAAAACTCAAACTAAATCCAAATAACCCAATCCAAATAATAATTGTATTGGTTGGATTATTCGGTTAATCCAAATAATGAAAAAAGGAAAAAAAAAACCATTAACACAGAGTAATATATAGAGTTTAAAATTCCCTTGCTGCTGCAACGGCTCTATAATAGTTAGCTAATTAAACCCTCGTTTCATTTAAATCCCTAAAAAAACCCCATTTTCTTGTTAATTTGAAAAAAATGGGGATATCAAATTCGAAAACAGAGAGATGTGAAGCTTTGCGGTTATGCAAAGAAAGAAAAAAGTTTATAAAAGTTGCAATCGGTTGTCGGTATGATTTCTCAGCAGCTCATCTTGCTTATCTTCAATCTCTTGCTAACATTGGAATTGCTCTCACTCGATTTGTAGAAGCTCAAGTCTCCCCCACACAGACCCCGGGTTTAAGTTTCATGAAATCTGTTGCTACTAATTCACTTACTGTTACTCTTAATCCATCTAACATTGTTAATGAATCTACGTCTTCTTGGGACTACTTTGATCATGAAAATCAGAGTTTTAGATTTCATGTCAATTTTAATCATATGAGTGTGCACAAGCAACATCTTCAACATTCCGAGTTAAATGACGGATTTGTCACTCCTCCTGAGTTTTTAAATAAACATAATGATGACATTAATTGTGAACAGCTACAAACTGATTCTCCTACTGGACCTTTAATTGTTACAAATTCTCAAACCGAATCCAATACTGAGGAACAAAGGGACGATGACTATATCACACATAGAGCTAAAGATTTTCTTTCTAGCATCAAAGAAATTGAGTCTCGCTTCTTTAGAGCATCTGAATGTGGAAAAGAAGTTTCTAGAATGCTAGAGACTCATAAAATTCGGTTTGGTTTTTCTGAGGCTAAAGGTATGCGTTACACTTTTCTTCGAATCTTATATTTAATTTTTTGTTTGCTTTTAATCATACTTGTTGGATGAATTCTAAAAATGTAGGTAGCTCGAGTGCATCAACTTTCTCGTGTGTAAATTGTTGTACTGGAAAAACAACACTAGATTCACATGGTAAGTATTGTATCTTTTATTTATTGTCGTCGTGATGTGTTTGTATGCTAGGATACTCAGATTTCTAATAGTCCACATGCCAAAGGTAGGTAAAATTTGGTAGTGTAAAAATCGTCCTTTGAAACCTGTGTTATGGCAGTGCATACCTTGGTAGGAAAATCTCGAATCTGTTACTGCATTGATCTGTGAAGACCAACAAAATCAGATGGCCCTAAAATCCTATGTAGTGTAAATGAATTAAAAGATGTTATTCGTGTGCATTCTTTGACAAGAAATGTTACAATGGCCGGAAATCTTGAGGGTCTCTTATGGATACTAGAAAAGATATCATTTAGGTCGATTTTATTCCAACTGTGTAAGTGGCTTGTAATGCGGACTCTATCCGTAAATTTTAGATATCTTTGGGTATCCTATATTTCTGCCTATACCAGTATTATTTTTTTAATCATTGCATATTCTTTTTCTTTCTATTCCATGGAATTTATGTTGGCGTTACGTGTCATTCTATATCAACAAAAGTCAAAGTTTGTGTTCCCTTGTATAGAACCTTCGCATGTGACGAAAGTCATTACCTGGAAACGGTCAACATCGTCACATTCATCATCTTCACGGAACCCTCTAACGCCAATGAAGAACGATGATAATGATGGTGGTGGAAGCGATTTTTTAGAAGAGTTTTGCATGATTGCGGGAAGCCATTCGTCGACTCTTGATAGACTGTATGCATGGGAAAGGAAACTGTATGATGAAGTGAAGGTAGGCTCTTAAATTCTATTTTTTAGTTACACGCCCTTTATTTTAGAAGACAAAAACAATTAGACTTTTGAGATCTACATGAAAGATGGTAAGATTTGGTACGACAAAAATTCTTTTCTATAGAACTAGTTTGTGTAGACTGCCCATTCAGATTTTTTCAGTTCAATGAGATAATGCCTCTTATGGGATATCAATATATCAAGTTTGTTGAGTATTTTATAAAAAAAGTGACGTTTCCACCACTTTAATGCTTAGTCCTAGGAAGGTGCATCGGGTTGGAACCATATCGAATCTTAACTGAAACTAAAAAATAATGGGACCAATTTTTGCACACTCTTGACTAATTTTCAAACTTTTGAGAGGATTTTGCAGGCCAGTGAATCTATCAGGAAAGAGTACGACAGAAAGTGTGACCAGCTCAGGCACCAATTTGCAAAGGATCAAAAAACCCATGTGATTGATAAAACTCGAGCTCTAGTGAAAAATCTTCACTCAAGAATCATTGTTGCACTGCATACTGTTGATTCCATATCGAAACGGATTGAAAAAATTAGGGATGAAGAGTTACAACCACAACTCTTAGAACTCATTCAAGGGTAATAATCGTTTTTCTCTTCTACTTCCCCTATAAGTTTCTTTTGTTATGCGAAACTGAAAAGTTCATATTAATCTGGATATTGAAAGGAAACACAAATTATTTCTTGAAAGAGAGGGGTTTTAGTACAGATTGTCATTATGGAACTGATTATTCAAACTCGTAATAATCAGTTTTTGAATCTTTGGGTAAATGGATTTTAGTTTTTATTAGTTAGCGATGATCGAATCTTTCGTAAATAATAGTACCTGTTTACCCTTCCTTCAACCTAATCCGAGAGACTTCTTGTAACAATTATTTCATTTTTGATTATTAACAATCATCTGATAACTGCAATGTCGAACACTTCTTCTGTATTCTATTATATTACAGCTGATTATCTAATTCTGATTATTCAACATCATATATCAGATTGAATCGGATGTGGAAGACAATGCTCGAGTGCCATCATGCACAATATATAACCATCTCATTAGCTTACCATCTAGAGAAACCAAAAGAAGGGACTCGTCAAGAAGAAACACAGAAGCAGATTATGGTTGAACTTCAACGTGAGATTGAAGGCTTTGGTTTAAGCTTTGCTAACATGGTAAACAGTCATACTTCATACATGGAATCGATCAACAATTGGCTCCAAAACTGCATCATACAACCAAAAGAACGTATAAAGAGACGACCTTTTTCTCCTCGAAGATCTGTGGCCCCACCTATGTTTGTTATCTGTCGGGATTGGTCAGCCAATATCCAAACTTTGCCATCTCAACAAGTGAGTGACGCCATCAAAGCGTTTTTATCGCATCTCCATCAACATTCTGTCAACAATTTGGACCAAACACAGACGACTTCGAATGAAGAGGAGGATAAAGGTGAAGATACTAGAAATGATGATGCCACTCCGTTGAATTTGTGGTCAATTCATTCGAGTTTGACCAAAGTTCTTGATGGGTTGACTAAGTTTTCTGAGGCTTCATTGAAAATGTATGAAGATATCAAGCAGAAGAGTGAGACTGCTCAAAATGTTTATTCGAATTACAGGCCACCATCAAGAGCTTATAGTATATGAAGTTGTACCATGTGAGATCATCCTCGTAAACTTGTGAGGGGATAGTGAAGTTAATTAGTCCAATCTTTAGCTTATTGAGACACAACCTTGTATGACATTGGTTGCGCGTTAGAATTGCTCCCAGGAACAGTTATTTGAACGTAACTGAGATGGTTAGTTATTTTGGATTCTCCTTTCTTGGATAATGATTTTGTGAATCCTGAATGAGTTGTGACATCTGTTTTAGATTGAGGTTGGGTTGAAATCACATAGTTTATACAACACTAATAGAACACTAAAATGCATAAATTCTACCACATGTAGTAACTTACAATAGGCTCGAGAGAATTGTCCGAGCGATTGAAGGTGAAAATATGCTAATATTCATTATTCGTTTAAATGCATAACTTATAAAAAAAATGATATACGACTCTATAACCTAGTATAATACTAAAGAGACTATAGTAACATTAGTCGGAAAATCAAGATTTTAATGCCAGCAAGAGGCTCTGTAGGCACTTTTAAACAAAGATGGCTATTCTCTTATTTAGTTCAATATGATTTGAGTTTTTGGGACTAAAAGGGTATCATACTTCATACCGTACATATTTTGATTACAGTTTAACTAACTTGGTTCCCTTTAAGCCTTCAAGGACAATCGTTTGACACATTTTAATAAACTAAACAAGGCTTGCATTCATTTGTCGTCAAACAACGAAAGCCAGAACCAACAGAATCTTGGCTTGTACATTGTATTCACTTTTCGAACAACATAGTTTTGGTATTTGAATAGTTTTAACAAATATGTGTCCGTAAATGGGTGAGTCTACGAGAACACACGCATCGACATTTAGACACGACTATACGTTTATAATTTACTAGTTATTAATTAAATTAGTTAATTGTAATAATTAATAAATTGGATATGTATTATGTAATTATGAAGGTTTCCTAATTGTAATAGCACTTGCGCCACAAGTAAATATCACTTATACGTTTATTGTTTTGGGGCACATTGAAATCGATCCTCCCTCTCTTTTGGAGACTTTCGGCCAAACACAACATCTAGTTGTGTTTCGGTTTTTGAGTTCCAAGCAAAGACAAGATTGTCAAAATTGGTTGATTGAATCTAAACGTGTACTAGCATACACAAGTCTGTTGCTAAAGAAGGTGTCGCGTACGTAACCGTGTAATAGATCTTATTCTTAGATCTATAGCTTACTTGCTATTAATTCAAGACGTAAAGATATTACTTAATCCGATTTCATTATTCCTATCTGATCCTGTTTTTCGCTGTCATATACTCAGGTTGTATATCTATAGATACATTGCCCACTATCAATCAATTACATGAGTAAATAACAAGGAATCAGTGTATAATCAAATAAACAACTACGAACAAATTTACATTTTTCTCACATAATTAAGATGATCAAAACAAACAAAAAATTGGGCATATTTCCCTTTGTATTCAACTTTTGTTCAGAACAAACAGTACCAAATATGAACATAGTTACCAAACCACAATCACCAATTATCTTCTTCGAGTCAAATTTCTAATTATTGAATTACCAAATTACCAAATTAGTAACTAGAACTTTACATTAAAAGGGTTCCTGAAATTCATATTTTTCCAAATACCCAGAAATTCAAGACTCCATTTTGTCAGTAGCCTGATCTGCATTCTCACCATCCTCAGAATCAGATTCTAGATGGTCAAAGAAGCTGTCCAAGTACCACTGACTTTTCTCAATCGATGCACCATTTGCTCGACATTTTTGGTCATTTATCATCTCTGGAGATAGCCCCCACTCCAACATTTCTTCATCAGAATGGTGAACAGCCAGACTATACTCCCCACCATCTCCTAACTGCATTACTCGAAACTCACAGTTGTTGAAATTGTTTAGGTACTCAAATTGTTCAACTGTCCACTTGAACCACTTCATTAGAAACACTCGTGAAGCAAGACCGTGTGAAACTATTATAATATTTAAATCGTCAGAAGGGTCATAATGAAGCCTTGTGTCGATATCCCTCCAAAGAGATTCAAGAAAGCCTGAACATTTGAAAGATTTTTAGAAATGATTAAGAGGAACGTAAGTGATAGGAAAGTGACTGTCGATACAGAAACAAACTGTTTATGGCTTTGAAGTTTGAAAGTATTATCACTATCCTTACAAAATCAAACTAAACTCTCAAAAAATCTCAATCAGGAACTACTAAATGAATTAAACTTAGAAAAAGTTAAGCATGAATTTATCAACTTTTCTCAACTTGGACGGAATTGTTCTACTAGGAGGAAATTCGTACAAAGCAACTTTTGTTGTGTACACAACATATTCCTATTACAGCATTTCTCCCTTACTACCAATTTGCTGTGTAGACAGCAAAAAGCGATATATATATATATATATATATGATGTATCAATGAAACAAGTAATCTAGAGAAGAATTACTCCACATTGATATATCATTAAGATTTTGATTCTAAGATGATTACAAAGTAATTTAGCATTATAAAATGATTCTAATACGTTCATGTTTACTAAAATTGCAGAAAACCATAGTCAAACGCACTTGTTGAATGTCAAGATGCTTTGTTTTAAGGCATGTATTGGATGAATCTGATGTTCTTTAAATTCACGAATTACTAGGATGATACCATATCCAATTAGAAATCCCGGGGGCAGTTAAAAAAAATGCTTAAACTTGATAAACTCAGAAGCTTAAAACCTCCAATAGGTGACAACATCCAAGGGTAATCCTATAAGTCAGCACCGATTATCATAAATTACACTTAAAGTTGTAATGTTCATATGTAAATATGGAGAAATTGTAAAAGTAAGGGTATATAACCAAGATGTCAGCACCGATTATCACAGAAATAGGTGGGCGCATCACGCATGGACTGGGAAACGGATAATTTTCTAGGAAGAGCCAGATGGACACTTTTAGTCTTTCGTTTTTATATAAACATAATGAGTTCAATATAATAGTAAAACTTCAATATTAGAGTAATAAGCTAAATTTTCAGAAAAAATGAAAAACTACAATGGAAAACGGTTGAGCCTAATTTGTCCCCATTTGGCCATTCCAATTTTTAATTTAGGTGTTTTTATACTATTTTAGATAAAACTTAACCAAAATGGACCCTTTAAAAAGTATACCATCTCAAGTCATGTTGGTTAGTTTGTATTGTACCCAATATGTGCCACAAATACTCATTTCTTCATCATTGGTTCCTAATGAGGCACATATCCACCTCAACATAAGGAGGTGTTTGGGATTGTATACTTTCAAACTGCTTACAGAAAATGTGCGTTAAAAATAAACGCCTCTAAAAATATATGTTTTTTCCGACTATAATTAGCTAACACACCCACATACTTTAACCTGTGTTTTGGGTTTTAAAATATGGAATATGTAATAAGCACTTTAGAAGTAGTAATTCTCCACATCCATGTAATGTACATGTGGTCTTTGGTCGACCTACATGCTGCCCTTAACTATAGTATCCACTGCTGGGATTCTTAGGTACTTGATTTTTAGAGATCTGATGTAAATGTACTTGTATTTATTATTCAAATCATGTTATTGACTTATTTCTGTTGAACTTTAGCTTTTTTAAATTTAAGGTATCCGTTATATAGTATCTTATGATTTAATTTAATTTGTTGGGTCACAATCCCAAGTTTAGTTCAATTTTGTTTATACTATAGTTTAATTCATTGTGTAAATTGTAAACCACCCCTCGTAAGAAAAAACCATCTTACGTGTGTTAGGGTTTAGATCAGCAAACACCATATGGTAAAGCCTTTCAGGTTCACCAGCGATGGAGTCCAATTTTTAATCCTACTTACCCCCTTGTTTTTCCAAAAGCAGTTCCTTCTTTTTCACAAGAATGAAGTTTTCGGTGGATTTCTCTATTAGTTTCTTAAATAACAGAATATCTTAATATTACAGCTAAAATCGTGTTTTTATGACAGTTGTTAATCTAATTCTAATTATCAAAAGTGACATAAAAAGGAGAGATAATTCTTACTGGAAACACGATCGAATACATCAGCAGCGGATTCGCCTTCAGGAAAGCGATAAAAGAATCTACCAAATTTCTCTCTAGTCTGTTTAATAATCTTCATCCTCTCAGTAATCTGAAAATTACCAAAATCCTGTTCCCTAATTCTGCATTCCTCTTTAACACCAATGACTCTTTTTTTAGGAAAAGATCTACCAATCTCTTTCAAAGTAGACCGAGTTCGTTCATAAGGAGAAACATAAAAACAAACCTTCCAGTTACGAAGAATACCGGAATCTGAGATAACATCACGGATCTGATTACCGGCGAGTTTAGCTTGTTGTATACCGTCATCTGTGAGTGGGATCTTGTAATCAGGTGTGGTGGTGTAAGCTGAACCATCTAGATTTCCTGAACTCTCTCCATGGCGAACCAATATTATTCTCTTCGGAAGGAATTTATTTATCATTTTCTCAATTTTCCCTATCAAAACAAGATATCAATGATTTAGAGGTAAGAATCAAAATAATAATGTCAATAAGGGTGAGCTGCAACCTATCTTAATTTTAATTTCTGCAAAACCAACAAATTCCTAGGGTGTGTTTATAAAATTTCTATCACCTCTAAAAGTTAATTATATAAATCGTTTCTGTAACTTATTATAAACTAGCTTATCACCCGTGTATACACGGAAATTGACATTAAGATTGAAAAACGAAATGTTAAAAGAATTGAAATTGATTACATGTAAGGTTTAAATAAATACAAAAGCTCTATTAAATCGGATGTATGTACCAAACATCCCATATTGATCAAACAAATTAAATAGAAAATAGAAAATAAAAATGAACAACACTAACATAAAAACCGAAAACGATGTTTAAAAGTGTTGTGTTTGTGTGGGGTATTTAATGGTTGTTAGCTTAAATAACAAAAAATACTTATTAAAAAGTGGTAGTTATATTCGGAAACAAATTCAACAACGATATATCCTTTATACATCACCAAAAGCTCTATCAAATTCACTATATAGATTAAACATGCCATGTTCATCAAACAAAATAAACACTTTTTCCATCCTTTGTAGTCCCTATTGGCTCCTTCGCAGGGAGGTCAGATCGAATAATCCTCTCCATAAATATCGCAGGACTGTTAAAGTTTGGTATTACATTAACTTCATAAGACAGAACTGTCAGTCGAAGGCCTACAATAGATATTGAAATAAGAAAATACATAAATAACACGAGAGCTCCATCATAGAAGATATCTCGAGAATATGAGTGTACCTTCTCCCGGATTTAACAGACCATTTGCCTTCGAATTTCTTAAAATCTCCATCAACCATAGAGAAGTGAAGTTCACGACCATTAGCCTGAACTATGAAAAACATTTTACATTTAGCATCTGAATAAAAAGGATGCCCGTATAATATAAACTTTCCAAATATCATTTTGATGCGTGCATATATCAAGTAGAGTTATACTAAGACAATATATAGAGACACTTAGAGTTTGGAAATTCTTGGAGATCTAAAACAACACGAGCTTCAATATGCCAATATAATACCCTCTGCAAGCCTCTCTGTTCCAACCATATTCGTCGAGTATGAACACAAGGAATCCGTGCACTTAAAACAACAATACCATATACATATCAAACAAACAAACGTAGCATAATTATATAATAATAATAATTCTAATTCAAATATTAATAATAATTGAAATAATCTGAAAATGAAGACACACCTAATAATAAGATTAGGAATGAAATCAGCAAGACGTTCATAATCCGTAAGAGCTTTCCAAACGGAATCAACATCCGCATTAACGTTTACTTCCGATTTCACACGACGTTTTCTTGGCCAAACATCCCTAAAGTAAACACTTTTTCCATCCTTTGTAGTCCCTATTGGCTCCTTCGCAGAGTCAATGTCAACCTAAAACAAAATAACCAAAATCATTTGTTTCTTTTTTATACACCAAAAAACTGTTAAATTTAACACATACAATTTCCACATACCGTGCCAGCAAGTGCATAAGCAACAACTAAGGAAGGTGAATCAAGAGAGTTAGCTCTTGTCAGTGAATCAACAATTTAACACAACTAACCCAATCTGCTATCATATTCTCTTTTGACCGATATGGGAGAAATTACTAAACAATTATCATGATGTAAGTTTTACTGTCTTTTAATTAACTACTTAATAATTATCATGATGCAAGTGTGAAATAGAACACACTTCGGGATCCCTTAACTTGATGTTTAAACTTACTTGGTAAAAGATGTATAAGGATACTTTTGAGTTGTCGACTAAGCTACACCGCCAGACAGTTAACGCCATGCTAGACGGCCCTGCAAAAATATGAAACACTATTAAATCAATAACCATTGAAAGAAACTAAAAATTTATCTTTTATGCATATAAGTCATAAATCTTTTTATTCAAGGATTTACGTCACTATTTTTCTATTTTTGTTTATGTATTTAAATTAGTAAATTTTGTTTATGACTTCGGGATCCCTTTTCAACCCATACTAAAAATGACTCATTTAGTTAAACAACTCACCTCTTGACCCGCCCATGTTGCCACTCAATTCATAGATTAATAAAAACACTAATAAAACATTAAATTTGATAAAAATCATTCGTAGCGTTCAAGATCCGTGTTCATTCTATGAAGTACTCTATCTATAGCAGGTTTTCTAGTTGTCTCCACAAATACAATTATGAAATCGGGTTTTTAAGAATTCCACTAATGCACCAACAGCTCGACCAAGGGCTTTTGCAACCTTCTAACCCCTAAGTCACACTTTAGCACCTTCCACCATCATTGATGTTAGCTGAAAGTATAACTTTGATTGCTTAATAACACATAACATAACCTATGACAAAGAAATTAATCTTCAAAATAATCAATTGCCTAAAATCTACATTATAAAATGAAAAAGAAAACAAATTGCAAAATAATCCTAAATGGCCTCTAGTGAAGCAACTACCTCATCTAATTAGAAGTTAAAATACAAAATCTCCAATATAAAAAATCTGTTTTCAATAAGGTTTGTAACCAAATCATAATGAATTTTGAATAAATTATTGTTACCAATTTCCTATTGCAGGTCCGAAGAGTTTTTATGTAATTTGAATTCCTTTTCTCATTCTAAGATACAAAAGGAGCTTTTCGATGTAAATTACACAACAAATCCGATTCATACCGTAACACTAACCTAAATTAATCTGTTAACCCCTAATAAAACCCCATACATATCCTTTTTTCAAACTACAATCTAATTTCTTATTTCAGTTGCCATTTTGTAACACATCAGTTCCAAAAAGAAAAAAAGTAAATAAAAGTCATAGCTCGTTTGAGCAACTAAAAACCAAAATTTGAAGAAGATCGTGATGAAGTTGAAGGTCGAAGATTCCTCGAATATGGCTGGCTCATCATTAACCCTAACTAACACAAAACACAAGAAAAAAAAACCGAGATGATGTTCGTAATCATCATTATTAAAAATATAAATGCAAACCTGAATATTCTTATAAATAAATTGATTTGAAGAAAAACCAGACATTTGAAATTCAAATTGGAAGAGGAAGATTGTAAATGACACTTTGATTTTTTCTAGGAGGCCTTCCAATAGGATTCACGTATTTCTAAGCACTCCGACGTTACCAAGACACGCTACCCATCTTTTAAATTAAAAGTTGGATTAATAATATTACAGATAGATATATGACATCATAAATTTAACTATTTTATTATGTGGATAGCTTAATAAGTTGACACGTCAGCAAAATGATATCATCCTTATCTCCCATTTATTAGATAAAAAGGATTATGAATTTCGTTATTAAAAATGAAAAGTTATAAAATTTGTTTACTTTTATAAACTAATTATGAACGATAATTAGCCAAAATTGATTTTCACATAAATAAGATATTGATGATTTATTTTAATAAAATTAATCTAAAATAGAGAATATGAAACTTTTAAATTAGTAAACACATTGTTTATAATGATAATGGCTTAAATGAATCCCAAGTTATAAATTAACACATATATGAAAATTTAATCTTATAATATATGTAACATTAATAACTTAATTCTTTAAATATTATGCATAAAAAAAAGATTTACAGTAGCTAATATAGATTCAAGTTGTGAAATATGACCGGTAGTGCTTGTGATGATATGAAATAATTGATATATCAATGTAGAATTTGTAGCTCCTACTACCACTAGCCACTAAGGTCAACCAACACGAGTTCCTCTATATTTGATATTGTCATCGCGTAGTATAGCGTTGATATGTTGCTAGTCATTATTGATATAAATTAACCGTGCTAGAGATGATTGAGATTGTTGTTTTCGTCCATGTTTTATACACGACGACGAAGCACCTTTTGTTGAATGTGAGTTTGTAGCTTTACTCAAGGTTTGGTATTTTGGCAAATTTGCAACAAATGTTTTTCAATGTGTTCCTTTTTCTAATAATGATTGCACGTCAATGGATTTTTCTCCCCTACAATTTTTTTTGGCTACATGTTCGTCTCCTCTACATCGAAAGTGGATTGATGGTATGAACCTTATCGGGGTGCACTCATTTAGAATGATGTTCATTTAGGAGTATCGATCTTATATGTGTACGCTTATAACTTGCAATTTGTATCAATATTAAGCCCAACTCTCAACATCGTCATTTTTCAACTTTTAAATATGTTGTAAGGTGACTCCATGGTAGACCATATTTTTCCCAAACTTGAGAGATGAAATTTTTTATTACACATATTGAAGATTGTGTCTTTCATTTTGTCATTAATCTCGAATAAGTAGTTTTGAATTGGCATGACTTCACATCTCGTACCTTTTTTTCTACCTATTATATTTTCCAATTCATGTATAATCAAAAACTAAATTTTGGTAAGTTATAAATACAAAAATCGATGTTTTCAATAAGAAGCTATATAATTACTGGAAATTTTGTGACGTTCATAGTATCATTTTTAAGTAGTTGCTTGATATCCCTCAAATGACACATATATTAGGGCATATTTTATACATAATACTTGACTTTATAACATTTATGTTAAGTGGAAATGATCTAATTCACTTTTTTTAATGACGTTTTAGAGTTTCACTCCCTAAAAGGGACAAAAGTTGAAAACATGCATAAAGAAGCGTGAAAGGAATGACGGGAAAGGGTGAAGATTGCATAAAGACTATGATTTCTAAGTCCAAAAGACTTGTTGAAGAATCTACTATACCTAAAAGATCTAGACGTCACTTATCATGTATGGATGATGTTGGAGTAGGGTCCCCATACCCATTTACCGGGATGAACCTCCATTCGGCATGAAGCTCGAGCAGGGATGAAACTCCATTCGACATGAAGCTCATGTAGGGATGAACCTTCGTTCAGGATGAACCTCCCTCCGATATGAAGCTCATTTTATCCCTTCGGCATGAACCTCGGGCCTGAATGAACCTCCATTCGTCATGAAGCTCATACAGGGATGACCCTCCCTTTGGCATGAAGCTCATGCAGGGATAAACCTACCTTCTAAATGAAGCTCATACCGGGATGAAGACTTGGTCGGATGAAGCTCAATTAGGATGGACTGTTGGACAATGCTTTAGCCTAACGGGTATTAACCATGGTGAGCCCTAGGACTCACCCCTCATTCTAAAAAGGGGACCTCTCTCTTCCTACTTTCTCTCTCTACTATTTCTCCTCTTATCTCTACACTTTCTCTACCTAAGGAGGTCGTATGATTACGGACTTGTGGCGTATAACACCCTCTACACGGAGGAGCGTGTTACCTTCGGGGAATCACCACCCGACGGGTTGAGAACCCCCGGGTCCAAGGATCATGGAAACCGATACCAGTTTTGGTATCTGGTCTCCTTTTAGCAACTTTTTTTTTTATGTTTGTAGCGAATTCAAGCTCGGGATGACGAGGAACGGCGTCTACACAACTGCCCTGACCAGGATTTGGTTCAACATTTGACGCCTTCCATGGGACAACTACAAAAAGCTCGTCTTTACCACCGTGTTATTTCTCCAACAAGTTCTATAAATTTCGGGTTTTATCTTAAATCTACCCTAAAATAGTAATATATGTGATTTATGCATTTATAGTTTATAACGTGAGGAGGTTTACACTAAGATAAAATATATCTGTATTTCCTCAAACACACATATTCGTTCATCACGAATACTTAAGCTAAAAGGGGGAATTCTGTTCTCGTATATGAGGAACATAGAACCCTATAGCCACGACGAAACCGTAACTGGGGAGGATTAAAAATCCCACACCGATTCAATTGTTGAAAATTGTTGAAACTGATTCACGATATGTTTTCCATCTAAGATTTCTTCTAACAAAAAGGAAAAAAAAATGATGATGAAAAAAGTACAATTATATCTTCAAAAGATTTCAAGTACATAAACTAAAATATATTGGTTGTAGTAAAAACTAAAAAAGAAGTCAAGTTAATCAAACAAGAGGTACACCTAAATACTTATCCTAGGATATTTTGTGTACTATTAATGTCTTCTTCGACCAAACCACACTGGATTACTTTTGTGGCTAATTTTTAATTTTTATATAATCAAAGCATTATTTTTAAGAAAAATGATGATAATATTTCCATCATTGAAGTGAAAAATAAATCAGCCTCATTGCATTCATCTTAACACGAGTCATAATTTTTACAGAAAATATAGAAGTAATTTATTTTTCGGGTTTAATTCTTGTATAAAGATGACCGAATCATGTGGGATTTCACTCGAGATAATGGAGTTTAGAAAAGGACACCGTTTTCCAATCTTATAACTTAGCAGAAATTTATTAATTGAGTTGGTGGAAAAATATTATATTTAATTTATTTCGGGTTTTATTTTAGATTTTTTTTTTAAATTCAAATTTTAATTAATTAAACTTTAAAACGGCTTTTAAATGACTTTTACCCCTAATATTAATTGTTTATCCAATTTTACATTTCTCAGCCTCAAATCTTAGTTCCTTCTTCCCATTTCACTTAAGTTCTAGTATTCTTTAAGTCTATAAGTTATTTAGAAGCTCAATCGTTGGTTATTAGAAAGTGTGTTGTTTTGAAGGTTTGTGTTCTTTGTATTCATTTTCATTACCGTCGGATTAGATAATTGTCATTATATGCTTTAAATATTCTATTTTTATTAATGTGATTGTTTGTTGATAACAATAATGGAGAATTTTTCACTTTTTTGATGTTCATAATACATGTGCGTTCATGGATATACATCACAATAAAGTTAAAGCTGGAGACTTTATAGCGACAATCAATTTCCTACTAGGGTCTAGGTTGAACTTTGGTATTACTACTGATGCATCAGTGTATAGAGAGATAATTTAGGTCGCATTTTCTTTCGTTGATGGTGTGCCTACTCTTACTTGTGAAGTGCAAGCATCAACCATTGTTATTACTGAAGAGGTTATTCAAAGGGTTCTGCAATTAGATGCAATTAGATGATGGAAATGGTGTTGATCAGTTGCCTATAGATAAAATACAACAAGTTTGTAGACATGTTGGGTATAGAGGAGACTTCCCAATGGCAAAGAAGACAAATTTGTCTTATAACTGTAGATACATTGGGTATGTTCCGATTCAAAGCCTATCAAGCATGCATGATGGACTTGACAAAATGGGTCAACAGTTGGCATATGCATGTGTATGTTTTGTGACAAACAAAGTGTTCAACTATTCTGGAATGATCTTGGAGAATTTGAGGAGGAATATGTTAAAAGCGAAGAAGAAGTTCTTGTTATACCCAATATTTCTACAACTGATTTTGAATTCTGAGGTGATTGGTTCGATGCATGAGGGGGAGGTCTTAAATTTAAAACACCTGAATTGGAAGGTACTGGGAACATGAAAGAAGAACCACCATTCTAGTCCATTTTATGAAGCTTTCACTACGTTCTTTCCCAACATGTTTCATGGTCATCGACAAGATCAACCAACTCAACAATAAAAACCCATTGAACAACTTCAACAACCACGCCAAACACTTGAACCTGAACTACCACAACAACAACCTGAACCAAACATTATTCATCAAGAACCCATTATTCAAGAAAAGCCCATAATTCAAAATGAACCTGCTATTGAAATGGAAATGAATGTAGGAGACGAAAATGATCAAAATGAAGAGCTTGTTGATTCAAATAATTATGAGAATGTATATTTTAATTATGTATTGAGAGATAGACTACCAAATGTTGATACTTCATACATGGTAGACCTTAGTGGATCTCATAAGAAACCTTAATCGCCTTCATGCCATTCACAATGTCAAAACCAATCATCCTTTCATTAACCCCCGTAAAGACTCACCAAGCTAAACCACAACTATCTTTGTCTACTCCTTTTGAAGAACCATCAAGTTCTTCATTAGTGAGTAAGACGCCAACAAAATCCAAAGTTTGTAAAGCTAAGAAGAAGGGTGTTCACAAGGATTCTTCAAGTAGTCCTGGAATAAGTGTATTCTAAGTGTTGTTGGGTAAGAATGAAGAGCTAAATGCAAAAATTACGAGTCAACAAGCAGAGATTGCAACCTAAAAAGACACTTGTGCAACTCTGGCAGGATTGAAATTATCTTAGATCGAAATACTAGGTGATTACTTTAACTAGAAGATGGCGGAATCATGTTCTAGTTAATGAATTGATGAATTAAACAAGTAGTCGAACAAAGAAATGCAAAAAAATTATTATGATTCAAAGCTCAATTTGAGCGGGAAAGTTTGTTACACTGTTAGAACATACATTCAAGCACACTTACAAATGTAACTCTCTCTCTCACTATATATAGCCTTGAATATATACTAAACTATTACTTACAAACATCCTTATATTCATTAAAGAATATTTCGGATGAACAAAACTAACTTAAGTCTTCATTTAACTTTACTTCGGATGAACTTCATTCAACTATGATGTAGAGACTTGTTCTTCCGAGGTAAATGTCTTCATGTTGACTTGTTAAGGTTTAAGTCGGGTGATGAACTTTGTTCATCTGACATAAACACTTAATCAAACTTTAACTCTTATGTATATTTGAAGCTTCATTTATCACACTGTCACACCCCGCCAGTGGCGGAAACGCCGGGTGTGGCCGATTGGAGATCGTCATAACACAATAGTAAATAAAGACATAATCTATATGATAAAATAAATAATGTATTGTTATGACGTCGCCGTACTCAAGGTATAATCCTTGGTACACGAAAATCGTCAAACACTACAAGTAAAAGTTCAATCAAACAACCGTCGTAACGTATCGAGTGCATAGGCACGCAAGCCCGAAATACAATCCCGAATAACAGTATAGTCAATATAGAAAGCCACAATGAAAATGAAATACTGAAAGTCTGCTAGAGTCCGACTCCTAAAGCCAAGTCCTATGCTTTCTCATTACCTGAAAGTAAAGCTTAAAAAGTCAACATAACGTTGAGCGAGTTCATCGAGTAAGTATAAAAATGTAAAGGTAAGAAATAATATCTCAATCCAGTTTAGCAAAAAGGGTGTGTAACTAATGCATGTAAGTAGTAAGAAAACATAATCCACAATCATACAACGTAAGCATGTATCACAAGTAAGCAGTAGCCATGCTACCGTAAGTACACCTCATTAGTAGGAAAGGTATACTAATGAGCGTGCATGTATCAGTAGGAAAGGTATACTGATATGTCTCATCCGCAGTAGCCATGCTACCGTAAGTACACCTCATTAGTAGGAAAGGTATACTAATGAGCGTGCAGGCATCAGTAGGAAAGGTATACTGATGTGTCAGTAGGAAAGGTATACTGATGTGTCAGTAGGAAATGTATACTAACCAGAGTTTTCAAGAGTAAGAAAGGTATACCGGTGAAAAAATCTCACAACTAATGTCTCGTAAAGTTTTAAAAATATGTATTAGTTTTGTTACACATTTCATGATTTCTAAAAATAGTAAGTTTCCATAAATATAAATATCTATTTATGGTAAGTTTCCGAAAATAGTAAGGTTTCCATATATAGTAAGTATGGAAGTAAAAATCCGTTTATCGTAAATCGTTTTTTCAAAAATAGTTTGGTTGAGCTTTACTTTCCCCCGATTCATAAAACGTAAACAATAGTAAAGTAGGGGCGATGAACTCATCTTATCGAGCAAAGCGAACTACACAAGTAGTGTGAATATGTGTGTGTGTATATATAAGTATGTAGGTCACAAGCAATGTCCCGAATAGACCTAGAGCTCCCCTAGATAAAGGTAGTAATAATCGTAAGAATAAGATTAATGAGTTTCGGACTCGATTAATTATCGTGTTTAAGTTTTAAATAAAATGACAACATTTTCAGCGAGTACCTACGTTCGTTCGAACTGAAATATCTAGAGTTTTAGGAAGAGTTAGACGATGAAGTTTATATATTTGAAAACTAGACTCAGAAGGCTACGTTTTAGACAAACGGTTTAACCCAATTGAGATAATTATGAAAAAGTTATAACCAAAACAAAATTGATCATGTAATCTATCCAAAAACATAAGTTTATATAAGTCGAGTTATAAAAAGTTTCAAAGTCGTATATTTTAAATGTAAACAAGTTAACCATTTCTAAGACGTTTAGACCTACTATAATCCAATATTAATCCATTCTAAATATGTTTAATATTGTCGAAGTGGTTACACAATTTCAATTATCAAAGCCTAGTAAAGTGTTCCAAAAATTCAGATTAGACCCTCGGATACTATTTTCCACTTTTAGAAAGTTTTGCAAGAAATTAGACAACGCTTCTTACGTTTTTAAAAACTAGATTCCAAGACCTATAATATTCATTTAGGTCTCAGACTTTAATTCAAACCCAATACATAGTTAAATATTGATGAAGGAAGACCAGGATATAATTTCAGAAACTGTCCAAAACGTTTTATATATGTCCAGTATCTTGGGGTTTTCTACCGATTAAGGTTACAAACATAAAGAAACAATTTAGGTGACGATCAAACAACTTAGCACGAGTTATAAACAGGTTCAAAACAATTCATAATGAGTCACCAACAGATTTCACAACAACGAATAAGATAGAGAAGTAATATTAGGGTTTTATACCACGAATTGCAATGGTTTGATTCCAAGCTTTGACAAAGGCCGTTTCAAGCAAACCAAACCACAAAAACGACACTAGGAACTGACATAACCAATCATGGTCACCAAAACCAAACAAACACAAAATTAGTTTGTAATCATGTAAACATAACCAACAATGAATCGGCTAATACTTATGTACATACATGGCGGGGTTAATGAACCCGATTCACTATAGCTTGCCAAGAAACTGATTATGACTCAATGAAGGAAAATTACCAATATGAAATTGAGGCAACACAAGTCGTGATCATATTATAAACACCAACACAAAACAGTTTAACCGATTAGGGTTATACACCAAAACGAAAACTAGTAAATTAAATGAAAGCATCGGCCAAGGTGTATGAACATATACTTGATGAATTTGTGATGTTTGCAAACGATTATGACTTGATCAAGGAAAGGAAGACGAGCTGAAATGAACCACAATGAATCACGATCAGATTAGACAACAACATTCAAACACAACATAACCGATCGATTAGGTTATAGCCAAAACAGAAATGTCACTACATATACTTTGGATAATTCGGCCAAGGAAAGAATTTGAACCCACGATTTACATACCTAGATGAAAGAACCTACTTGATATGATGATCTCGTATAGAAGATAAATATCGTGAACCAAGATTCCAAGCAGTTTGACGGTGGCTGAAGCAAAGCAAAATTACAACCGAACTCATAAGTAAATTAGGGTGTTTGATCAAGAGGATTACACAAGAACAACAACACGATTACCTTGTTTGATTGAGGCTTCAAGATGACACGATTTTGTGGCTGCAAGGAGGAGGTTTGATGGCAGTAAGGGGGAGGTAAGGATCGGTTGTAGAGTGGTGTGTGTGAGTGGCGGTTGAAGAAATGAGATGATTAGGGTTTTTTTTTTTTAGTTTTAGGGTAATATTATTAAGGAAATTAAGTAGTGTAAAAATGGTTTTGTTGACCTAAGGATCGGTCAACAGGGGACTTGAGTTAAGGCCTTTTGGCCGATTGTTAGAATATATACACACACAAATGTGGTTCACAAATGTACACGAGAACGGTTTGTTTCAGAAATGAAGCACGAAATCTAGACGAAAACTCGGAATAGTTACACGTATATTCTAAGTTTAATAAAGGTAAATTCGAGTTATAAAAGTATTAACAAGTTCATATACCAATAATTTTACTAATAAATCGGACACATAATTTACTCGTAAAGTTATCTAGGAGCTCGTCTAGTGGGAAATAACTACTTGTGCACATAAACTAACACGATATCAATCACATATAAGTATATACACACATGTCAAAAGTAATAATCACACGTAAGTAAAGTATAAGGAACTTTCAAACTAACTTTAGTTTTTTTGTAAACACGGTAAGAGCTATCGGCATACTAGACTAACGTGAGTCTGGAAAATTGACGGTTGTCACACACACCAATTCTTGCTCCAACAATCTCCCCCTTGGATGATGCTTCCAAATCTACACCTTACTAGTTTAGCTCCATTCCCAGATTTGTACACTACTCTCTTCAAACATTCTTCACTTCAATCATCTATACCTTAGCTGAATTCGTTCTATCTCATATTAAACAACTTCAAGAAACTGTTTTCCTTCTAATCTACAATCTTTATATTTTTCAAAAGGTAGCTTGTGAATTGTAAGCAAATCTTCATCTGACAGCTCTCTTAAATCTGCATTCTCATACAGTCTTTGCTCTTCACTATCTTCTCTAACCAGCACAATCTCATTATGTGGGCAATCCATCCACCATCTCACAATTTTGGGTCTTGGAAGTGGTTTAGACTTCTTTAAGGGAAGTGTGTCAAGATCCATGTTCTTCTTTTCATGTTGAATTTCTTTTCAAAGTCCACAAAATCAGTCTTGGCACATTCTTGAATGAAATCCTCATAAGATTTTCCTTGTGGATAACCTCCATGATTAATCATTGACAACTTGATTAACTGTCTTGCTTCTTCCCTTGTGATCTTCAACAAATACTATGTTGTATGAAAGTAAGACACGTGATTTGGACCCCCTTTGATAGCAATAACTCCTCTTTCTACATCAAACCTCCAAGCTTTAATACGTGGAAATATTCACTTCTTTCTGTTTTCCAACTCAACTATATCAGCACCCAGCTCCTCCTTTGAAGGATTCCTTATTCTTGACCTAGAGCTCTCTTCAGTGTTAACTTTGCTTACCTCTTCTTCATCCACTGGAAATCCATACTTATCAAGTGCATTTCCATGCTCATCAGTGTTATCTATCCATCTTAACAGATCTTCAATATGCATTTAAGTTGTAGGACTCCATTTATAATCATCTTCAATTTGTCCACTTTGCAGTTCAACTTCTCTTTGAACAAATGGTACATCTTTTTCAATTTCAACAAATGGGTCATTGTCTTGTTCTAGTTTCACTTTAGTGTGAAAGATTACATCTTGTCTCTGTTTTGCAACTAGAGACTTGAGTGTAACCTTTTGAGTTGTTTCTAAATATGATCCAACACCAGTTTGCTCTTTATTCATTTTTCTAAATTTTTCCTTCATTTCAGCCAACTGATCTTCTTTTACCTTTCTATCTTGTGCATCCTTGATCTTCTTCTCCCTCTTTAGTTTCAATTCCTCAAGCATTGCATTGGTTCTTACATCTAACCAATGTTTCTCCAGCGTTTCTACTTTCATTTGCCCTAAAGCTCTAGGAACAAACTTGTTCTTTAAGCTTAAGTAGTTCTTGAGATGCCCTTTAAAATTCTTCTCAGTCATTTCCCTTTTGTACTACATCAACTGCATCTCTAATTCAACTACAACATTTAGAGCTTTCTTCATTTGTTTCATAGAAAAGGACTTCTTCCTACCTCCTGCAGTTGGTTCAACATTTACTCCAGCATTTTCAACGTCTGTTTTCTTTTCTCCAGTCTCTATCTCCACATTTCCAACCTCTTTCTCTCTAGTATCTATTGTACTTGATCCCTCTCTAGTTTCTTCCACATTTTCATTAATTTGATCACCACCCAAGTCTTTGATCCATAATTCATTTAAACGATAGACTGGTTTTGGATCTCTTTCCTTGATATGCACCACCAACACTTCACTTGTTGAATCATCATACATTCCTTCATAGTGTTTTTCAAACGTTTCTCTATCCACCTGGTTTCTGCTTCCTTTTCTCTAGTCTCCATCTCCAGAATTCCAGTCTCTTTCTCTCTAGTATCTATTGCACTTGATCCCTCTCCGGTTTCTTCCACATTTTCATTAATTTGATCACCACCCAAGTCTTTGATCCAGAATTCATTTAAACGATAGATTGGTTTTGGATCTCTTTCCTTGATATGCACTACCAACACTTTACTTGTTGTATCATCATACATTCCTTTATAGTGTTTTTCAAACGTTTCTCTATCCACCTTGTTTCCAAAATGATCCACTGCCCTAAACTCCTTTTTAGGTTCATCAATTTTAAGTTCAACTTCATCCGAACTAAATTTTAACTCAGCCGAGCTAATTTTATCACTATTCAGATCAAAATACCACCCAATAACTTTTGATTTCACCTCCACCTTTCTCCTCTTTACTAGTTAAAATGGTATTATGTCCATCATCATTGTAGCTCTCCTTTTCTTGAACTTCTTTTCAAAATATTTGAAGTTTTTGTGTGCATTCTTTTTTACCAGGGTTTCAAACTCATTTCCATAAGGATACATTCGTGGGTCTTGAGCATCTACAATCTACTATCCAAAATCCAAATATTTCAATTTACTTGAGTTGACCACTTTGAACTCTAACATCAGAACTAAAAGCAGTTTTCATTTCAGAAGTAAAGTTTTCTTTGTCGACATAAAATTTCTTACTATAGCAAGTAATTTTCTTACTGTCAGAAGTATAATGCTTGCTTTCAAAAGTAGATTTCTTACGTATCAAAAGCAAGTTTTACACTTTTAGAAGTAAGTTTCTTACTTTTCGAAGTAAATTTAATAAAAAATTTCTTTACATCTAAAATAGAATTAACTTTTGTTTTTGATACTGTGCCTTTGAGCATCTCTTTGTAATCCTTCAAATTTGAATTTATTCATACATTTTGATTTTTCATAGTTTATCATACATGATTTAATATTAATTCTACGAAATTGTATGCAAAACATGTGATTATACGCAGACATTGATTGTAGATTTATGTCTTTTTTTTGCACAAATTACACTTAAGTTTAGGTTTATTTATAGAATTAACAATTTTATTCACGAAAACCCACTTCTGATATAAAATTCCAGTTCATTATTAATCAATTCATTCCTGGTTAAAGAAGACACATTTCTATTATTAATAATATAACATCTTTCATGCAAGCAATTGGAACATGTTGAACCGGAAGATCTTTAATCCCCACATTATTCATGAAATTATTACATTCAACTTGACAAACAAAATTCAAACCATTCTCATAATTTAAAGAACATTAATCAAACACATTGCTACTACTCTTTATTCCAGAATCTTCTACATTCTTTTAAATCTTAAAGACTTCATCAAAGAATCTTAAGCATAATTTTTTACATTTAGTTAATTCTTCTAAATTTCACATGTTAAAAAAATATTTATTTCATTAGACTTAGTTTGACATGCATATTTATCTAAAACAGCAAAAACACAAAAGATGAATAACAATTAGAAATTGATGTCAAAGTTAAGTTATCATTACTTTGTAAGTTTTGTTGAACAGCAAAACATGTTGAATCTGAAAAACTACTTACAAAATATGATGGTTCTGACATGATAGTGTAATTGTCATTGAAAGGAGGAGCAACTTGGTTGTAACCAGTTCCCTCCTTTCCCTTTAAAATCAATTGTTTCTTATTGATACCATTTAAAACATTAGAGGAAATATTAAATTTCTCAACCTACATGTTTGCACAATCCAAGTTAAGTTTTGTCTTTTTAATCTGTTCAAATAAATCCTTATTAAGTGTTTTCAACCTACCAATTTTACCCTTGTATTTTGAAACATCACTTATTATGGAATCTATATTATCTTTGTAAATCTATTACCTTTTAAAAAATTTCTTTTGATGAAGTTTTAAAAAATCAATTTCATTCGTGAACTTTTTATTTTGAGTTCCCAAATATTTCAAAGTATTAAAGTATAACATGAATAAGCGAGGACTTGATCAATGGAAGAAGAAGTAACCTTGGTCATGAGTACATGATTTGAAGGGTTTCTGAGTTCTCATTCACTCAGTTCTTCCCACTCACCAATTCTGGTAAGAAAAGCGGTCTTTTGAACATTTGCGTTCCCTTCAAGTTGATCAACTTTTTCATTTTGTTGTCCTTGATTTCCACCGGCATATGACCCTTTTAATAGTTACCATTTTTTCTTATTTGTTCTCTACACTCTCTAGCAAAATGACCAAGCCCATCACCGTTGAAGCATTTCACATTCATCTTGTCAAATCCGACTCTATTAGCATTCTCCCTTCTAAATTTATTCCTTCCATTTCTCTTGAAGATTTTGTTGGCTCTGAGTGATCATGCCCATTTTCTATTTCATGTTCATCTCTTCCAAATCATTTGGATAGAGTTGTTATAGGTCTTCTCTATACATTGTAAGACTACCAGCAACAAATGCCTCATAGCTAGCCACAAATGCTTGTACAACACCCATTTTCTTTTACAAATTCATTGTTCACTTTAGGAATTAAATTTAATCACACTAGATCTAACTTGTGACGAGTAAGCATTTGAAACCATTCCTTGACGATGGATACCTCCTGAAACTATTCCTTGATGATAAACACATCCAGAACAACAAGGTGAGTATGATTGACATTGTACAATTTCATTTTGGTTTATCATTGGGGAGGGGGGAGTTGTGCAAATCTATATAAGACTTGTAAGAACTGGGAGGGGAGGTTGTATACTAGATAAGATCTATATTTATCTATATATTATTTAAGTAGAAGAGCTATAGAAGTTTTAGAGAGAAGTTTGTAAAGAGAGAAGTATAATAAAACACTTATATTACTTCAAATTTTGATGCCTTACAATGGAAAAATACATGGCTATTTATAGCCTTGATTGGTACAACACACAAGCTTATAGTACAAGCATTCTTACTTTTCTACATTATTGCCTTATGACATAAGCGCTTATGTCAATAAGGGCATGACATCATTGCATATGTCATTATTTCACAGTAGAACCTACTAGAGATATTAAACATATTTAAGCTAATAAACACACTTAAAAACATAATTAAACCATAGTTAACGTTAAACTATGAACGTTTAGCATTCTTCATTCCAGCGAGCATCAGGGTGTGTCAGGTCATCTTCATAGGGTTCACAATCTGAATCTAAATCATTCCAGGCCTGTGAGGGAAGATTATCTTCGTCATCAGACGTGTCTTCTCCATAGTTTTCGAGGTTTTCATGAATCCATTGTTCATTTGCTTCGATCCATTTGTATGCATCAGGATGATCTCTACTCCATACTGACGTGTTGAACATTATTTGATATGGAATTTTGTCTGGGTCAACGTTATTTGCTTTAGCTAGCAAACTTTTTGTTTCTAAGTAGAGGTTGCTGAAGAATCTGACACACGTCCTACTAGATGGGTTTATCTTGTACCAATCATGAATAATACAATATGGAGCATGGTAAAAGGCGGATCCTTCATCATTAACTGCCTTTGGAGAGAGGTAAGATTCGGGGCTCCGAAACATTACCAGCACATAAGTTCCTTTTCCGGTGGTTGTTAGCCATTTTCTCCATTGGTGATGCGGGGAAAACCATTGCAACATCGTAAGCAAATGCTTGGAGTGGGGTGGAACATCTTTGAACTGGCTTTTAACGACATAAGATAGGAGCTTCTCTATATTGAATGATATGCCAATTGTGAACTTCTCAAAGAGATAGTAGAAAAAGCATAAAGTTTCTTTTCGGAGCCTCCATAGGTCATGGATGTGAAAGACGTTAAGGAAAGGATAGTCTGGATGAAACTTGAGGCCTTTGATGCATAACCCATGGTTCTTGATGAGGATAGTAAGAAACGTCTTGTAGCATAATTCAGATCTTTTGTCAAAGGTTAAGTCCCCAACTATTTCTAGTATTTCATCTGGTAGGTTAAGAATGGGGGTTGTGGGTGAGGGTTAGAAGATGATCCTTCTCCATTATGGGGAGTGACTGAGAGACCATGGAGAGAAAACTTGGAAGTTGTTTTTGAACTTGGTGTGCACCATTTGAGTGGGTTTCTTCTGATTTATAGGCCTTTGGACGAGAGAGGAAGTCTGCAAGGACGTTTTCTGTTCCTTGATGTGCTTTACTGTAGTCTTCCACTGTGAGAACCAATTTGCCCATCTTAAAAGTTGTGCATGAGGGAGCATCTTTCTTTTGAACTGTAGCATACGTGGAAAGGAAGACATATCCATTTCAACTAAGAACTCATGTCCTATTAGATGAAATTGGAACTTCTCGATGCCCCATTTGACTGCAATAATTTATTTGAATGTGGAGTGATAATGCTTTTCAGATGCCTTAAACGTGCCACTCTTATAGCCACAAACGTGTCTTTTATTATTATTATCCTGAACAAGTACGACAGCTCCCCAGCACTCATCACTTGCATCTGTATGTAAGATTCTTTTTTCTGAGGAGGCATGAATCTTCAGTGGAGGCATCTGTTCAGTAGGCCCTTAATAGCTGTCACTGCTTCAGTTTGTTTTGACGTCCACTGTGGGGGATTCTTTTTTAGCATGGGGAACAACAAGGCAGTGTGATGTGACAATTTGGGCAAACAATCTGCCATATAGTTGACTAACCCAAGAAACTGTTGGATCATTTTTTGTGAAGATAATTCATCCGGGAATCTTAGCAACTCTTGGGCCACATGTGGTTGAGGATGGTATTTTCCGTCAGAGATCTCCATGCCGAGAAACTATATTGTGGTTACTCCAACTTCCATCTTTTTTTCAGATAACATAATCCCATATTTTGTGACGAGACCATGAAACTTTGAAAGCAATTATGCGTCTGAGGAATACAGAAGAATGTCATCAATGTAGACTAGTGTGTTGGAGAGGATCGACTCGAAAATGGTTATCATTGCCTTTTGAAAAGCCGATGGAGCATTTTTTAAACCAAACGACATGACTTTCCACTTATAATGATGATCGGGGATGCAAAAGGCTGTTTTCGGTCTATCTTCAGGCTTAATTCCAAGTTGCCAGAAACCTGATTTGAGATCAAACTTGGAGAGAACTTTGGCATCCGCCAAGTGTTGAAATAATGATTTCTTTTGCGGGAGTGGAAATTTATCATCGACCAAAAAATGGTTTAGAGGCTGATAGTCAATAACCAATCTTAGTTTTCCTCGGACTTGTTCACTTCTTTTGTTGACATAGAAAGCTTCTCATGCCCATGGGGAGTTTGTATGTTCAATGATTCCTTGAGACACAAGTTGGTCGCACTCTTCGTTGGCTAGTTGGTAGTGGTCTGGGTTCATCCCTGGGTGACTTGCTTTTGTCGGATTGACATCTTCGTTTTTTTTAAATGGTAGTGAGACAAAGAATGAGGGATTTAACCATAAAGGTGAAGGGTGTTTTGTTAGAAATTCATTATGGGAGGAGGCACAAGCGTTTGGATTATTCGTTGCTTTATATCGTTGATATTGAACACAGGCGGGGTGATACTTGCTACGAAGAGGTGATGCATGGGCGTCCATGGGTTGAAAAAGCTTTTATATCGAAGACCTTCACTTGTCCACCGCAACTGTGGTAGTTTATGGAGGATATTGAATCCTATCAAGAGGTCTTTTTCGTGAGAGCTTGATCCTAAGAGTCTTCTCTTAATTACACACTTTGGGAATAACCGAATGTTAATAGGGATACTTATCTTGTCAATGACAAACTTTTCTCCATTTGCTGCCATGAAGTTCTGGTGATGAGGTTTCCAATAATGATCTGGGAGGATAACGGGATTTAAGATAGACACTGAGGAACCGGTATCAAAGAAAGCAATAACCGGAATAGGCTTTGCATATGCATTTGTAAGGAGGTGGATCTTGGCTAGTGGTAATGATGGATCTTCTTGTACTGGAAACACATGCGGTATCGGGTTGATCATATGGATACCAAAATCAGAATCACTATCGTTATCTGAATCGGTATCATCATCAGATGAAAAATCTGAGTAGGCAATCGTGCACAAGACTGAGTCACTAGGTTCATCGTCTAGAGAATAGATTGACTCTAGATCAGAAAGATCTACTGGTTCTACCTTGTTTAAAGCTTGGACCAATGCCTGAGACTTCTTTTTATCCGGACAATTCCTTGCAAAATGTCCTCTTCTTTGACAAATAAAACATCTGTCAGATGTTTTTCCGCGTTGCTTTTTCTTTCTGATGAATTTCCACTTCTTGTTGCTTTGTCGAGAAAAACGAGGTTTACTATAGAATCTTGAAAACCTTTTATAGTAGAACTTCTTTCTTGTGTGAGTACAGTCACATGATGACTTATCTTTGCATTTGATCTGTAGGTACTTGTCATCGCATGCTGTTCCAAAGCGCTTTCCTGTCTTTTCAAATTCAGCCAGATACTTCTTCTGGTTGCAAAGCTTTGCCAATGCATTCAAGATTAACTGGTATAACTCGGCAAGGGTTGTCTGGGCTATCGTGACATTTCTTGCTTCTAATGCTCGATATGCTTCATTTCCAAGGGATTCTGGAAAGGAGTTAAGAAACACATGCTTTAGATTGACATCATCTACTCCATTTAAACAGTAGAATCGTTCGGACATGCGATTATAGTGTTTTTCGATATCTTTCTTTTGGAATGAGCAACACTTCATCTTGAGGAATTCTTCTCTTGCATGAGCCGTATGTTCCCAAGGACTGCCAATAAATTCTGAGTATATATATTCTATGAATGCTTCAGGAGATATTGACTGTTGAATTTGGAGTTGGCGGTATTCGCCAAGACTTTGATACCAATCTCTGAGACGTCCTTGCATCCTGGTTAAGAACCTTTTGATGACGATATCAATGGTATAATACTGCAACTCTGCAGAGCACCAAGTTAGCATCTCTATGCTTCTTTCACGCCATTTGAATGGTGGTACATCATCAAAGGTGAAGTATTGTTTTATATCAAACTTAGGGAAGTCTGTCGGTGTTGTGGTGGTTTCTCGTTACTGGAGTTTGTCACACCCCGCTTGGAAGCGGAAACGCGAGATGTTCCAGTTATAATATCAAAGTCAAGATTACAACAATATAACCGATAAACAAAAACATCAAATTAAATTGATCATGCCAAATGTTACAAAATACATCAATAAGTCAAAGGCGATAAGACGCCGAGTACAAATACAACTCCAAAAGAAATAAACAACGGATCGTCATGGAAATTACAATAAACAATTCAAATTCAAATTAAAGGCAAGCGATCCGAAAATAAACTATGGCATGATCAACGGAAATCCTCAATTTCCTGCAAAGCGTTAAAACGACATCAACAACATGTTGGTGAATTATTCGCAATTTTAGTTAAAAAAGTGACCCATCGACAAGTTTCAATAAACATTATAATTTCAAATTCCATATCTTGTTTTTCAACCCTAGCGAGGTACCATGCCTAGACTAGTCATACACCGAACCTGACCACAACTTATGACTTTCCACTCATAGGAGCGACCTACCGAGCAATTTACAACGTCTACTCATAGGAGCATCCTACCAAGTAATTCCTAACATCAACTCATAGGAACATCCTACCGAGCAATTTACAACGTCTACTCATAGGAGCATCCTACCAAGTAATTCCTAACATCAACTCATAGGAACATCCTACCGCGAATTCCTAACATCCACTCGTAGGAACATCCTACCGAGAACAAAAGTTAGCAAGTGTATAAGACACCTAATCTAAGGCAGAATTCTACTAGGTAAACAAGATAATCAACAACATTCCCGCATACATGCAGACAATTTAAAATACACAGACAGTTTAATAATACGCTTTACAGCCCAAAAGTATTTAAGACAAGGGCTACGAATAACTCACAGGTAAAGCCTCAGCAAACAAATATCGGGTACACCAACAAAGAGTTACAACTCCAGCGCCTAAGTGCCTTAAAACAATAAACAATATAGTCTCAGTATCTCTATAAGTCTAGGTCCGGTTTAGCCTTGTCGGTTAAGATTAAGTTAAATAAGATAATCCCAATATTAATAAGTTTAAGTGAGGTGACGTATTTAGAAGGCGATGTTCCGCGTCAAACAGGACCGCTCGGAGAGATATCGGCATTCCACGTCATAATCGTCAACAGGAGAAGAATGATAATCCGAATCGAAAATGATTACAAGGAGTATCGGTTAATAAAATATCGTTATCAAGTTTCAATAGATCGACCAAAGTCAACGGAAACAATGTTGCTTGGTCCAAGTCAAACGTAAGGAAAGTTGACTTTATAAAAGTCAACGTCACAGATGTTGACTTATGAAAGTCAAAGTTATATTATGTTGACTTATGAAAGTCAATGTCAATTATGTTGAATTATAAAGTCAAAATCAATTTAAAAGTCCAATTTGACACTTTGAATAATTGGAAGTATTTTCATACCAAAATGTTTAGAGTAAAATCCTTTTCAAACCATTTTTAAAGTTTGCCGCAAAACATATTTGGTGACTTAAAACGATGATCAAGTTGAGGCGAATATTAATATATCGCAAAGAGGTTGGAAACATCCGTTTTAAGTATTATTATGATATGTTTGATTGTGTTGGCGTCTTTGAGTCCAAGACAGTATTATTGCAAAATATGTTACTTTTGTACTCAATTGATTTATGTAAATGTTTTAAGTCGTAAAAAGTCGTGAGTTGGAATTTCGGCAGAGCTTCCGCGACGTATATTATTAGTCCAAATTTTCAAACACCTTTCCCGCTATGTCAATACTTGCACTTTAACTCATTATTCATAATACATAACACATTAATAAGTTTAGTACAATACTTTGTTTAATTTCATATTTTAACATAACTTGTCCAACTTTAGTCCAAACCGATCAAATCGCACGAGTGTTGGTCTAATAAGTTATCCTAACCGATTTCAAGGCTAAAACCGATTTAACGAATATAACAAAATCACAAGATTCACAAGAGTAACAATTATACCGTTAGCACCCGCAAGATTTGATAAGAATGGAATCCGGAATCGAGGACTTCGTGGCGTGGTACTGAGGTCAAATCCTCCTCCAAGACACAAGACACACACCGTCAATAAGGGTTCCCAATATAACAAGCGTAAGGTGCAAATGAACGGTTTTACAAAATATTCAGAATCTGGTCTACGACCGCGCCGCGGTGGGATTACCGGCCGCGGTCGTCATCAGACGACAGAATTTTACCAAAAATCGGTTTATGTTGGAAAAATCATAATAGATTCAAACATGCAAGTTCTGGAATCATCAAAACACTTTTAAACAATCATTTTGTCAAGCTTTTCACCATTTAAATCAAAGATCCATTAACATTTATAAAATCTCGATTTCAAAGATTATTACCATCAAACTTTTATAAAACTCAAATCTATGTACTAGATGATACATGCATTAAGTAAATCATATTAAAACAGTGGAGATTAGTTATTATACCCCAAAGTAAATGATGGTAGAATGATCTAGCACGTTTTTGAAGAAGATCCTTGATGTTTGATGGTGATTTTTGACCCAAAAAGTGATATAACCCAAGTAAACTTTCAAATGGATGACCCAACTCTAGCTCCCCATGATGATGTACACGATTATTGTGGTGAAATTGGTGTTTATTTGATGATTACTTGCTGGGATTACAGCCACAAGGAGGAAGAAATGAAGAAAAATAGGTGTTTGGGTGTGTTAGCTTCAAATAGAGAGAGAGAGATGTAATGTTATGTGTAAATGAAAATGAACATGTTAGACATCTAAATGAGACATAAACCTGCTCCACATGAAGTGTTGACACGTTTTGGGGCAGGTGTCAAGACTTGGTAACATGCAACTATGACTCACAACTCAACAAAAACTTGTCTGTCCAGGGGATGACCGCGGCGCGACCAGCTCACCGCGCGCGCGCCCAGTCCATCTCCTGGATTTGCTTCGTTTTGTTCGTGTTGTCGATACGCACATGTATTCATTCAGGATTCTCGATTGTTTACAAATGAACTTAGTCAAGTTCATTATAAATATTATTGGTATTATGATTTATTAAATGATAACCTTTAAGTTTTGGATTCCGAGAAACGCACGATTTCGGTAAGAATCAACAAGCGCAAAAAGCACGCTTTCTCGAAGATAAAGAATACGTTAACCGACAAATTGGGCATAACCTCCTAACTTATATTCATGAGCATACTAACTATTTGGCACTTAGGTAAAAATCAACTTACGTCTCAAGGGATCACATAAAACCCGATTCTCATAATAAATCGTGAGTAAAACAAGCGAAACACAAGGGTCGAAATCAATTGCGAATAAATATAAATAATAACGGTAACATCAGTACTTCAAAATGACGGGACGTCACAGCCTCCCACAGTTTAAAAGAATTTCGTCCTCGAAATTAATAAAGAGCATCGATAGAAGAAAAAGATGGGGCGGTAACTATTTAGTATGATAGCTCGGCTAACAGAAAAATGTCGATCCCAACTTCCGCCAAAGTCTAAAATGTACGCGCGTCGCGATCAAGAATGACGGAAAAAATCTCGTCAATAAGCAATCTAAAAGGTTTCTCTATTCGGTAATCTTCTCGAATAGGCAGGGAATGTGCTGGCTTAGTCAGCCGATCCATGATAATCCAAATAATATATAATCCTCGGTGAGAGCCTCCTGATCTAACAACATTCTCTCTAGCGATAACGGTATGCAGATATTCTTCTCGAATCATATAACCTTTGCACACCCATGCTCATAATAACGTCGAATCCACCTAAGGCGATCGGAATCAGATCGATAGGGAAAGAATGGTCATCGGAGCTAACACAATAGGTAAGACGTACATCGATAGCAGGTATAACTTACCAACGGCTCACTCTATTTCGAAGGAAGACGTTAAGGATAAAGCCGTGCAAATATCAAAATATTGAACGCAATTAGATATGAAACTCTCCTAAAGATGGAATAAAATTGGAGATCAGTAGAATTGAGAGATATTGACTCGAAAACTGTTAACAGTAGGAATTACGTTCCGGTCTTGCATAATTTATTCCAAACTAGGCGTAGTTGGCCAAATTACGCGTAGTTCGTAATGAACCATGCAATTGCGGAATTAATCCACTAAAGTCTAAAAGTGCATGAAATGATTATTAGAAAGTCGAAGCAAAGTGATGGATTAAAATTTGAAGTCGAATCTCTCGGAATCACACTCGTAGGGCAACCTCGTCTCGTCGACTTCTTTGCAAATAGGAGCTTCCTTCAGTTCCAACGCAGTAGGGGCGTAAAAAGGAAATGACATGCAAGGATGCGAAAAGAGAAGTGTGCAATCCGACGATAATAAGACTAAGCATCAAATAATCAAATAGGATAAACGTAGGTTGAACTCAGATAGGAGGAATATATGTACCGGCTGGAGCTAACTCGGGACAGTTGGCCTTAAGATGCTCAGGAGATCCACATTCAAAACATTTGCCCCTCATGGACTTACAAAACCGATCAGTGTGCCCAAGCTTCTTACATTTGTCGCATTCCCAACAAGCTATTTCTCTGGCGTGGTGATTACCACATCGGTCACACTTTGGATGCTTACCATGGGCACCCGGAGCCACCGCTGCATGTGCTTGCACAACCTGAGGAGCATCCTGTCTCCTAGCTCTCTTTTGCGTGTCCCCAAAACGGTCTCCACCACCCCCGTTTCTCTCCGGAGTTTTGCTTCACATTCATTGGGGGTAACTCGCCGTCACGGACCGCGTCTGAGTCAGGGTAACCGCAATCTCAACCGCGCTCTGGAATGTGCTCGGTTTGCTGGACAGGACACTCTTACGGATTGCCTGGGGTAACCCGTGAGTATAGCGACCGATTCGCTTGAGCTCCGGTCGAACCAAGTGAGGAACCAGCTGGGACAAAGCGTGAAAACGCGAGTTGTACCCCTGGATGTCTGACCCCAATCATGGTCAAGTTCCACAATTCATCTTCCAACTTCTGAATCTCGGATTCAGGTACATACTCAATAATCATCAACTCCTTTAGCTGCTCCCAAGTCATCTTGTTGATCTCAGCTCGGCCCCGCACATTCACAATTGAATTCCACCACGTTAAAGCAGAACCGTGAAATACAAAAGCAGCAAAACGGACTCGATCCTCGTCCGCACATCCAACAGCATCAAGATAGACTCTAGCTTCTCCATCCACTGGAGCGTTCCAGTCGCTCCCTCATTGCCCTTATACTCCGGGGCTTTGCAGCTCATAAACATCATGTGCAACCAGCGCGTCGAGCTGAGCCTTCTGCTCTACCCGATACAGTCTTGGGTCCACCAGACCCGGTTACAACAACATCATCACCATCAACGACCGGCTCAGGGCCCTCATTGTTAACAATCGGCTCAGATTCTCAGGAGCCGAACCACCAGTTCCCATACCAATACTATCTTTAATCCGAGCGATCATAATTGGCATCATTGCTACAAATTCCTCAGCGAATAATTGCCTGATGTTCGGGGTCGTATCGCTTCCCGAATTATTCCCTCTCGCATTCGACGTATTAGCTCTCGCGTTCGGATTCGCGGTATTAGCCCTCGCGTTCGCAGTAGCACGTCTCGCGGAACTTCGGGTCGCGACTCTCCTCTTAGGCGCCATCGTCCTAAAATAAAAGAGGAAAAGACTCGATCAGCAAATGTGTGCAACACAAAAACAAGGCCAAATGCCAAAACACAACGCGCAATTAAACACGTATGAAAAATAGTGCACACATTGCAATCAGAGTAAAAATCGATTTAAAAAGCCTATGGTCATAGTCCAAGTGATTTACTCAATTAAAATCACTCGGTTCGCTATAACCTTTAGCTCTGATACCAACTTCTGTCACACCCCGCTTGGAAGCGGAAACGCGAGATGTTCCAGTTATAATATCAAAGTCAAGATTACAACAATATAACCGATAAACAAAAACATCAAATTAAATTGATCATGCCAAATGTTACAAAATACATCAATAAGTCAAAGGCGATAAGACGCCGAGTACAAATACAACTCCAAAAGAAATAAACAACGGATCGTCATGGAAATTACAATAAACAATTCAAATTCAAATTTCCCAAAGGCAAGCGATCCGAAAATAAACTATGCATGATCAACGGAAATCCTCAATTTCCTGCAAAGCGTTAAAACGACATCAACACATGTTGGTGAATTATTCGCAATTTTAGTTAAAAAAGTGACCCATCGACAAGTTTCAATAAACATTATAATTCAAATTCCATATCTTGTTTTCAACCCTAGCGAGGTACCATGCCTAGACTAGTCATACACCGAACCTGACCACAACTTATGACTTTCCACTCATAGGAGCGACCTACCGAGCAATTTACAACGTCTACTCATAGGAGCATCCTACCAAGTAATTCCTAACATCAACTCATAGGAACATCCTACCGAGCAATTTACAACGTCTACTCATAGGAGCATCCTACCAAGTAATTCCTAACATCAACTCATAGGAACATCCTACCGCGAATTCCTAACATCCACTCGTAGGAACATCCTACCGAGAACAAAAGTTAGCAAGTGTATAAGACACCTAATCTAAGGCATACCTATTCTACTAGGTAAACAAGATAATCAACAACATTCCCGCATACATGCAGACAATTTAAAATACACAGACAGTTTAATAATACGCTTTACAGCCCAAAAGTATTTAAGACAAGGGCTACGAATAACTCACAGGTAAAGCCTCAGCAAACAAATATCGGGTACACCAACAAAGAGTTACAACTCCAGCGCCTAAGTGCCTTAAAACAATAAACAATATAGTCTCAGTATCTCTATAAGTCTAGGTCCGGTTTAGCCTTGTCGGTTAAGATTAAGTTAAATAAGATAATCCCAATATTAATAAGTTTAAGTGAGGTGACGTATTTAGAAGGCGATGTTCCGCGTCAAACAGGACCGCTCGGAGAGATATCGGCATTCCACGTCATAATCGTCAACAGGAGAAGAATGATAATCCGAATCGAAAATGATTACAAGGGGTATCGGTTAATAAAATATCGTTATCAAGTTTCAATAGATCGACCAAAGTCAACGGAAACAATGTTGGCTTGGTCCAAGTCAAACGTAAGGAAAGTTGACTTTATAAAAGTCAACGTCACAGATGTTGACTTATGAAAGTCAAAGTTATATTATGTTGACTTATGAAAGTCAATGTCAATTATGTTGAATTATAAAGTCAAAATCAATTTAAAAGTCCAATTTGACACTTTGAATAATTGGAAGTATTTTCATACCAAAATGTTTAGAGTAAAATCCTTTTCAAACCATTTTTAAAGTTTGCCGCAAAACATATTTGGTGACTTAAAACGATGATCAAGTTGAGGCGAATATTAATATATCGCAAAGAGGTTGGAAACATCCGTTTTAAGTATTATTATGATATGTTTGATTGTGTTGGCGTCTTTGAGTCCAAAGACAGTATTATTGCAAAATATGTTACTTTTGTACTCAATTGATTTATGTAAATGTTTTAAGTCGTAAAAAGTCGTGAGTTGGAATTTCGGCAGAGCTTCCGCGACGTATATTATTAGTCCAAATTTTCAAACACTTTCCCGCTTGTCAATACTTGCACTTTAACTCATTATTCATAATACATAACACATTAATAAGTTTAGTACAATACTTTGTTTAATTCATATTTTAACATAACTTGTCCAACTTTAGTCCAAACCGATCAAACGCACGAGTGTTGGTCTAATAAGTTATCCTAACCGATTTCAAGGCTAAAACCGATTTAACGAATATAACAAAATCACAAGATTCACAAGAGTAACAATTATACCGTTAGCACCCGCAAGATTTGATAAGAATGGAATCCGGAATCGAGGACTTCGGTGGCGTGGTACTGAGGTCAAATCCTCCTCCAAGACACAAGACACACACCGTCAATAAGGGTTCCCAATATAACAAGCGTAAGGTGCAAATGAACGGTTTTACAAAATATTCAGAATCTGGTCTACGACCGCGCCGCGGTGGGATTACCGCGCCGCGGTCGTCATCAGACGACAGAATTTTACCAAAAATCGTTTTATGTTGGAAAAATCATCTTTTTATGTAATAGATTCAAACATGCAAGTTCTGGAATCATCAAAACACTTTTAAACAATCATTTTGTCAAGCTTTTCACCATTTAAATCAAAGATCCATTAACATTTATAAAAATCTCGATTTCAAAGATTATTACCATCAAACTTTTATAAAACTCAAATCTATGTACTAGATGATACATGCATTAAGTAAATCATATTAAAACAGTGGAGATTAGTTATTATACCCCAAAGTAAATGATGGTAGAATGATCTAGCACGTTTTGAAGAAGATCCTTGATGTTTGATGGTGATTTTTGACCCAAAAAGTGATATAACCCAAGTAAACTTTCAAATGGATGACCAACTCTAGCTCCCCATGATGATGTACACGATTTATTGTGGTGAAATTGGTGTTTATTTGATGATTACTTGCTGGGATTACAGCCACAAGGAGGAAGAAATGAAGAAAAATAGGTGTTTGGGTGTGTTAGCTTCAAATAGAGAGAGAGAGATGTAATGTTATGTGTGTGTTTGAATGAAATGAAAATGAACATGTTAGACATCTAAATGAGACATAAACCTGCTCCACATGAAGTGTTGACACGTTTTGGGGCAGGTGTCAAGACTTGGTAACATGCAACTATGACTCACAACTCAACAAAAACTTGTCTGTCCAGGGGATGACCGCGGCGCGGCCAGCTCACCGCGGCGCGCCCAGTCCATCTCCTGGATTTGCTTCGTTTTGTTCGTGTTGTCGATACGCACATGTATTCATTCAGGATTCTCGATTGTTTTACAAATGAACTTAGTCAAGTTCATTATAAATATTATTGGTATTATGATTTATTAAATGATAACCTTTAAGTTTTGGATTCCGAGAAACGCACGATTTCGGTAAGAATCAACAAGCGCAAAAAGCACGCTTTCTCGAAGATAAAGAATACGTTAACCGACAAATTGGGCATAACCTCCTAACTTATATTCATGAGCATACTAACTATTTGGCACTTAGGTAAAAATCAACTTACGTCTCAAGGGACGAATCAAAATAATCACATAAAACCCGATTCTCAATAATAAATCGTGAGTAAAACAAGCGAAACACAAGGGTCGAAATCAATTGCGAATAAAATATAAATAATAACGGTAACATCAGTACTTCAAAATGACGGGACGTCACAGCCTCCCACAGTTAAAAGAATTTCGTCCTCGAAATTAATAAAGAGCATCGATAGAAGAAAAAGATGGGGCGGTAACTATTTTAGTATGATAGCTCGGCTAACAGAAAATGTCGATCCCAACTTCCGCCAAAGTCTAAAATGTACGCGCGTCGCGATCAAGAATGACGGAAAAAATCTCGTCAATAAGCAATCTAAAAGGTTTCTCTATTCGGTAATCTTCTCGAATAGGCAGGGAATGTGCTGGCTTAGTCAGCCGATCCATGATAATCCAAATAATATATAATCCTCGGTGAGAGCCTCCTGATCTAACAACATTCTCTCTAGCGATAACGGTATGCAGATATTCTTCTCGAATCATATAACCTTTGCACGGTGCGTCGGCAACCAACCCATGCTCATAATAACGTCGAATCCACCTAAGGCGATCGGAATCAGATCGATAGGGAAAGAATGGTCATCGGAGCTAACACAATAGGTAAGACGTACATCGATAGCAGGTATAACTTACCAACGGCTCACTCTATTTCGAAGGAAGACGTTAAGGATAAAGCCGTGCAAATATCAAAATATTGAACGCATTAGATATGAAACTCTCCAAAAGATGAAATAAAATTGGAGATCAGTAGAATTGAGAGATATTGACTCGAAAACTGTTAACAATAGGAATTACGTTCCGGTCTTGCATAATTTATTCCAAACTAGGCGTAGTTGGCCAAATTACGCGTAGTTCGTAATGAACCATGCAATTGCGGAATTAATCCACTAAAGTCTAAAAGTGCATGAAATGATTATTAGAAAGTCGAAGCAAAGTGATGGATTAAAATTTGAAGTCGAATCTCTCGGAATCGCACTCGTAGGGCAACCTCGTCTCGTCGACTTCTTTGCAGATAGGAGCTTCCTCCGGTTCCAACGCAGTAGGGGCGCAAAAAGGAAATGACATGCAAGGATGCGAAAAGAGAAGTGTGCAATCCGACGATAATAAGACTAAGCATCAAATAATCAAATAGGATAAACGTAGGTTGAACTCAGATAGGTGGAATATATGTACCGGCTGGAGCTAACTCGGGACAGTTGGCCTTAAGATGCTCAGGAGATCCACATTCAAAACATTTGCCCCTCATGGACTTACAAAACCGATCAGTGTGCCCAAGCTTCTTACATTTGTCGCATTCCCAACAAGCTATTTCTCTGGCGTGGTGATTACCACATCGGTCACACTTTGGATGCTTACCATGGGCACCCGGAGCCACCGCTGCATGTGCTTGCACAACCTGAGGAGCATCCTGTCTCCTAGCTCTCTTTTGCGTGTCCCCAAAACGGTCTCCACCACCCCGTTTCTCTCCGGAGTTTTGCTTCACATTCATTGGGGGTAACTCGCCGTCACGGACCGCGTTCTGAGTCAGGGTAACCGCAATCTCAACCGCGCTCTGGAATGTGCTCGGTTTGCTGGACAGGACACTCTTACGGATTGCCTGGGGTAACCCGTGAGTATAGCGACCGATTCGCTTGAGCTCCGGTCGAACCAAGTGAGGAACCAGCTGGGACAAAGCGTGAAAACGCGAGTTGTACCCCTGGATGTCTGACCCAATCATGGTCAAGTTCCACAATTCATCTTCCAACTTCTGAATCTCGGATTCAGGTACATACTCAATAATCATCAACTCCTTTAGCTGCTCCCAAGTCATCTTGTTGATCTCAGCTCGGCCCCGCACATTCACAATCGAATTCCACCACGTTAAAGCAGAACCGTGAAATACAAAAGCAGCAAAACGGACTCGATCCTCGTCCGCACATCCAACAGCATCAAAGATAGACTCTAGCTTCTCCATCCACTGGAGCGTTCCAGTCGCTCCCTCATTGCCCTTATACTCCGGGGCTTTGCAGCTCATAAACATCTTCAATGTGCAACCAGCGCGTCGAGCTGAGCCTTCTGCTCTACCCGATACAGTCTTGGGTCCACCAGACCCGGTTACAACAACATCATCACCATCAACGACCGGCTCAGGGCCCTCATTGTTAACAATCGGCTCAGGATTCTCAGGAGCCGAACCACCAGTTCCCATACCAATACTATCTTTAATCCGAGCGATCATAATTGGCATCATTGCTACAAATTCCTCAGCGAATAATTGCCTGATGTTCGGGGTCGTATCGCTTCCCGAATTATTCCCTCTCGCATTCGACGTATTAGCTCTCGCGTTCGGATTCGCGGTATTAGCCCTCGCGTTCGCAGTAGCACGTCTCGCGGAACTTCGGGTCGCGACTCTCCTCTTAGGCGCCATCGTCCTAAAATAAAAGAGGAAAAGACTCGATCAGCAAATGTGTGCAACACAAAAACAAGGCCAAATGCCAAAACACAACGCGCAATTAAACACGTATGAAAAATAGTGCACACATTGCAATCAGAGTAAAAATCGATTTAAAAAGCCTATGGTCATAGTCCAAGTGATTTACTCAATTAAAATCACTCGGTTCGCTATAACCTTTGGCTCTGATACCAACTTCTGTCACACCCCGCTTGGAAGCGGAAACGCGAGATGTTCCAGTTATAATATCAAAGTCAAGATTACAACAATATAACCGATAAACAAAAACATCAAATTAAATTGATCATGCCAAATGTTACAAAATACATCAATAAGTCAAAGGCGATAAGACGCCGAGTACAAATACAACTCCAAAAGAAATAAACAACGGATCGTCATGGAAATTACAATAAACAATTCAAATTCAAATTTCCCAAAGGCAAGCGATCCGAAAATAAACTATGGCATGATCAACGGAAATCCTCAATTTCCTGCAAAGCGTTAAAACGACATCAACAACATGTTGGTGAATTATTCGCAATTTTAGTTAAAAAAGTGACCCATCGACAAGTTTCAATAAACATTATAATTTCAAATTCCATATCTTGTTTTTCAACCCTAGCGAGGTACCATGCCTAGACTAGTCATACACCGAACCTGACCACAACTTATGACTTTCCACTCATAGGAGCGACCTACCGAGCAATTTACAACGTCTACTCATAGGAGCATCCTACCAAGTAATTCCTAACATCAACTCATAGGAACATCCTACCGAGCAATTTACAACGTCTACTCATAGGAGCATCCTACCAAGTAATTCCTAACATCAACTCATAGGAACATCCTACCGCGAATTCCTAACATCCACTCGTAGGAACATCCTACCGAGAACAAAAGTTAGCAAGTGTATAAGACACCTAATCTAAGGCAGACCTATTCTACTAGGTAAACAAGATAATCAACAACATTCCCGCATACATGCAGACAATTTAAAATACACAGACAGTTTAATAATACGCTTTACAGCCCAAAAGTATTTAAGACAAGGGCTACGAATAACTCACAGGTAAAGCCTCAGCAAACAAATATCGGGTACACCAACAAAGAGTTACAACTCCAGCGCCTAAGTGCCTTAAAACAATAAACAATATAGTCTCAGTATCTCTATAAGTCTAGGTCCGGTTTAGCCTTGTCGGTTAAGATTAAGTTAAATAAGATAATCCCAATATTAATAAGTTTAAGTGAGGTGACGTATTTAGAAGGCGATGTTCCGCGTCAAACAGGACCGCTCGGAGAGATATCGGCATTCCACGTCATAATCGTCAACAGGAGAAGAATGATAATCCGAATCGAAAATGATTACAAGGGGTATCGGTTAATAAAATATCGTTATCAAGTTTCAATAGATCGACCAAAGTCAACGGAAACAATGTTGGCTTGGTCCAAGTCAAACGTAAGGAAAGTTGACTTTATAAAAGTCAACGTCACAGATGTTGACTTATGAAAGTCAAAGTTATATTATGTTGACTTATGAAAGTCAATGTCAATTATGTTGAATTATAAAGTCAAAATCAATTTAAAAGTCCAATTTGACACTTTGAATAATTGGAAGTATTTTCATACCAAAATGTTTAGAGTAAAATCCTTTTCAAACCATTTTTAAAGTTTGCCGCAAAACATATTTGGTGACTTAAAACGATGATCAAGTTGAGGCGAATATTAATATATCGCAAAGAGGTTGGAAACATCCGTTTTAAGTATTATTATGATATGTTTGATTGTGTTGGCGTCTTTGAGTCCAAAGACAGTATTATTGCAAAATATGTTACTTTTGTACTCAATTGATTTATGTAAATGTTTTAAGTCGTAAAAAGTCGTGAGTTGGAATTTCGGCAGAGCTTCCGCGACGTATATTATTAGTCCAAATTTTCAAACACTTTCCCGCTTGTCAATACTTGCACTTTAACTCATTATTCATAATACATAACACATTAATAAGTTTAGTACAATACTTTGTTTAATTCATATTTTAACATAACTTGTCCAACTTTAGTCCAAACCGATCAAACGCACGAGTGTTGGTCTAATAAGTTATCCTAACCGATTTCAAGGCTAAAACCGATTTAACGAATATAACAAAATCACAAGATTCACAAGAGTAACAATTATACCGTTAGCACCCGCAAGATTTGATAAGAATGGAATCCGGAATCGAGGACTTCGGTGGCGTGGTACTGAGGTCAAATCCTCCTCCAAGACACAAGACACACACCGTCAATAAGGGTTCCCAATATAACAAGCGTAAGGTGCAAATGAACGGTTTTACAAAATATTCAGAATCTGGTCTACGACCGCGCCGCGGTGGGATTACCGCGCCTGCGGTCGTCATCAGACGACAGAATTTTACCAAAAATCGTTTTATGTTGGAAAAATCATCTTTTTATGTAATAGATTCAAACATGCAAGTTCTGGAATCATCAAAACACTTTTAAACAATCATTTTGTCAAGCTTTTCACCATTTAAATCAAAGATCCATTAACATTTATAAAAATCTCGATTTCAAAGATTATTACCATCAAACTTTTATAAAACTCAAATCTATGTACTAGATGATACATGCATTAAGTAAATCATATTAAAACAGTGGAGATTAGTTATTATACCCCAAAGTAAATGATGGTAGAATGATCTAGCACGTTTTGAAGAAGATCCTTGATGTTTGATGGTGATTTTTGACCCAAAAAGTGATATAACCCAAGTAAACTTTCAAATGGATGACCAACTCTAGCTCCCCATGATGATGTACACGATTTATTGTGGTGAAATTGGTGTTTATTTGATGATTACTTGCTGGGATTACAGCCACAAGGAGGAAGAAATGAAGAAAAATAGGTGTTTGGGTGTGTTAGCTTCAAATAGAGAGAGAGAGATGTAATGTTATGTGTGTGTTTGAATGAAATGAAAATGAACATGTTAGACATCTAAATGAGACATAAACCTGCTCCACATGAAGTGTTGACACGTTTTGGGGCAGGTGTCAAGACTTGGTAACATGCAACTATGACTCACAACTCAACAAAAACTTGTCTGTCCAGGGGATGACCGCGGCGCGGCCAGCTCACCGCGGCGCGCCCAGTCCATCTCCTGGATTTGCTTCGTTTTGTTCGTGTTGTCGATACGCACATGTATTCATTCAGGATTCTCGATTGTTTTACAAATGAACTTAGTCAAGTTCATTATAAATATTATTGGTATTATGATTTATTAAATGATAACCTTTAAGTTTTGGATTCCGAGAAACGCACGATTTCGGTAAGAATCAACAAGCGCAAAAAGCACGCTTTCTCGAAGATAAAGAATACGTTAACCGACAAATTGGGCATAACCTCCTAACTTATATTCATGAGCATACTAACTATTTGGCACTTAGGTAAAAATCAACTTACGTCTCAAGGGACGAATCAAAATAATCACATAAAACCCGATTCTCAATAATAAATCGTGAGTAAAACAAGCGAAACACAAGGGTCGAAATCAATTGCGAATAAAATATAAATAATAACGGTAACATCAGTACTTCAAAATGACGGGACGTCACAGAGTTCATCATATTCCTATGCGTCAAACTGGACTGTTGATTCAACAAATTCTGGTTCAGCCATGAACAAATGTTCAAATGCTTCAACAGTATCAATTTCTTCATAAGCTTGTCGAGGCTTGATAACTGGAGCAACAAATTGGGAGTGTTGAGGGTTTTTCGTTTGGGTGAGCGAGTTTAGGAACATTGAGACAGGGTTCACCTTTTGGATTGGAAGAACATCAGGGGTTTTGTTTGAGGTGTCCATTTTATCGGTAGACTATGACACCTAGGAAGAGGTTGGCTCTTTCTTGGTAGATGGCTGAAGCCTTTTTTGTTATGTTGCCCATATGTTTAGAAATGGCGAGGCTGTAGGAGTTTGTGTCCGAGATAATGGTTGTGGATCAAATGAAACCCCTACAAAAGGCGTTGTCGGTAACCTCCACTGATCATCAATAAGAGAGTTGACTCTCTTATGTTTATATTGCCGCTCGAGATCTTGGAGTTGATTTTTGAAGGTCTTCATTTCAACTTCTTTTTGGGAGATGGAGGAGGAAGGTTGGTTTGTAGGTGTAGATTGAATAATGTGGATGATTTCTCGGTGAAGTTCTTGGATTTTAAAGCGAAGCTCATTGATAATGTTCTCAAGAAATCTTACTTTAGTTGAAAGTTTTTCTTGGGTATTTGCGATCGTGCTTTGTTGCGAGAGAATTTTCACAAGAACTTTATTTTGAGCAACGACGTTCTCACTTTGCCAATTCAAAGTTGCCTCAGCGGGACTGATTGTGTTTGGGTGTCCTGTTGGGCCAATATTTGTTGGGTTCTTTATCTTCCAATCATGTTTAGTTCGACTATCAAGATGCTCGAAGGAATTAAGGGCTGGAAACTCATGTTCATAGGAACATGAAGGGTCCTTGGTTATCGGAAAATCTGGTGATGCAGACACTTATTTATTTGTTGGTTGCACGTCTTGATGGAGGATACCGATTTAGCTTTAGAATTTGACCAGTGAACAGAGCACAAATATAACTTGAACTTGATTCAGTCTTTTTATTTGTCTTCGCTACCAGAGAAGGCTCTTTCGTGCTAGGCGTCAAGACCCACTACGCCTGAGCCGCCTCCCAGTCACATATCCACCTCATAGGATTGTAAGATCTCAATCAGCTATGCCAATGTCATTGAATTCATATTACCATTTCTTTTGATGATCATAACATGCACCCTCCTTTTGTTAGGAAAATAACTAAGTAACTTCTTGCAAGTATCACTTTCCTTAGGAGTAATATCGAAACTCTTCAAATCATTCAAAATAATAGAGAATACGTTAATCTGTTCAATGAGATTTTCACCTCCAATCCACTCAAACAGTTCATATGACTTTCTCAAGCTATCTCTTCTACTCTCTTTCAATTAAAGACTACCTTCAAACCTGAGTTCCATTGCATCCATGAGCTCTTTTGTAGATTTTCCCTCTTTGAAATTATTAAAAAATTCATTTGGTATAGCCAATGTAATTGCATGATATCGCATATTTATATAGTTATTTATATGCGATATTTGGTCATTTTTGTGTCAAAACCATGATGGATAGGATAGGATTTTTACATTTAATTGTGTGAAAGTGTTTTATTGAAGTGACAGGCTGAATATGATCAGAAAGTGAAACGCATGAAAATGGTCAAAATACGAGAAATGGTGATATGTTCAGGTACCGCGACGCATTGGATATGTATGTGGCGCAATGAGCAAGTATTTAAATGAATCTTGAATCGAAAAAGGAACAAAAAAAAAGGAGTTTAAACGAGTGAATATAAATGACAATATCAAGATTCAAATTATATAATGTAATGACATAGAAATTAGAAAAGTCAATATTTGTGTAGACTTTTGAGTGTGGTCTTGAGAAGGAGTTGGGCTTTGGAAGATCTTTGCAAGGAATTGTTTGGAATTAAATTATAATTGTTTGGCACGTGGGATTGGAAAAAAAGGAATAAAAAGTCTTCAATATGGAAACAATCAGCACCACCAAACAAATTAATTAATTTGAAGGCCACGCTGCTTTGTTGAAGAATTTTAGGACGACCCATCATTGTATTTTCGCAGATTTGGTGTTGGACTCGAATACGTTTTCCTCTTGATTTTTGCCTATAAATACAACCCCAAAACATCTAGAAAAATCATCAATAAATATTTTCAAGTATTGGAAGCTGGAGTTTACGTTTGGAGGCAAGGATTGAAGCTAGGAAGTTCGGTTTTCATTCAACGTCGGTCACGACAAGTGCGCAAATTCTTAGTTTGTTTTTTTCTTTCTCTTTTTCAGACTATATTCCAGTATGTTTTCTATTATTATTTTGTTTGCTCTTTTGAACTCAATAATGCGAAGCTAAACACTTTTTACGCTTGTTTGATTTATGGATCTTGTTTGAAGTTTATGTTTTCGTTATTGATTGTTTAGGTATTTGTGTTTAATCGTAAATCCTTATTTTTCTAAGTTTTAATATATTATTATAAAGTTGTTTATATATAAATTAATTAATCAACATTCTAGGTATTCGAGAGGAATCTAGATAGGTTAAATAATTTATACGAAATAATCAATCGGTCTTTAATTGGTTTAAAATTGTTAGGATTCGAGAGAACCTAATAATAACAACTTAAATAATTAAACTTAAATGAGTGAGTCTATTTGATGAGATTCGAGAGGACTTAATATTTAGAGGAGTTATTCGAGAGGAAACTCTATAAGGTTAAATCACTAAATACCGGCTTGTTAATTAATGCTTAATAATAAATAATTATAATTGTATTCGAGAGGAATATTATAATTAGAGATAGTTAAAGTTAGTAAAATATTCGAGAGGAGTTTTACTATATATTAGACGTTTAATATTAAATCAATTTCGTAAACTTAAATGGAAAATAAGTGAAGTGTGAAACAAGTGTATTTTCTCCAATATTTGATAATTTCAATTACTTTTTCTCACTCGATTTTTATAAATCACTTTTACAAATTACTTTGCAAATTTTAATTAATCTTTTTGTTACAATAAAACCCCCCAAAAACAAACAGTATAATTAATTCGAAATTTAAACCAAATTAGTCCCTGAGTTCGAACCTTTACTTGCTTTTAAACTATATTACATACGAATAGGTCCACTGCCTATAATTGTGTACTTACGTGAAATACTAGGTTAAGTTTTAAGACTAGATTTTACACATCAAGTTTTTGGCGCCGTTGCCGGGGACTGATTTTTCGTTTTTGTTTCGAATTTGTGATACGATCCTTTTGAGTATTTATTTACTTAAGAGTTACTTTTAATTGTTATTACACCCGGTACGTTTTACGCTTTTCTTGTTTCTATCTTTTCAGGTATTTCAGGTAGTTGATGAACACAAGGGCATCGGGATTACCACTCTTGAGTCCAAAGTCAATTCCAGGAGTATCAAAGAAGCGGGGCAAGAAGAAAGGAAACATACTAATTCAGACACCACCATGTTTTGGACCGTTCTCGCCAGTAAAATTTGAAGATATCACATCTTCAAAAGGAGGAGGAAGCGCTACAGAATCAGAGGTCGAAGAGTTAATTTGTGAAGACAAACTGGAACCGCAACCAGCTATGGATCCTTTGGACATGCCAATGCACCGACGGGTCACAATTGTAGCAGTACCACCCACCCGAGGGTCGGCAATCACCACCCCGGACTTGGGTGACGATTTCGTTGTCAAGGGTCATCATCTCAAGATGATCCAAGACAACACTTTCGATGGGCGATACAATTCAGATCCGCATAAACACGTAGCCAAATTCAACGAGCTATGTGAGATGTTCAAATACGGAGAAGGAAAAAGCGACAGTGTCAAGCTGAGGTTGTTCCCTTCGTCTCTCACCGGAGATGCGAAGGTTTGGTTCGAAGAGCTAGATGAGAATTCAATAACAACATGGAAACAAATGCGAGTAACCTTCATCAAACGATTTTTCCCACCCGCCTTGGGTAGGAAATTACTTAGAGATATTAGAGGATTTCGACAGGAAGACGGAGAGACATCTACTGAGCATGGGAAATATTGAAGGAGATGCTGAGAAGTTGTTATGGTCACGGTCTGGGCAAGGAAAATATCACAGAAATCTTCTTTTACGGATTAACTAAGGAGTCACAAAACGAGCTGGATCTAGCCGGAGGAGGAGACTTTATGTACAAGACCACTAATGAAGCATACAACTTAATGGAAGATAAGTTAGTCATAAACTTATCAAGGGAGTATCGAGACGATGGTAGAGGCCGAAAACAAAGAGGTCATGTTGCTCAAGCTAAAAGTAGTAACGAAATATCTTCTGTCGTTAAAGAAGTCAAGTCTATGGCGGATAGGATTGATAAACGCATTGGAAGGATAGAAAAAGACATGCACTTGGTAAAGAATGGATGTGAAGGATGCGGAGGACCTCACTACGCTAGTGAGTGCGATCGACAAGTGGAGGATGCCAACTACGGACAGTATGGTTATCCTAATCGGGGAACGAATTGGCAAAATCGTGGAGGTAACTACAACCGGGGTGACAATCGAGGCAACGAATGGCAAAGAAACAATGCACGATCCCCACCACGAAAAAGATACGATCCACCGAAGAACGAAGACGAAGATCAAAGCTTAAAGGATCTAATGAAATCGTTCATTAACACCCAAACCACGAAGAGTGACACATTTAGTAATCAATTGAGAGTTTTAAATGACCACATCGAGCAAGGGCAGAGAAATCAGCAGGCAGCAATGCAAGACATGGAGAGAAGGTTCGATAGGATGAACGAGCGGAACTCAAATCGGCCACCGGGCCAATTACCGAGCAATACGCAACAAAATCCACTACCACAGAACCAAGGAAACACTTCCAACAATCAAGCACCGAAATATCAACCTCCTGGAAGAAACAAAGGAATGCCACCCTGTCCAAAACACAGAGACGAGCATGTAAACGCAATTACCACACGCTCGGGACATGCTTACGGAAAGGGTCAAAACGAAACCGGAGAGAAATTGTCAGACAGGACGCCACCCTCCACTACAGAACCAGTTGTGGATGATTTCGAGATCGAGGACGATGAGGACCAGGCACCACCAGTTCAATCCAATGCTAAAACACCTGAACCAGTGGAGGAAGTTCCAATCAAAGCTTATAAGCCACGTATCCCATACCCTCAACGATTAAGAAAGGCGAAAATGAAACAGCAGTACGGTAAATTATGTGATATGATTAAATACGTTAATATTAATGTTCCTCTTGTTGATTTAATTGCATGGATGCCAAACTATGCTAAATTCATCAAGGAGTTGGTCACGGATAAGGGAAATTCACCGGAGGAGCAAGCCGCTTTCTTAAACGCATAATGTTCAGGTTTGGTGAAGAACACGATACCACCAAAGTTAGATGATCCAGGGAGTTTTCTTAACAAGTGTAACTTCAGTGATACTTACAGTTGAAGTGCATTGGCTGACTTAGGAGCTAGCATAAATTGGATGTCCTATTCACTATATGCTAAACTTGCCCTAGGAGTGTTAAAACCCACTAGGATGAGTATCCGACCGATCACTTCAATATCCGTTAGAAATTGCTGAAAACATGCTAGTAAACGTAGGAAAATTCACTTTCCCTGTTGACTTTGTGATTTTAGAAATGGATAAAGATGTTACTGTTCCACTAATCCTTGGACGACCATTCTTAAACACAGCCGACGCAATTATTCGTGTGAAAAATGGGCAAATTTCATTGGGGGTTGGGGAAGAAAGAATTGTCTTTACACTAGATAGAGCCATGACCCATTCTTATTCTACTGATGAAACTTGTTTTCGGATTGATGTGTTTGATGATTTAGATTGGCAGGAAATTCTCGAGATAGAAGCTAGTTTGGAGGAGGAACTGAAGGACGAGAAGATCGGAGAAGTGGAGATTGAACTTAAAGAGGAATTGAAGTTGGACCAGAGCATGAGGATAAAGTCTTCAACTGAAGAACCACCTACCGACTTGGAGCGAAAACAACTACCGGTACATCTAGAGTATGCTTTTCTTGAAGGTACAAATTTATTACCAGTTGTTATTTCGTCATCACTTTCGGGTGACGAAAAAGCTCGATTATTGACAGTCCTTTAAGGTCATAAAAAGGCCTTTGCTTGGCGTATATCTGACATACCCGGAATTAGCCCCGAATTTTGCAAACATAAAATTAATTTTCTCGATAACATAAAACTCATTGTTCAAAGACAACGGCGGCTAAATTCGAATATGACAGATGTCGTTAAGAAGGAAGTTGTTAAGTTGTTGGATGAAGGAATTATTTACCCAATCTTAGATAGAATGTGGGTGAGCCCAATTCACTGTGTGCCAAAGAAAGGAGGTATGACCGTGGTGATGAATGAGAAGAATGAACTGGTGCCAACAAGGACAGTCACATGATGGAGAGTTTGCATCGACTGCCGCAAGCTAAACGAAGCCACCAGGAAGGACCATTTTCCACTACCATTCATGGACCAGATGATTGAAAGACTAGCAGGGAATGAGTTCTACTGCTTCCTGGATGGATTTTCGAGGTATTTTAAGATACCTATCGCTCGATCAGGAGAAGACTACTTTCACATGCCCGTTCGGAACATACGCATATCGGAGAATGCCTTTTGGTCTATGAAACGCACCAGCTACTTTTCAACAGTGTATGTTAGCCATTTCTCAGGATATGGTGGAGAAGACAATGGAGGTGTTCATGGACGATTTTTCAGTGTTTGGGGATTCGTTCGATGCATGTTTGAAGAATCTGGATCAGATGTTGGGAAGATGCGAGGAAGCAAACTTGGTCCTAAACTGGGAGAAATGCCACTTCATGGTTCGAGAGGGAATTGTATTGGGACACAAAATTTCAAAAGTTGGGATAGAGGTAGATAAAGCAAAGATCGAGGTATTCGCCAAACTACCACTACCAACGAACGAGAAAGCAATTCGGAGTTTTTTGGGACATGCGGGATTCTACCGAAGGTTTATTAAGGATTTCCCGAAGATTACTCGTCCTATGACGAAACTATTAGAGAAAGAGGTAGCTTTCTATTTCTTGGAGGACTGCTTAAAGGATTCCGAGTTACTCAAGGAGAGGATCACCAATACACCCATCTTGGTATCACAGGATTGGTCTCAACCCTTTGAATTAATGTGTGACGCCAACAACTTTGCAGTGGGGGCTTTTTTGGGGCAATGGATCGACAAAATTTTTTGACCCATCTACTTTGCCATCAAGACACTGAACGAAGCCCAACAAAATTACACCAGTACAGAAAAGGAACTCTTGGAAGTAGTTTTTTCTTTTGATAAATTCCGCTCGTACTTAGTGTTGAGAAAAACTATAGTTTTCACGGATCATTCTGCTTTAAAGTTTCTATTTTCTAAATTAGATGCTAAACCTAGACTAATTCGTTGGATATTATTGTTACAAGAATTTGACATCGAGATCAAGGACAAGAAGGGAGCTGAAAATGTAGCAGTAGATCATCTGAGCCGATTGGAGAACCCAAGTTTGGGGGAGTTGAAGGAAGGGGAGATCGACGACGCTCATTTTCGGGAGAAATGTTAGCCTGTATCAGCAATAAGGACGACAATGCTCCATGGTTCGCGGATATTGCGAATTATCTAGCCGGAAAATTGTCAATAAAAGCCTAACCTATCAACAGAAAAAGAAATTGATCTCGGATGCTAAATACTATTACTGGTATCACACCCCGCTAAAAACGGAAACACGAGGCGTTCCAGTTATAATATCAAGAGTCCAGATTACAACAATATAACCGATAAACAAAACATCAAATTAAATAGATCATGCCAAATGTTACAAAATACATCATAAAGTCAAAGGCGATAAGACGCCAAGTACGAATACAATCCCAAAAGAAATAAACAAACGGGTCGTCATGGAAATTACAATAAACAATTCAAATTCAAATTTCCCAAAAGCAAGCGATCCGAAAATAAACTATGGCATGATCAACGGAAATCCTCAATTTCCTGCAAAGCGTTAAAACGACATCAACAACATGTTGGTGAATTATTCGCAATTTTAAGTAAAAAGTGACCCATCGACAAGTTTCAATAAATATCATAATTTTCAAATAACACATCATTTCAAACCATATCTTATTTTTCAACCCTAGTGAGGATACCATGCTTAGATTAGTTATACATCGAACCTTACCAGTCCTGAAGACCCACAACCTAAGGCAGTGTCAACCAAAGGCAACCAATAAATGAATAAGCGGCCATAACAGCCACTCAAAGAAACCTACCGAGAGATGAGGGTTAGGTAAAATAACCCATATAGCTATATATATATATGTAGCCGTTGGGCAAGAAGCTTAACGAATGTATAAGACACCCAATCTAAGGCAGACATATTCAACTAGGTAAACAAGATAATCAACAGTGTCCCGCATACATGCAAACATTTTAAAACACGCTTTACAGCCCAAAAATATTTAAGACAAGGGCTACGAATAACTCACTGTTGAATTCCAACGAATCTCGGGTAAATAATCACATGATCACAATTCCACCGTCTAAGTGCCTTAAACAATAAACAACATAGTCTTAGTATCTCTATAAGTCTAGTCCGGTTTAGCCTTGTCGGTTAAGATTAAATTTAATATAACAGTCCAACGATTAAATAGTCGAATAAGGATGACGGATTAAGAAGACGATGTTCAGCGCCCGGAAAAGGGCCGATCGGCAAGTTATCGATCTTTCACGTCAATAGCGACCGTTGGAAACGAATGATAACTCCGAGTCGAAAAGAATATTAATACTAATGTTCATTATATTGTCCAAGATTAAAGATGTTGACTTATAAAAGTCAAATGTCAATGAGGTTAACTTATTAAAAGTTAAAGTCAATTTAAAAGTCCAATTTGACACTTTGAATAATTTGAAGTCCTTTCTTACCAAAGTGTTTAGAGTAAAATGCCTTTCAAAACCATTTTATAAAGCTTGTCGTAAAAACATATTTCGTTGAATTAAAACGAGGTTCAACAGTTTGTGGCGAAGTTTAATATCGCGAAGAGGTTTAAAATGTCCATTTTAAGTAATATTATGACATTTTTTATTGCGTTGGCGTCTTTGAGTCCAAAGACGATGTTATTGTAAAATATGTTACTTTTGTATACCATTTATTTATATAAGTGTTTTAATGTCGTAAAAATTTGTGAGATGAAATTTCGGCAGCGCTTCCGCGTCATAAAATATTCGTCCAAATTTCATACACTTTTCCACTTAACAACAATTTCATTTTAAACCATTATTCATAATATATAATACCATATTAAATTTAATACAATACTTTAGTTAAGTTATATTTTAACATTATTGTCCAAACTCAGTCCAATCCAATGAAATACAACGTGTGTTAGTCTAATAATTTATCATAACCGTTTTCAAGGCTAAAACCGAATAATGAATATAATGAAATCGAAAGGTTCACAAGTGTAACAAGTTATACCGCTAACACCCGCTTGATTTGACAAGGATCTGGAATGACAACTTCAGTGGTGTAGTGATAAGAATATCCGCCTCCAAAACACAAGACAACCACCGATAATTAGTAAAACGAAAATTTGGTGACCACAGACTGATCCAGCCGCCGGCTGGAGGCTCAAAGACAGCTCCGAATTTTTCGTTATTTAGTCGTTTTTAAGCGTTTTCAAGAGTATTTTCGGTAGATTTCGACATGCAACTTAAAAACCTTTAATAACCTCCATAGATTTCTTCAAATAACATCTTTTTATATCAAGATCTTTATGTAAAAATTCATAAAACTTATATTTTTAGATAAGTCACCATAAAACTTTTATAAAAACCTTTATTTGATCTTTGATGATACATGCATGTATAAAAATGATAAAAGTAAATAAAAACAGTGGGTAAAAGTTATTATACCGCAAGAATAGAGTGTGTGATGATCTAGCTTGAACTTGATGGAGGTTTTGATGGAGATTTAGACCCGAAATGATGAAGAACTCAAGAAATAACCCGGAATAATCACCACCTCTTGCTCCCTTTGATGAGCATACTTGATTGTTGTGTTGTTTATGGTGTTTATGTGGTGATATGTGGCTGAAAATCACAGCAAGAGTGAAGAAAAGAAGAAGGAAATGAAGAGGGTTTTGAGAGAAAACACCAATATGTGTGTGTTTTTGTGATAGAAAAATGAAGAAAAGAAAAGGAGATAACAACACATTGGAACTGAGAAATCTGTAGAAAAGGGGGTCCAATCGACTTTGGACACTTGTCCCAATCGATTTTCATGCAAAAATGAGTCACCAAAACCTGGCCAGACACATCCAGCCGTCGGCTGGAGGGGCTCAGCCGCCGGCTGAAGCCCTGCCAGCTGCTGGCTGGTCGGCTGGTTCGGCAGACTTGTTTTCGACCGTTAAGGAGTTTCGTTCGTCGAAAGTTCCCGATTATTTTTGCGTTAAACTTAGGAAAGTTCATACTTTGATTTACTTTATATTAGGTTCATTTACTATTATATTTTCACTTTCGATTTCGAGATTCGAGATTCGCACGATTTCGGTAAAAGAGTAAACAAGAGCAAAAGTGCGATATCTCGAGTATAAAGGATCCGATAACCGACATATTTGGCATAAACCTTCTAACTTATAATTATGAGGATACTAACTAATTGGCACTTAGATAAATAAAATTATTACGTCTCGAGGTACGAATCAGCAAATACAGAAAACCCGATACTTAATAATAGTAAATCGTGAGCAAAAGAAAGCGAAATACAAGGGTCGAAATCAATTGCGAATAAAATATAAATAATAATGGTAACATAAGTACTTAAAATTGACGGGACGTCCCAGCCTCCCCCAGTTAAATGAATTTCGTCCTCGAAATATTCACTTAGCGTCGCCGCTAGAAAAGAGATGGGGATATTTCCGCTGTATTTGATCCTCCCGTTCCCACGTAAATTCAGCTCCAATCTTAGAGTTCCATCGGACCTTCACAATAGGGATTCTACTCCGCCGCAGGCGCTTAACCTCTCGGTCAACGGTTTCTACCGGCTCCTCTATCACGTGAAACGACTCATCTAAGCGTAGTTTCTCTAAAAGGACAATCAACGACTCGTCAGCAAGGCACTTCTCGAGATGCGCTACATGAAATATGTCGTGCACACCGCATGACTAAGGCGGCAACTCAAGACGGCATGCCACTGGGCCAACACGAGACCAAGCTCTAAAAGGACCCGTAAACGGGGACTTAACTTGTTGCGCTTCTCGAAACAAAAAACATCCTTCCACGGAGAAACTTTTAATAACACCACGTTGCCGACCTGAATTCCACAGGTTTCCGACGCAAATCCGCGTAATTCTCCTGACGATCTCTTCAGGCTAACAGATAATCCTCAATTCTAAAGATCTTATCGGTAGTCTCTTGGATCCACTTAGGACCCGTAAACTGGCTATAATCCATCCTAGCCTATCAAGGTGGAGACGTACCCTTATGACAGTAAATAATCCCCAAACGACGCGCAAAAAAAATGCTGGGGCGGTAACTATCATTGTATGAAAACTCGACCCAAGATAGATGTCGATCCCGACTCCTACTAAAGTCTGAAAACACACGCGCGCCTCGATCCGAAATGACAGATACCTGGAATACCATGACTGGCCACAATATCGATGATGTACATCCTAGAAGATTTTTCTACTCGGTAATTCTCACGACTAAGAAGAAAAATGTGATGACTTATTCAGCCGATCCAGGATAATCCGAATGATACTACCCTCGGTGAGAGCCTCTTGTTAAGCCTGAATGATACGAGCCTTCAAGCTCGACTGAATCGAAATCATAATGGGGCGTGCTCTCACAGGCTTAACCGACTCCGTGCGACTTAACGCATCGGCTACCACCTTCGCCTTACCCAGATGGTAGCGGATCTCTCAATCATAATCGTTATGCGACTCAACCCTTCCGAGTCACCTTGAACTCAGCATCTTTCCTTTTCACGAACTGCACCGGCGCGCCTCAAGGAGAGAAACTCGGTCTAACGAAGTCTTTGTCCATAGCTTCCTGAATCTGCTTCGATAGTTCTAACATCTCCGAAGGGGCTAACCGATAAGGAGCCTTCGCCACTAGCGCTTCTCTCGGAACTAAGTCAATCCGTAACTCCACATCTCAGCTAGGGGTAGTCCATGTAAGTCCTCTGGGAACACATCGGGAAAGTCACGTACCACGGAGTAATTCAAAACTACGGATCTCTTCCAACTTTTCCGCGAAATCTTTCTTTACTAGGGATGCAAGAAAGAGTGAGCAATCCCATTTGATGTACTCCCGAACTTTTAAGCACGAGACGATCTTGAGGCACTTCCACGCCTTATCCCCCTGATCTAACAACATTTCTTCCCGCCATACGGAATGCGGGTAATCTTCACGAAGCATATAACCTCTGCACGGTGTGTCGACAACCCATCCATGCCGGTAATAACGTCGAAGCTACTTAAAGTGTTCGGGGTCAAGTCGATAAGAAAAAAGAATGGTCATCGGAACTAACGCAATAGGTAGAAAGTACTTCGTAGCAAGAAAACTCACCAACGGCTCTATTTTGAAAGAATACGCTAAAGGTATAGTCGTATAAAGAATCATAGTCCTAAACGTATCAGATATGAAAATCTTCGAATGAAGGACTAAAATAGGAAATCAGTAGAATTCAGAATTATCGACTAAAAAATAAACTGTTAACAATAGCGATTACGTTCCGTTCTTGCATAACTTATTCCGAACTAGGCGTAGTTCAAAATTAATCATGCAATTTGCGGAATTAGTTCACTAAAGTTTAAAAGTTCGCAAAATATGATAGAGTCTAGATTATAGTTTGGTATTGTATCAATGATTACTAAATCGAAGCGAAGTGACTATTTAAAATATGTAGTCGAATCTCTCGGAATCGATCTCGTAGAACAACCGCGACTCGTCGACTTCCTTGCAGATAGGAGCTTTCTTCGGTTCCAACGCAAAAAGACGTAAAGAAAGAAGACAAAAATAAAGGAAGAGGAAAGAATAGTGTATAACGCAAGGAAAACAAGGTCAAATATAAGAATCGAATAGAACATACGCAGGCTGACTTTAGATAAGAAAAGTTCATGTACCAGAAGATGTTCCAGCTGAAGCTAACTTAGGACACATGTCCCCGTGATGCTCGGGAGATCCGCATTCGAAACATTTGCCCCTTGGGGTCTTACAAAAATTATCTGTGTGCCCTAACTTTTTACACCGTCCACACACCCAACATTTCACATCCTTGATGTGGTACCTACCACACCGATCACACTTCGGGTATCTACTCTGGGTACCAATTACAAATGCTCTGCCTCGAGGATCCAAATCAGTCGAAGTTCCAGCACCCGTTCTAACCAACTTGGGGCACTCGTTCTTAAGATGCTCGGTGGAACTACACTCGAAACATCTTCCTCTCATGGGCTCACAAAACCCCTCTGTGTGTC
>CAJVGC010000065.1:30333632-30354421 GCA_910822075.1 Senecio squalidus | reverse complement strand
TGCAGAAAGACAAAGTCGTCGCCTACGCTTCGAGACAACTCAAGATTCACGAGCAGAACTACACCACTCACGACCTAGAACTGGGAGCAGTCGTTTTTGCACTAAAGATTTGGAGACATTACTTGTATGGGACTAAGTGCACGGTTTTCACGGATCACAAGAGTCTTCAACACATCCTAGACCAGAAGATACACAACATGAGACAAAGGAGATGGATCGAACTGCTAAGTGACTACGATTGCGAGATCAAGTACCACCCGGGTAAAGCAAACGTAGTAGCAGACGCCCTGAGCCAGAAGGAAAGGGTGAAACCATCTCGAGTTAGAGCATTTGGTATCCAGATTCAGACTGACCTTCAAACGCAAATCGCCGAGGTTCAGCGAGAAGCGTTGAAGCCCGAGAACTTAAAGGGAGAGACCTTGCACAATCATGAGAAGGAGTTCGAACGCAAATCCGACGGGATTCACTACTTCAAGGGCCGAGCATGGGTTCCGAAGTCCGAGGATCTTCGGATGTTAATTCTGGATGAAGGCCACCGTTCCCGATACTCCATCCACCCCGTTTCAGACAAGTTATACAAGGATCTTAAGGAGTATTATTGGTGGCTGGGCATGAAGAAATATATCGCCTTGTACGTAGCCAAGTGTCTCACTTGCTCCAAGGTCAAGGCGGAATATCAGAAACCCTCAGGACTACTGCAGCAACCGGAGATTCCTATGTGGAAATGGGAGCAAATCTCCATGGATTTCATTACCAAGTTACCCCGGACGGCAAAGGGTAACGACACAATTTGGGTAATTGTGGACCGTTTGACAAAGTCTGCTCACTTTCTGCCGGTGCGAGAAACCCACTCGATGGAGAAGTTCGCACAAATCTACATCAACGAGATCATCTCTCGCCACGGTACACCTCTCTCCATCATTTCTGACAGGGATAGTCGGTTCACGTCTCGCTTTTGGAACGCGCTTCAGAAATCTCTCGGGACGCGATTAGATCTTAGCACAGCCTACCACCCTCAGACCGACGGTCAAAGCGAAAGGACGATCCAAACGCTTGAGGATATGCTTAGGGCATGCGTAGTTGACTTTGGAGGAAATTGGGATACTCATCTTCCATTGGTCGAGTTTTCGTACAACAACAGCTACCACGCTAGCATTAAGTGTGCTCCGTTCGAGGCCTTATATGGACGCAAGTGCCGATCGCCGCTCTGTTGGCTTGAAGCCGGTGATCGACAGCTCACAGGGCTCGACATTGTTCAAGAAACCATCGACAAGATCACCACCATCAGGGAGCGACTGAAGACGTCCCGTACTAGGCAGAAGAGCTACGCCGATAACCGAAGGAAACCCCTCGAGTTCCAGGTCGGCGACCGTGTGCTTCTTAAAGTATCGCCATGGAAAGGGGTAGTTCGCTTCGGGAAACGCGGTAAGTTAAGCCCCAGGTACACCAGACCGTTTGAAGTCATCGAGCGTATTGGTCCAGTAGCTTATCGGCTTCAACTCCCGCCAGTTCTTTCCAATGTTCATAACGTGTTCCATGTCTCGCACTTGAAAAAGTGCCTACGTCATCCCGCTCGACGAGGTCAAGATCGACAACAAGCTCAATTTCATCGAGGAACCGCTTGAAGTTGTAGATCGAGAGGTCAAGCAACTCAGACAAAGCCGTGTTCCTATTGTCAAGGTTCGTTGGAACTCCCGACGTGGTCATGAATTCACATGGGAACGTGAAGACCAGATACGTCAAAAGTATCCGCATTTGTTCAAAGATACTTCTACCTGATTGGACGAGTCAAATTTCGGGACGAAATTTCTTTCAACCCGGGGATGATGTGACAACCGTCTAAATTTCAGGTGATTCTCAGTTACTTATTCGGTTCGAATCTCTAATTACTCTTTTATCGTGTTCATATTGTTCGGGTTCTTAAATTGTCGTGTCTTTTATTGTCGGAACCAATGTCGGAATCAAACTATAAATCCTAACACCAAATAAACAATACAAGAACTTGACTAAGTTCATAAGGGTAACCAAAAAGATTCTAGTCCTTAACTAATTATAACGGAAAACTCAAAACGTCAAAAACTGGATTTGTTAATCCAGCCGGCGGCTGGATATAGCCAGCCTGCGGCTAAATGGTCGCTGGCAGTGGGTTATGACTCATTTTTGCATGTCCTTTGATTGGCCAACTACCTACACTCGAGTATTGGGCCATTTACTGCATTTTAGTTTCCCCACACCAGTCTTTACTCCACTTTAGTTCCCTCATTTCACTTTTACATTTTCATTTTTGAAAACAAAACACACACATCTCTATTCTCTCTCAAATTCTCTCTATTTTCTCAAGAACACAACACAAAATCCAGAAACTTAGCCCCCCAAAACAGTCCATAAACATCAATATATCAACCATCTAATCCATCAAAAACGTTCTAGGAGTTAAGGGTATCAAAAAGGAAAGGTTTAAATCGGGTTCCAAGAAGTTTTGAAGCTAAAACTCATCCAAACCGTCACTTTGCTTTTTCCTTCGGTAAAACACTTCCTTTTTACTGTTTTTATATATATATATATTCACTTGCATGTAAGATCTAAAACCTGGAAATAAGTTTTCATAAACATGCAAAACGTTTTCTTCCTTAAAAACAAGTTTTTATGAAAGATCTACATTTTTAACCTATAAATCTAAAAGAAACTGAGATTTTACTTTGAAAATACATATGTTTGAGTTATATCAGCTTGCATGTTAAATCTATCCGTTCAACAAGCTTGAAAACGAAAAATAACGTAATAATGAAGCTGGCCGAAGCCTTTTGGCCGGCGGCTGAAGGATTCCAGCCGACGGCTAAAGTTCAGCCGGCGGCTGATTTCCTCCAGCCGCCGCCTGAATATTGTTGTTCGTTACTTTTGTCGTTTTGAAGGTCGTAAACATGAATATAAGCTAAAATAAATTATCACAAAATATATATACATGTTAATAAGCTACTGTTTTGACATATAAGTTGGTTGGAAAAGCTTTTGAACTTGAAACTTGTGTATTATTGATTTAAATCGTTATATTGTGCATTTTAAAGCTAGAAAGTGTTTTGAGAATGGACATAATTTTTATTGCGCGGAAGCGCTGCCCAAATTTCACCATAAACATACCTTAAATTCAGTAACTTAACATTTCGGGACTTATATACTTTGACTTGGAACTTTGACACTTTTTGAACATAATTGGACTTATCGGACTATAAAACGTACACGAACACATAAACCTAATAAACTTTCCGTAATAATCTTGTTGGGACAGAATCTAAGTATAAATCAATTGAGATCTAAAATGTTAAATTGGAACTTAACATAACTCAATTTATACTAATAAAACTTGTACAACTTTCCGGTGTTCTAGGTCGTTTGTGATTCCCGACGCGTTCCGTTTCTTTTGTGCTTGTTCATACCTCTTATCTCCGCAAACCGTGAGTTACAACCCCACTTTGTTTTACTTTTGTACTTTTAAACATTATTTGGGGGAAACATAAGATCATGCTTTGTAACTTTTAACACTATTTGCGAATTACTTGAAACTTTTGGAAACTTGTATGTAACTTTGGAAACTTGATACATTTTAAACTCGTGAAACTCGTAAACTTTGGAAACTTGTATGAAACCTTATTGAAACTCTTATGAAACTTTGAACTTTGGGAAACTTGGAACTTGTGAACTATTATGCGTATATGTGTTATTGCCTTAGCGGGTTAACTAAATTTAGGATACTTGTTAGCGACCAATCCTTGATGAAAATATAAACCCGTAAGAACTTACTGCTACTTTTGGAAACTTTGTTCAGTTGCCCCGTTTTTGGTTCAGGAACTTTAATACACTATTAGCAACAGCCGTTAGTCATATGGGTATCGATACTTAGGAGCGGTCACTCCTTACTAAGGGTTAGCGTCCCAAGTACATATTACTAAGATTCCGTTAGCAACTTATTCAAAAAATTTTGGGCTAGATCAGGACCACACAATCGGTTTAGTGTATACTTACTATTTATATTATGCCAAGTGATTGATACGAGTTACTATTTAGTTAAACACATACTCCCTACGCATATACCTTTTTAGCGCTTGGATTCCGCTGCAACTTTAATTATACGAGTTTTATTTATTTAACTTACTTGTGTACGTTCAAACCTTTACTATTTCCACATATGTTCAAACGTCGCTCCGTTCCTTTTACTTATGACGTCATCATATATTTTGCAACTTTCTATTTTTGGAAACTTTATCGAAACTCTAAACTGTAACTCACTCACTACTTTATGTAGTTGACACTTTATCTTATGTTTCAGGAAATTAATGTAAGTGTAATGCATGGCAAAGGAAGGTCAATATGGTTACGTAAGGCGCTAAATGGGAAAAGACCTTTTCTATTTTGGGAATTTTATTTTGGAAACATTGTACTTGTACTTATTTAAAACTTATGAACTGCTTGGTTGTTGAAACTTGAACTATTTTTATTTAATTGAAATGACTTGAATCGTTTATATTTGCTTATGACCGTGTAATGATATTCCAGCTCTCACATTCCGTGTTTCCGCTATAGCGGGGTGTGACAATACTAATGTTCATTATATTGTCCAAGATTAAAAATGTTGACTTATAAAAGTCAAATGTCAATGAGGTTGACTTATTAAAAGTCAAAGTCAATTTAAAAGTCCAATTTGACACTTTGAATAATTTGAAGTCGTTTCTTACCAAAGTGTTTAGAGTAAAATGCCTTTCAAAACCATTTTATAAAGCTTGTCGTAAAAACATAGTTCGTTGAATGTCCATTTTAAGTAACATTATGACATTTTTGTGGCGAAGTTTAATATCGCGAAGAGGTTTAAAATGTCCATTTTAAGTAACATTATGACATTTTTGATTGTGTTGGCGTCATTGAGTCCAAAGACGATGTTATTGTAAAATATGTTACTTTTGTATACCATTTATTTATATAAGTGTTTTAATGTCGTAAAAATTCGTGAGATGAAATTTCGGCAGCGCTTCCGCGTCATAAAATATTCCTCCAAATTTCATACACTTTCCCGTTTAACAACAATTGCATTTTAAACCATTATTCATAATACCATATTAAGTTTAATACAATACTTTAGTAAAGTTATATTTTAACATTATTGTCCAAACTCAGTCCAATCCAATGAAATATAACGAGTGTTGGTCTAATAATTTATCCTAACCGTTTTCAAGGCTAAAACCGAATAATGAATATAATGAAATCGAAAGGTTCACAAGAGTAACAAGTTATACCGCTAACACCCGCTTGATTTGACAAGGATCTGGAATGACAACTTCAGTGGTGTAGTGATGAGAATATCCGCCTCCAAAACACAAGACAACCACCGATAATTAGTAAAACGAAAATTTGGTGACCACAGACTGATCCAGCCGCCGGCTGGAGGCTCATAGACAGCTCCGAATTTTTCGTTATTTAGTCGTTTTTAAGCGTTTTCAAGAGTATTATCGGTAGATTTCGACATGCAACTTAAAAACCTTTAATAACCTCCATAGATTTCTTCAAATAACATCTTTTTATATCAGGATCTTTAAGTAAAAATTCATAAAACTTATATAAATAGATAAGTCACCATAAAACTTTTTTAAAAACCTTTATTTGATCTTTGATGATACATGCATGTATAAAAATGATAAAAAGTAAATAAAAACAGTGGGTAAAAGTTATTATACCGCAATAATAGAGTGTGTGATGATCTAGCTTGAACTTGATGGAGGGTTTGATGGAGATTTAGACCCGAAAATGATGAAGAACTCAAGAAATAACCCGGAATAATCACCACCTCTTGCTCCCTTTGATGAACATGCTTGATTGTTGTGTTGTTTATGGTGTTTATTTGGTGATATGTGGCTGAAAATCACAGCAAGAGTGAAAAAAAGAAGAAGGAAATGGAGAGGGTTTTGAGAGAAAACACCAATATGTGTGTGTTTTTGTGATAGAAAAATGAAGAAAAGAAAAGAAAAGGAGATAACAACACATTGGAACTGAGAAATCTGCAGAAAAGGGGGTCCAATCGACTTTGGACACTTGTCCCAATCGATTTTCATGCAAAAATGAGTCACCAAAACCTGGCCAGACACATCCAGCCGTCGGTTGGAGGGGCTCAGCCGCCGGCTGAAGCCCTGCAAGCTGCTGGCTGGTCGGCTGGTTCGGCAGACTTGTTTTCGACCGTTAAGGAGTTTCGTTCGTCGAAAGTTCCCGATTCTTTTTGCGTTGAACTTAGGAAAGTTCATACTTTGATTTACTTTATATTAGGTTCATTTAATATTATATTTTCACTTTCGATTTCGAGATTCGCACGATTTCGGAAAAAGAGTAAACAAGAGCAAAAGTGCGATATCTCGAGTATAAAGGATCCGATAACCGACATATTTGGCATAAACCTTCTAACTTATAATTATGAGGATACTAACTAATTGGCACTTAGATAAATAAAATTATTATGTCTCGTGGGACGAATCAGCAAATACAGAAAACCCGATACTCAATAACAGTAAATCGTGAGCAAAACAAAGCGAAATACAAGGGTCGAAATCAATTGCGAATAAAATATAAATAATAACGGTAACATAAGTACTTCAAATTGACGGGACGTCAAAACTGGGATGCACCGTACTTTTTTTGTAGGTGTGCTGATGGAATGGTGCGAAGGTGTGTATACGGAGGAGAAACTCGGAGGATTTTGGACGAATGTCATCATGGACCCACCGGAGGACACTATTGTAACATCCGTCCCACATCGGTTGGAGAGGAGAACAAATCCTTCTTTATAAGGGGGTTGATACCTCTCCTAGCATGACGCGTTTTGGCACGAGCTCCGTGCCAGAAACAAATCCGTGCGCCAGTGAGCAAAGCGGACAATATCACGCTACGGGTGTGCTTGGGCTGTTACAAATGGTATCAGAGCCGGGGCCCGAACCGATGTACACAGCGAGGACGCTGTGTCCTGTAAGGGGGGAGGATTGTAACATCCATCCCACATCGGTTGGAGAGGAGAACAAATCCTTCTTTATAAGGGGGTTGATACCTCTCCTAGCATGACGCGTTTTGGCACGAGCTCCGTGCCAGAAACAAATCTGTGCGCCGGTGAGCAAAGCGGACAATATCACGCTACGGGTGTGCTTGGGCTGTTACAACCATGGACCGACGGTAACTGTGAAAAAGGTTTTTGATGCAGGGTTCTACTGGCCAACAATTTTCAAGGAAGCCTATACACTCGTGAACACTTGTGATGCGTGTCAACGCTAGGGGAATATCACGAAGTGGGACGAAATGTCACAGCAAGGGATCCAAGTTTGCGAAGTTTTCGATATTTGGGGCATCGATTTCATGGGACCTTTCAAGCCCTCATATAAAAATGTTTATATCCTAGTTGTTGTGGATTACGTTTCCAAATGGGTTGAAGCTAAGGCATTACCTACTAACAACGCTAACGTGGTTGTTGATTTTCTTAAAAATTTGTTTTGCAGGTTTGGAGTGTCGAAGTCCTTAATCAGCGATCGAGGGAGCCACTTTGCAAACGATTAGTTAGCAAAGGTGTTGAAAAGATATGAAGTAAATCACCGGTTTGCTACATCGTATCACCCTCAAACGAGTGGCCAAGTGGAGAACCCAAACCGAGCCATAAAACGAATTTTGGAAAAGACAGTCAACAATAATCCGAACATATGGTCAAGGAAGTTGGAGGACGCATTGTGGGCATTCAGTACGGCATATAAAACGCCAATTGGAACCACCCCGTATCGACTACTCTACGGGAAAACATGCCACCTTCCAGTCGAAATCGAACATAAGGCGTATTGGGCTTTGAAGAACTGCAACATTGACATGGACTTAGCAGGATATATGCGGTTCTTACAGCTCCACGAAATGGACGAGTTACGGTTACAGGCTTACGAGAGTTCCAGACTTTACAAAGAAAGAACGAAGGAATTCCACGACCCAAAAAATTCGTCGTAAAGAATTCAAGGAGGGCGATAAAGTGCTTCTTTTTCAATCGAAGTACAAATTCAAGGCTCCAAAATTAAGATCGAAGTGGACAGGTCCATACGTCGTAAAACGAGCATTTGCCTCAGGATATGTCGAGTTATGGAAGGAAAAAAGAGTTTCATTCATCGTTTCGGGACAACGCGTTAAGTTATACCACGAAGAGGACGATGAAAAAGGAATGATGATCGAGGATGGCTTTTATGCCATCAACACCTGATCCTTCGAAAAATTAGCGCTTCTCGGGAGGCAACCCGGGTTTTGTTTTTACTTTTTCGTAGTTAAATTGTTTTACATTTTTCATTTTATTTATTTAGTTTTAGATAGGTGTTTTTAACATTTTCTTTTGCAGTTTCAGCTTTTAGGTACCAAAAAAACCAACAAAAATTGAAAACCACAAAAATAAAAAAAGAGTCAGAGATTTTTTTTGTAATTTTTGCAAAGTTATTGTTTACCATTTTCCCCTATTAGACTTTAAAAATAGTAGACTATTTTTACTATTTTTATTCCGTCGTAATTTGTAATTTTTATTTTTATTTTATTTTTCTTTTGTGATTTTAATATTTGTGTTTAGTTTTTCTATTTTTAGTTTTTATAGATTTGAAGTAAGTTCAGCAATCGGTTTTGGGACCAGCATTCAGTTCAGCACAGCTTTTCACCGACGATTTTTAGATATCTATGACCGGGTTCTACTTTCTTCTCTTTTTATTTTGTATTTATTTTTCTTTTGGATTTTTTTTTTTTTGTAATTTCCCTTAGTTTTGAGTCGCTCACACATTCGGGACAATGTGTTACTTAAGTTTGGGGGGGTCATCGGGAAATTCAAAATTTTATTTTTCGACCCTTAGCTTAGTTTCCATCGTGTTAGATTGTGTTAATTCGTACATTTTTGAGTCAAAATAAAAACAAAAAATACAAAAAAAAAAAAATCGAAAATTTGAAAAAAATTAAGGAATATAACGTCTCTAGTCGGTAATACCTTAAACTTTAAGCATAACCAGTCGCATTTGATACCCTACTCGAGACAATAGTGTGATTTTTGAGCATTTGAAAGAATTCATTTTTAATGCTATTTTTTCGTTTCTTTGAGTGTGCCGATGGTTGATGAATTTAGAACATGACATTGTTATACATTTCGAGACCACATATGAGCAATTGCATTAGGGTAACTTAGTGTGATTTGGTAAAATAATAGGGGCAATTAGGATTAACCCATTTGATTAGCCTTTCTCGTTTCTTTTATATATTTTCCGCCTAATCCTTGTAACACTTATTTTCAGTGTTAGAAACTCTAGTTAAACCACTTTGCGCCTAAATGTCCCACCCCGCTAAAGCGGAAACACGGAATGTGAAGAGCAAAGAATCATTTCACGGGTTACACTAAAGTTTACGGTTCAAGTCATTAAGATTTAAATTGAAAAGTACAAGTCAAAGATACAACCAAGATTCAACGTAAGACCATAGTACATAGCAAAAATGTTTTAATTAAAATTCCCAAAATAAGGTCTTCTTCCCAAGGTACACTTCACATAAAAGACTTGACCCGCCTGAGCAATGCACTTCATAACTTACGCTTAGATCTTGAAACATGAGATAAAGTGTCAACTACGAAAACGTAGTGAGTGAGTTACAGTTTATAGATTGAAGAAAAGTTTCAATTTGAACGTTCATAAGAGTTCGAGACAAGTCCAAAGTTCATGATTGTCCAAAGTCAAGGAAATTCAAGTTAAGTTCAAGTGCTTAAATTTCAAGAATAATTTAAATAAGTTCAAGATCAAGTTCAGAAAGTTCCAAGTCCAAATAAGTCCAAAACAAGTTCAAATGAGTTCCAAGTTAAGTTCAAAAGTCAATAGCGTAGCGAGCGAAAAAGTTCGTAGTCATTACCTCAGCGGTGGATTAATCCACATATGTAAGACAGTAAGTACGTGTATATGCGTAAATAAGACCTATGATCCTCGAGTTGTACCAACCACTAAGCTTAATATTCGTAAGATTTAGTTTTACACACTAATCCGATTTTGGTCAAGTACCTGCCCACTAGTCCAGTCTAAAGTCCGAGTCCGCGAGAACTTAGCAATATGTACCTTGGTCGCTACCCATTGGTAAGGAGTGACCGCTCCTAAGTATCGATACCCATAATCTATGCTAACGGCTTGTGTTAATAGTGTGTAGAGTCCAGTCCAAGAAAAGTTGTGGGGCATTTAGTTCGTTCCGTTTTCAAAAAGCCTTTTTGTCCGTACTTACGGTGTTATATTCTCACCTAGGGTTTTGCACCTAAATACAACCAAGCTATCAATGTCTAATCAAGTATCCAAAGAGGCAAACCTAGGGAGTCTAAAGTAAGCCAATCCGAATAGTGATGTTGTTTACGCATATTAGTCCAAATAGTTCGTACAAAAATAGTTCCAAAGTAGTTCAAAAGTTCTCAAAGTTCCAAAAGTAGCTCATTTAGTTCAAAAGTTTCCATACATAGAAAGGTAGTCAAGTAGTTCAAGGTTTCTAAAAATAGAAGGTAGTCCAAAAGCTTCCATAAATAGAAAGGTAGTTCAAGTAGTTCAAAAGGTTTCCAAAAATAGAAAGTCGTCCAAATAGTTCAAAGGTTTCCAAAAATAGAAAGTCGTCCAAATAGTTCAAAGGTTTCCAAAAATAGAAAGTCGTTCAAATAGTCCATGGTTTCTAAAAATAGAAAGTAGTTCAATTAGTTCAAAAGGTTCCCAAAATAGAAAGTCGTCCAAATAGTTCATATATTCAAGCACAAAGAATAGTTTTACATAAAGATATTGTTCACAAAAGAGTTTGATCTCATGTTTCCCCCAAAAAGAGTACTTAAAATGTAAGAGTAAGGAGGGGTGTAACTCACGGTTTGCGGAGAAAGTGAACTCGGAATCGGTCGGAAAAAGGAGCCGGGAATCACGGAATGCCTATGAATACCAAGATTGTCCAAAAGTTAATTTCTTATTAGGTTACTTTATATAAGAGATTAGGTAACTTTTGTTTATAATTAGATGTTAAAGTCAAAATTGTCCCAAAATTGGTCCGAAGCGGTTAACGTTTATTTTTGTCCGAAAAGTTCAAAGTTAAAGTTATTATTATGATAGACATGTTTAGGTTACTGAAATGGTTTAGGTTTTCTAACGAAATTTGGGCAGCGCTTCCGCGCCCAAATTTCATGTCCAAAACCTACAACCATTTCCGCTCACAAAACATGCATATACACATAATAACTTCATAACAAGCCAAATAAGTCCAAAGAGTCCAATACAAGTCACTATTATTATTAGTTTTGTTCATCTCAGTCCCATAATATTATTAACTAGAGTCCAGAATGTGTGTACAAGTTTTAAACAACCAAAACGACGATTTTCGGGAGGAACAGCAGCCCGGTGCGCGGCACCTGTCAGGGGGTGCTGCGCACCTCCTTGCTGTTCTTCACCGTTTTGTGATTTCTTTGCTAAAAACGTTTTTTCACCTATAGATTTCGACATGCAACCAGTAGTTATCTCATAAAACATCATTTTTATAGTTTCTAAACAACTTTTATCCACAAAAACATAGATCTAAGTATCATCTAGATAAAAATCGTTTTTGTATAGAAAGTGATATAAATCTTTATAAAAACTTATTTTTATTGTTTAGATCACACATGCAATTAGTAAAAACAGTAAATAAAGATAGGGAAGTGTTTTCTACCGAAGGAAAATGAATGGATGATGTTTTGGTCGGATTTTTGCTTCAAAAACCTTTACAAGCTTAGTCCCTTTTTGGATTAAACGACACCCCTTGCTTGCCTTGACGATTCAAACGTTTTCTATGGTTGATTTATGAGTTTAGGGACTGAGTTATGGTGATATTTCTCTGGACTTGATGGTGTTTTTAGGGAGAAGGTAGAGAGAAAGTGGAACTATGTGTAAGTGTGTGTGTGTTTTGGAATATAAAAAATGAAAATGAAACAGAAAATAGGGGAGTGATAATGAGGGAGTCTTGGGGCAGTATGTTGGCAGTAAATGAGTGTCAAAACCCGAGTTTGATTGGGTGATTTGTTACAAAAACGAGGCAAGGACTAAACATGTAATTATTTTGAATTCTGGCGGGAGGTGATGCGCACCAACCCACTAGGTGCTGCGCACCGAGTGATTAATCAGATTTTATCTGATTTTTGTTTTTACGTTATTGCTTCGTTGGACCTTTTTGTAAATTGAAAGTTCTCGATTATGATTAGTTATGAACTTAGGAAAGTTCATTAGATGTTTTCTTGGTATTAGGACTTGTATAATTGATTCCGGGAGTTATTCCGACACTAGTTCCGACAAAGTACAGACTCAGCGGTTACGAACTAGAACAAAGCGAACACGATAAAAGAGTAACTAATGTTTCAAACCGATATAGTAGCTGAACAAGTACCTAGATTTTTGACGGTTGTCACATTCTCCCCGGGTTGAAAGGAATTTCGTCCCGAAATTTAGCTCGTCCCGAAATTTAGCTCGTCCCATGGGGAAGAAATGCCGTCGGATTGTGGTGGATTCTCCTGACGAGTTTCGGTCCCTGCGTCTTCACGCGGTCGTGGGGCTACGTCGGAGGTTCCACTGAACTCAGAGATGGGTACAAGGTTCGGTCTATGTTGTTTGACCTTGGAGTCGACAACCTAAGCGTGTCAACAAGTAGTTTGGTTTGGTAGCAGTTTGACCTTGTTTAGAGGAGGATGACGAGGGTCTCGTCCGATGTACACTTTTCCCAGTGCGAGGAGGGACACATAAGAATGTTAGGAGACGGTTGGGAAAGTTAAGTGCAATGAGAAGTCGGGTCGGTGTGCTCCAAGACTTAGATTGGACCGGTGTACTTCGGGCTTAGTTTGCCGCGTTTCCTGAAGCAGACTATCCTCTTTCCGTGGCGATATCCTAGGGGATACCCTATTGCCATCTAAGGAATTGAGGGTTTTTCTTCTAGATGGTCACGCAGCTCCTTGGCCGGGTACAGGAAGGCTTCTAGTCTTTCGCGAGTAGAGGTAGACGTAGGACCTTGCAAGTCGTCGACCGTCAGCTTCTAGCCGATAGGGCGGTGTTCGACACTTGCGTCCATGTATAGACTGATGGGTGTGCACTTAGTGCTTGCAAGGGATCCGCGATATAAGTGTACCCGATTAGAGGAAGGTGAATAGTGAGAGGTAATGAGGTCTAGTCGCGTTCCTAGCGATTCTCGGGAGGGCATTCCGAAGAGAGTGGGACGCAGATCGACTATTAGAGGGGATGGGTTTCGGTGTCCTGCCTTGACCCCGAAGTAAGTGAGGCACTCGGCTGGATACAAGGTAATGTCCTTATTTATGTCCGGCCAGAACAGTATTCTCGGGAACTCCTGGTACAGCAAGTCGGATCCCGGATAGATGGAATAACAATTCGATGGCCCTTGACGGGAATGGATTCACGAATACCTTCGGATTTCAGAACTCATGCTTAGGGCTTGGCGCAACGAGTTACGTTTAGCCTGAGTTCGGCTCGTGCATGGTTGGCTATGAAATCAGGGAAATGTTCTGCTCAGGGTCGGAATTTTGCACTTTGAGAATTGGGGGTACAATTCCTGATCTCGGGAGAGTTCTAGGGTGGGCTCGGGATGTTCACATGATCTTCCTTGAGTAGGGGAGAGTGTTGGCGAGGGGTATGATTATTAATCATCCAAGTACGGCCTACACACTTTCTTCTTTAAGTCCATGAATACCGGCAGTGTGTTGTTTAGGCCTACTGACAGAGGGGAAGGCTTGGGTTGTTTGCATCGAGTTTGTGGAAGTGCGGTCCTCGGTAGTGTTGGTCAAAATGTCGCGAACCTGGTGATAACTCGGGCGGGGTCGACTTTTGAGAGGTATGCTGCATCCTGCAACTACTCGGACATGTCGTCGATCCTCGGGGAGGGTTATCAGTTCTTGACGGGAGGCTTGTTATGTTCACGACGATCAGTGTATTAACGGAAGGGTCCGTCTGTCTCTTGTTAGGAGAATTGTGGCTTCCCATGGAATTGAATTTGAGTGGTAGAGTTAGGGTTGGGAAGTTCCTACAGCAGCTTTGGCTGCCTTAGCATCTCAGGTGATGCTAGACGGCAGGGAGCCTTGGCTATTGGTGTCGTGTCAGGAACGAGGCTCATTTGAAATTTTCACTTGTCGATTCGGCGGTAGTCCGGGCAAATCCTCAGGGAGGCTTTGGATGGTCCTTGACTACAGAAATGTATTGGACTCGGCTTTCCTTAGATTTACGTTCGACGCCGTGAGCGGAGGGTGCGTCGTAGTCCTTCTCGGGATTCTAGTGCATCATCGAGGGATACGCGCTGCGAAGTTGCCATTCAGGTTTGTCCTTCTGAACAACGGGAGTTTCGCTGTGCGGAGAAGGATACGAGTAAGTTTGTCGGAACGAACGATCTCGACTCAATAATGGGGTGACTGGTCCATCCGAAGATAGCGTCAAGGCTTGATGGTTCGGTAAGAACTGGGTCGATGGAAAAGTTTTAGGCAAACGAAGTACTGGGAATCCTAAGTTTGCATTCGTAGCTGCGACTATTGGATCGTTGGCATATTCGATGGAAGGCTATCCGTAAAGCCTGAGGTCCTCAACTGATGAGATGTCCAATTTCTAAGGGGACAAGGTTTCCTTCAGCTCTTGAATCAAATAGTACGGAAGAAAAAGGGTCATTTGACAGGGAACGTACCAGTAGCTACATTGAGGTCCTGAGGGGTTTCCTCGACTGTGATTGCGAGAGCACTGAGGGTTTCTGTGGTACGCTCTAGGAGACAATCCCCACGGAGGTGCTGGTTGCTCCCACATTCGAGGCATAGCAGCTTTCTGTTTGCATTTTCTGGACAGCACCAGGGGTAATGCCCCACTGTGTTGCAAAGTCTGCATATCGGGCACTTCCGGACATGGTGGAAGTGGCACTTGCTGCACTGGGGGCATGGTCTGGAGTAGGTGCGGGTTACGGCGGTGGATTCCTGGTTGTTGCTAGTCCTTGAGGTTTGGTGGTGAATTTTCCTTCTCTTATTCTCACTTCGTTGGAAGAGGGCTGGAGGGGAAGGTAGGAGGTTGGTTCCAAAATCCTCGTCCTCGTCCTGCTTGGTCGGCCCAAGAGGGAGAAGGGGTTCATTGATTCCGAAGATCCCTTGGTTGATTCCAGCGACGATCTGGGCGATCACGCTTGGGAGTAGTGCTTGGAATTTCACGACAATTTGCTTGGCTATGCGATTCCCGCGTCTTCTCCTGGGAGGCATAGTTCTACAAGGGAAATAAGAAACTAGTTTAGAACGCGTCATTTGGATTTTACTATTAGAATTCATCTCGGAGTTAACAGTTATAGAGTACACGAGAGTAATGAGGGTGAACAGTTAGCACAAGTACGATAACAATAGTAGTAAAAGAGTGTACAGGCAGGAGAACAATATACGTACGACGAGGATTCAAGAATTCGTAATAATGTCTGACAATAAAGAAAGATTCACGTGACAAGACAAGTAAGGTTAAATAAGGATAGAGGTTTTCATTAATAATAGGAGGTTTCAGTACACAGAACAAACCTACTGAAAGAAATACAAGTACAATACATAGAGAATCATAAATAAGTGCTTGAGTCGTGTACAATGGGAAAATTACGACTAAGCCGGTACAGTACAAAATAAAGGAAAATATGTCTAATAACGCTCTTCAAAGAACATCATGGCGGCGAGGGCTACGACAAGTGCTCCCATCACTACGCAGGATCTGACGAGGCACTGCACGGTCCTGGCGGTGGCCTGAGCCGTTAGGATGATCCGCCGGGACTGCTGTGCTAACTCGTTCGCAGCATCGGAGACTTCAAAGAGAAGGAGGCCCTGCTCCTGAGCTTCTTCAGCGAGTCCGCGGACCTGTCGGTGCAGGTTCAGGAATGCGTCTGGTGGAAGAGGCTGATGAGTAGGTGGCATCATGGGTCGGGAGGGTCCGGACTCCTGCGCACGTCGTCTTTCCTCGATGAACTGACGATCCCATGCGTATCGCTCCGATATCGGAGTACGAAAGGCGGGATCGTAGGGATCCAAGAAAGACTGTGGAGGCGCGGGTCGGAACGGGCCCGACTGCCGATGCACAGGTGCTCCAGCGTTGGGTCCTCGGGGCTGTGGCGCTGCAACGGGCACTAGTCTAGGAGGTGGAAGTACCGTCCTTGGGTTGGACCCGTTACTGCTGCTGATGGTCTGAGATGTATCTTCCATTGGGTCAGTCGTCTGGTGACACAGACTTTCGGATGCCGTGTGGCCCTCGGAGGGTTCGTGAGAGGGGGAGGCGGCTCGGGGGAGTGATCGAGTCTGGGATCGGGAGTGCGAGGACTGAGACATGGCGTATCTGCGAGTAGAGAGTTACATAAGTACGGGGAAACTAAGAATAGGAAAAACGTAAGTAAAATGCATGCACGGGTCAATTATGTGAGTGTCGGGAATTGACAAGACCGGGAATTTAGGGACTCAAAACCGTTTAACGATAGCCTTTCACTTTTCGTTCTTGCATAATTCATTTTGAACTACGGGTGGTTGATCAAGTCACGCATAGTTGAAAAAGATAATCATGCAATTGCGGAAAATAATATACTAAAGTTTGTACCCGAAAATGAAGTTTTCTAAAAAGCCTTGGTTATAGTTTTGGTTTCGAAAACTTTTTGAAAATTTTTTAAAACCGTTTTCACTATAACCCGTGCTCTGATACCAAGTCTGTCACACACCGCTAAAGCGGAAACACGGAATGTGAAGAGCAAAGAATCATTTCACGGGTTACACTAAAGTTTACGGTTCAAGTCATTAAGATTTAAATTGAAAAGTACAAGTCAAAGATACAACCAAGATTATGTACATAACAAAAATGTTTTAATTAAAATTCCCAAAATAAGGTCTTCTTCCCAAGGTACACTTCACATAAAAGACTTGACCCGCCTGAGCAATGCACTTCATAACTTACGCTTAGATCCTGAAACATGAGATAAAGTGTCAACTACGAAAACGTAGTGAGTGAGTTACAGTTTATAGATTGAAGAAAAGTTTCAATTTGAACGTTCATAAGAGTTCGAGATAAGTCCAAAGTTCATGATTGTCCAAAGTCAAGGAAATTCAAGTTAAGTTCAAGTGCTTAAATTTCAAGAATAATTTAAATAAGTTCAAGATCAAGTTCAGAAAGTTCCAAGTCCAAATAAGTCCAAAACAAGTTCAAATGAGTTCCAAGTTAAGTTCAAAAGTCAATAGCGTAGCGAGCGAAAAAGTTCGTAGTCATTACCTCAGCGGTGGATTAATCCACATATGTAAGACAGTAAGTACGTGTATATGCGTAAATAAGACCTATGATCCTCGAGTTGTACCAACCACTAAGCTTAATATTCGTAAGATTTAATTTTACACACTAATCCGATTTTGGTCAAGTACCTGCCCACTAGTCCAGTCTAAAGTCCGAGTCCGCGAGAACTTAGCAATATGTACCTTGGTCGCTACCCATTGGTAAGGAGTGACCGCTCCTAAGTATCGATACCCATAATCTATGCTAATGGCTTGTGTTAATAGTGTGTAGAGTCTAGTCCAAGAAAAGTTGTGGGGCATTTAGTTCGTTCCGTTTTCAAAAAGCCTTTTTGTCCGTACTTACGGTGTTATATTCTCACCTAGGGTTTTGCACCTAAATACAACCAAGCTATCAATGTCTAATCAAGTATCCAAAGAGGCAAACCTAGGGAGTCTAAAGTAAGCCAATCCGAATAGTGATGTTGTTTACGCATATTAGTCCAAATAGTTCGTACAAAAATAGTTCCAAAGTAGTTCAAAAGTTCTCAAAGTTCCAAAAGTAGCTCATTTAGTTCAAAAGTTTCCATACATAGAAAGGTAGTCAAATAGTTCTGTCAGGATCGTATTAGTCTATGTAAACTAATAAGTTCGCCTTCGTTAGATCGTGATCTATTGAAGAAGTTCAGCAGCGGATGAACACTTCAATATTACGAGTTATCGAACAATAACTAATGAATAATAAACAAACAATAGTATTGTCGAATTGTAAGCCTCAATTGCATTAATCAAAATATTATCAATACAACGTGTTTTCTATTCTTCAAGGATCTATCTATTTATAGACCTTGAGGCTCGTTCTAGATAAACTAGAAATCTACATCTATCCTTATCTAAACATTGAATAAGGAAACTTTACTTAATTAACAAAAGGAAATATAATCTAATTATAACTCTTAGATTATATTTACAAGATATGGTAAGTCTTCCGTGTCTTCCGTGTCTTTGACTTTCTCCTTATATTGATTCTGACTTTGTCCGTAGTAACTCTATCTACCGTAGTAACATTTGTAATAAGTTGAACATCCGCACCAACTTGTTCTTGTGATCTTCCATAGTAACTTCTTAATCTTCAAACTGTTTGATTAAGTTACTTTTATTTGTTTGTTAGTGATGTGAAAAATCTAGTTTTCCGAAAATAAACCTTTACTAGATTTCGACACGGGCAGTGTACCCTTGTCAATTGTAAAATAGTATTAGTAAATATCGGGTTCGAACACAGGGACTATTTATAGTTGAGAAATTTAGTTTTATAATAACACGTAACAAGTAACAAGTTGGTTTTAGTCTTAAGAAGACTTGCTTATAATAACGTTAAAAATACTTTAGAATTCAAATATGGATTAAAAGACGCTTGCTTGGACTGTTTACGAATATGTATTATTTCTTAGGTGTGAAAATGTCGATAAACTTCTAATGTAAAATCCTAAGTTCCTTTCGAATACCGGATTTCTCCAATTACCTAACCATGTAACGATTCCTTTCGAATACCGTTAGCACCTCAAGTAATTGGGCATAAAGTTTCAAGCCGATAAATGAGAATTAATCTATAAGCTTCCTTTCGAATAGCTTACTAACTCCTAAACCGATTTCTCTTAATTTAGTAACTAGCGTTCGTGTTAATATCTACTTGTTTAAATCGTTGTCAATGATTCCTTTCGAATATCATAAACTTATAATCAACTAAAGACCGGCCGATTAATTCGTTCCTATTTTAGTAAAAATTACGGATTCCTTTCGAATACCCGTTTTTAGATTACCAAACAAGAGTATAAACAATTTTAACAAGATAATTAAGATATTAACCCAAACGGATCCCCAATTAACCTCTAAGTATCATTCTAATTTCACACCCAAAACCTAACACATAAACGATCACATAATCCAAGCAAACGTACAAGGAAATTAGCTACTCATAATTGTAACAATAACAATCAAATATGTAAAAGTCATGATTAAATTGCAAGATAAAAGTGATAAAAGAGTAATACCAAACGTAAGTAACAAGATCCCAAATAGTCTCCAAGTACTAAACGAAATCGAAATAACAATTTGTGATGAAATACGGAAATTAACGATTGTTTTTAGGCTTCCAATGATATGAAGATACTAAAACAATGGTGAAAATGATGATGTCTCAGTATCTCCAACGTCTGGTATTTGTGGTGTGTTAATAGCCTCTTCATTTTCCATGATTAATAATTAAAACTGCCAAGTAACTGTCGAGCAGTCGAATGCGCCGCCAATGGTGGACTGGAGGCGCATTCCCAGCTCCGATCGCCTGAATGCCCCGCCAATGGTGGACTGGAGGCGCATTCCCAGCTCCGAGCTGAATGCCTTGAGCTGCCCATCGAATGCGTCGCCTGTTCTGCCACTTTGCCCATTTTCAAGTTAAACTCCACAAAACACGTTCTTTTTGCTCCAAAAACACCTAACTCAATCCTAAAACAAAACTTTACAAAACATAAGCATAAAAGGGCATTTCCATTACGTTTGGGACTCAAAACACAATGAATATCGCGATAAAATACTCGTATAAATGAGCGATATCAAACCCCCCATACTTAAGCATTTGCTTGTCCCTAAGCAAATCCGACTCAAACTTACTACCAAGTTTACAAAACATACAACTTAAGAAAAGATAAGGAATCACGGGCTCAAACATTTAACTAAATTCCGGTGTTAGAATTAAAGATATGCGTGAAATTGCTAGATCGTAAGACCGACTACAAACATCTAAAGCTACTAAATTACTTAAGTAAACAAAAACCGCAATTTACTAAGATTAGCTCCTAATTCTTCCCCTAGTTTAGATATGTCAAGATAATCACCCCCTTAGTCCTCACTCTCCAACCGAAGTTAGAGCGATCAGCCATTACAGCCGACCCCTTACGCCTTACTTTCGGGGGAACCCTTAAAATATTACTAAGCATTTTCTTCATTTGAGTACTTCTTTCTTGAGAATTAATTGGTTAGTCTTCATCTTTTTCTTTTCCTCTCACTTTTGTTCACTTCAAATATTATAGATTTATGTTTATATATTTTCTTTGAAGTGAACGGACATAACGGGATTTGAGTCTTCGTTATAGTGAGGATCAATTTCTATTTTGTTGACGGGAAAGACCTATGGCCTTTTTCTTCGCCTCTAATTCTCCAAGGCTTAAATGATACTAGGATTCCCCAACTACCCCCGAAAGGGTAAAAGGGCTCGGTACTAAGGATATAGTGATTATCTAGATTTTTGATTTTTCAGGGAAACTTAAGGAACTAAAACTAGAAAACCTAAACTCTTATTCACAAGTATTTTACTAACTAAAGATGTTCCTAAGCAATTTCACGTTAAAGTACCGGAATAAAGTTAAATATACAAGCCCCTATCATTTTCCCTAACTACATTTAAGCGTTTTTTTTTTTTTTTTTTTTTTTTTTTTTTTTT
>CAJVGC010000065.1:30308005-30333532 GCA_910822075.1 Senecio squalidus | reverse complement strand
TCAATCATTTGCGCCGCAGGACTATCCCCTTGCGCCGCAAGACTATCAGGCGCAGTAAAAAAAAAGTAAAAAAAAAAAAACATTTTTTTTCTTTTTTTTTTAAAAAAACCCTTAAAACCGATTACTATCTTGTCTTTCCTCACAACTAGCGGCGCAAATAACAGAAAGAAAACACACACTTGTTTTACAACTCGATTTCTACTCTAATCTTTTCTCAAAATCAATCAATTAAGTCATGGGAAGATCGGTATGTTTGTTTCTTACTTTTATTTCTTAATTTTTCGTTTACTTAGGGTTTTATATTGCATTGCTGTGGGGGAAAGTGAATCGGGTTCTTAGAGTATAGTTAGTTAATTAGATAGGAGTATCATTACTTAGCTTAGTTTTCCGTATTATTTGTGTATGGGTTAGGTACCGTCGGGTTTCACCATTGTAGCTGCAGATTGTCAACAGAAAACACCTGTCTTGCGCCGCAAGAGGTCACAGTTGCGGCGCAAGAAGGCCTCAGACCTGACGTTTCATTTTAAACAAAAAAAAAAAAAGAGTTGTTTGTGTTGTTTTGTTTCTTTAAGACTCACAATTGTAGTTTGTTTTTTTTTTTTGTCTTTTGTTTGTTTTGTAGGGTAAACGTCAAGCGGTGGAGGCACCGGAATTGGAAGAATCATCCACAGCTCATCGAGTGACCCGCCCACCTGTTCCATCCACTGAATCAATGGTGATGCGACCTGAAACGCACCTTGGCTCAAATGGACGGGATGCACGGCTAATGGAAAATCAAGTTTAACAACAACTTGGCCCTACTTCAAGACAAAGCGGTTCACCCGCTAAGTTTTGGAATGGGGAATGCTAGAGACATTGGGGATAACCGAGGAATTAAATTCCTATCTTATGACACGGTTTATCCGAGCGAATGAAGCCCCACCTTTTGAGGTGGAAGTATGGAAGAAAGCGTTTAGTATCCGAGAGAGCAGCTATCGAGAGCTGTGTCTAGAATTCTACTCTACTTTGGAAGTTGACCGGTACCTGACAATGGTGATGAAGTTTATGGGGCGAAAATAATCAAGTTCCGGTTGGGAGGTAAATCTCATGCAGTCTCCTACCACATTTCGGGTACTTGGTGGCTTATTTACTCAAGAGGAATATTTGGATAAGCGTAACATGAGCGGGTACATTGATGGAAGGGAAGTTGGAATTGGAATGCCATCGGAGTCGAAAAGATAATGTGTGGTTTGACTTGTCGGAAAGAGGCCTCACGCCTCCACTAATAAAGCGAACAGTCCTCACGGATCCTATGTTGAGGGTGCTTGAAAAGGCAATTTCCAATTCATTTTTGCACCGCTATCAACATCAGGATAAAGTTTATATTGATGATTTGTGGCTGTTGTATTTCTTCGCTAAAAGGGACCCGACAAAATATGTGAACGCCCCGTGGGCATTGGCTGAGTATATGCACGAGAAAGGGTCCGGACGACAAGCAGCAGGGCCTATGGTTTGTGGCCACTTCATCACGAGGATAGCAAAGACTTTGGGTGTTATGACCCAGGCGGGGACTCGACAGTGCAGTCCACCAGTGGGTTGGAAGATGGTCACGATGAATAAGTTGTTTCGGGCTAAGATTGTAACCAAAAACAAAATTTATGTTGGTAATGTGCAGGTTGGAGAGGATGTAGACGATGAGGAGGAAAATGTTGAAGTGAATGAGGAGGAAGAGGGTAACGCGAACGCGGCGGGAGCAGTACCACCACCACTTGGCCCATTTGATTTCAACCCAATGATGCACGAGATGTATCGAATTGGGCGCCAGGTGGACGAGACACATGCTGATGTGTCTCACATTAGGACGGAGGTTCATCAGATCGGGGATTACACGCAGTATCACATGGCACGCTACCAGCCCATGTGGGAATACATGACTACTTCTCAATACCATGTGCATAATCCCGAGGCAGCAAGTGGGTGGACCGAGTATAACCCACCCCCATTGTGGAACCCGCCACCCGCCTAATGATGAAGAGTGAAGAAGTTGAAGCCGCTTGTGGGGCTTGTTTGTTTGTTGTGATGTATTTGATGTCGAACTATTTATCTTTCGTTTGTGTGTGGTCTTGTTTGGAACAATTTTCTTTATTTTTCGTTTCTTAGGATGTTTTATGTTATGCTAATGAACTTGTTTGTCTATGTGTTTGTACCTTACCAAGACTGGCATTAAGTTCAGCACGTGCGGAGTCGATTCAGAAATCATGCCACATCCTACGAAACTCGCACGGTTTTATCTTTCTTTCTTTCTTTCTTTTATTTTTGTATTTTTAGTTTTATTTTAATTTCCCTTAAGTTAGTTAGTTTTTATTTTGATGGAACACATTAGGGACAATGTGTTGTTTAAGTTTGGGGGGGTCGGGAAATTAGTTAGTGTTATCCCCTATATCCATTACGTTTATTTTAGTCCCATTTGAGTCATTTAGAGTCTAAAAAAAAAAAAAAAAAAAAAAAAAAAAAAACGCTTAAATGTAGTTAGGGAAAATGATAGGGGCTTGTATATTTAACTTTATTCCGGTACTTTAACGTGAAATTGCTTAGGAACATCTTTAGTTAATAAAATACTTGTAAATAAGAGTTTAGGTTTTCTAATTTTAGTTCCTTAAGTTTCCCTGAAAAATCAAATAGATAGATAATCACTAGATATCCTTAGTCCCTGCACCCTTTCGGGGGTAGTTGGGGAATCCTAGTATTACTTAAGCCCTTGGAGAATTAGAGGCGAAGAAAAAGGCCATAGGTCTTTCCCGTCGACAAAATAGAAATTGATCCTCACTATAACGAAGACTCAAATCCCGTTATACCGTTCACTTCAAAGAAAATATAAAAAAAAAAAAATCTATAATATTTGAAGTGAACAAAAGTGAGAGGAAAAGAAAAAGATGAAGACTAACCAATCAATTCTCAAGAAAGAAGTACTTAATCGAAAATGCTTAGTAATATTTTAAGGGTTCCCCCGAAAGTAAGGCGGTATAGGGGTCGGCTGTAATGGCTGATCGCTCTAACTTCGGTTAGAGAGTGAGGGAAAAGGGGTGATTATCTTGACATATCTAAACTAGGGGAAGAATTAGGAGTTAACATTAGTAAATTGCGGTTTTTGTTTACTTAAGTAATTTAGTAACTTTAGATGTTTGTAGTCGGTTTTACGATCTAGCAACATATCTTTATTTATAACACCGGAATTTAGTTAAATGTTTGAGCCCGTGATTCCTTATCTTTTCTTAAGTTGTATGTTTTGTAAAATTGTTAGTAGGTTTGAGTCGGATTTGCTTAGGGACAAGCAAATGCTTAAGTATGGGGGGTTTGATATCGCTCAATTATACGAGTATTTCATAGCGATATTTGTTATGTTTAGAGTCTAAAACGTAATGGATAGACCCCGTATTACTTATATTTTGTGTAAAGTGTGTTGTATAGGTTTTTGGTTGTGTTTGGAGTTATTGGAGGTGATTTGGGACCAAAAGAAGCTAAGGAAAACAAGTCGGGAATCAAAATGTCTAGTTGCCTTGGCCATTTTCACCAATTGCTCCGCAACTGGTTGACACAAAGTTTGTGGAGCTGACTGAAGTCGTGTTGCGCCGCAAGAAGCATGTGTTGCGGCGCAAGAGAATAACGTACTGGGTCAAAGAAATTATATGTGTTGCGGCGCAAGAAAGACTGTTGCGGCGCAAGAGATCAACTGGCAGTTACAATTTTGTTCTTTAATCCTAATTAAGTGGGAACCCAAGAGTTAGTGGGGGGGCTAATACTTATGAACGTTTTTCTGGACAAAGACACTATCATTATCATCATATTCGGAGTTCTTAATCATCAATTAGCAAGGGGAATTCAAGGAATTATCATAATCGTTAGTTCAAGTTTAAACAATCGTTACTTTAATTTCTACTTTGTTAATTTGGAGATCATTGGAACCTATTTTCCAGCTTTTGGTATTGAATCTTTTATCATTTTTATTGCAATTCGAAGTATGTCTTTTACATATTTGATTGTGTTTGTTACAATTATGAGTAGCTAATTTCTTTGTACGTTTGCTTGGATTATGTGATCGTTTATGTGTTAGGTTTTGGGTGTGAAATTAGAGTGATATGTAGAGGTTAATTGGGGATCCGTTTGGGTTAATATCTTAATTATCTTGTTAAAATTGTTTATACTCTTGTTTGGTAATCTAAAAACGGGTATTCGAAAGGAATCCGTAATTTTTACTAAAATAGGAACGAATTAATCGGCCGGTCTTTAGTTGATTATAAGTAAATGATATTCGAAAGGAATCATTAACAACAATTTTTACAAGTAGATATTAACACGAACGCTAGCTACTAAATTAAGAGAAATCGGTTTAGGAGTTAGTAAGCTATTCGAAAGGAAGCTTATAAATTAATTCTCACATATCGGCTTGAAACTTTATGCACAATTACTTGAGGTGTTAACGGTATTCGAAAGGAATCGTTGCATGGTTAGGTAATTGGAGAAATCCGGTATTCGAAAGGAACTTAGGATTTTACATTAGAAGTTTATCGACATTTTCACACCTAAGAAATAACACATATTCGTAAACGGTCCAAGCAAGCGTCTTTTTATCCATATTTGAATTCTAAAATATTTTTACCGTTATTATAAGCAAGTCTTCATTAAGACTAAAACCAACTTGTTACCTGTTACGTGTTTTTATAAACTAATACTTTCAACTATAAATAGTCCCTGTGTTCGAACCCGATATTTGCCAATACTGTTTTACAATTGACAAGGGTACACTGCCCGTGTCGTAATCTAGTAAAGGTTTATTTTCGGAAAACTAGATTTTTCGCATCAAGTTTTTGGCGCCGCTGCCGGGGACTTGATTTAGTTGAAGTTTTTTAGTTTCTTGTTTGAATTACTTGTTTGAATATTTTTCACGGGTATTTTGTTTGTTGTTTTGTGATTTTCAGGATTCTTGATTGTGGATGTACACGAGATCCCAAGGGAAACAAGTGCATAGTCCTCTTTCGGATCCGGAAAAACTTTTGAGGAAACGAGGTTTAGGCGCGGCTGCCTCGGTGGTTTATAGTGAAAGCGATTCTTCCGAGGAGGAAGTAGAAGTTGTTTTTGAAGAAGAAATGGAAGACGGAGAAAATGGAGGAGCAAATGGTGGGAGAATTATTGACCCACCAAATCCTTTTGACATACCGATGATCAATAGGAACCGAATTGTACCACAAACGAATGGGTCGGCCATTGTAGCACCGGACTTGGGGGCTGATTTTTCGGTTAAAGGGCACCATTTAAAAATGATTCAAGATAGCACATTTGACGGACATTTCAAGTCCGACCCGCACAAGCATGTAGCACATTTCATAGAGACATGTAGAATGTTCCGATATGGAGCGGGTCAAGAGGAGAGTGTTATGTTGAGTTTGTTTCCATCGTCTCTCACGGGAGAGGCGAAAACGTGGTTTAATGAATTGGAGCCGGGTACGATTGCAACTTGGGAAGATATGAGAGAGATCTTTGTGACAAGATTTTTCCCACCCATTTTGCGTAGGAAGCTATTGAACCAAATCCGTTCTTTTCAACAATGGGATAACGAGACCATAACGGATGCTTGGATTAGGCTTAAGGAATTGTTAAGGAATTGCCATGGGCATGACTTGGATCGTGATGAAGTTATAGATATCTTTTATTATAGTTTGGATAGTCGTTCTCAACACGACTTGGATCTAGCGGGAGGTGGTAGTTTCTTATACAAGTCACCAAACGAGGCTCACCGAATGATGGAGGATCAAGTCCAAGCTCATATTGCTAGGGACCGAGTTACTAGGAGTAGAAGAGTAAGGGGTACGGTAAACCAAGTCGAAGAAGGAGGTAGTAGTGGTGGCAACAAGGAAGTGGTTAACGAGATTAAGTCCTTGGGTGAAGAAATGAAAAACCGAATGGGTCGTTTGGAAAAAGATGTCCACTTAGTGAAGAATGGTTGCGGGAAATGTGGGGGACCACATTATACGGATGATTGTGAGCCGAAAACCGAAGAAGCCAACTATGCAAACTACGGGTATCAAAACCGGGGCAATAGTGGATATGGAAATCAAAACCGGGGCAATAGAAATGAGGCAAGATTTCAACCCAACCAATCGAAACAAAAGGAGGAGAATAACGAACAGAACTTTGAGGAAATGATGAAAGAATTTGTCTACTCCCAAAAGGCGACGAATGATATGATGGCTAACTCAATGAAAGGATTTACCGCAAAATGGGAGCAAAGCCAAAGGAACACTCAAGCCAACATGCAAGATTTGGAACGGAAATTTGAAAGGCTAAGTGAGAAATTCTCGAATAGACCAACGGGTCAAATGCCGAGTTCTACCCAACCAAACCCGAGGCAAAACCAAAACAATAACGGAGGATCATCAAACCAAGGGCCGAAGTATGTACCACCAAACAATCGTGATGAGCATGTAAACGTTGTTGAGACTAGGTCTGGACCTAAGTATGGGGGGAACCGAGAATTGGTGCTGAACAAGGACAAAACGGGAAATTCAGCTGAAAATGCCTTGTTGCGCCGCAACAAGGACCAGTTGCGCCGCAACTCGTCTTCAGTGGCTGACCCAATTGTTGACGACCAACCATTTGCGCCGCAACACATTCCATTTGCGCCGCAACAAGGGCAGATGCAGAACCGGGAACCCGTTGACAGTGATTCTGACGAAGAAGAGGAGATTGAAATGGAAACGCGGCCTGGAAAGAAACCAATAGATCAAAACAAAGAACAAGAGCAGGAAATGGAAACAAAGGGGGCATACAAGCCGAGGATCCCATATCCTCAAAGGCTTAGAAAGGAGAAGAAAAGGGAACAATACGGGAAATTCATTGAACTTATGAAAACTGTTAAAATTAACGTCCCTTTAGTTGATCTTATTGCAGGTATGCCCAATTATGCTAAGTTCATGAAGGAGTTGGCAAGTGCAAAAGGAGAACATATGGAGAAGATAACGGCATTTCTTAATGCCGAATGCTCGGCTATTGTAAAGAAGTCAATTCCGCCCAAGCTTGAGGACCCAGGAAGTTTCTTACTTACATGCACTTTTAATAATGATTATACTTGTAGTGCATTAGCAGATCTTGGGGCAAGCATTAATTTAATGCCCAATTCTGTTTATACTAAACTTTCCTCGAGTGCTTTAACACCAACCCGCATGAGCATAAGATTGGCCGATCGATCTTATCAATACCCATTGGGTGTTGCGGAAAATATGCTCATACGGGTTGGAGATTTTGTATACCCGGTAGACTTTGTTATTCTTGAGATGGAAGAGGATGAAAAAGTTCCTCTCATCTTAGGAAGACCATTTTTGAATACTGCGGATGCCATAATCCGTGTGAGGGACACGGAAATTTCATTGGGTTTGGGTAATGAACGGGCTACATTTTCTTTGAAACAAGCTATGAAACATTCTTACTCTACTGATGAATCTTGTTTTAGAATTGATGTCATAGACGATGCAGATTATGATCTTGATTGGGAAGGAATATTAGAGGACGAGGAGGAGATGGAAATAATGAATGCGATTGAGAAGAATGATGAAGAGGAAGAAGCAAGTGAAGCGAAGGAATTGGTAGTGGAAAATGACATGAGGATTAAAACATCATTAGAAGATCCTCCCAAGGATTTGGAGCTCAAACAACTACCACATCACCTTGAATACGCGTTTCTAGAGGGTATTTCTGGTCTCCCTATTATCATCTCGTCTTCACTTTTGGAAGACGAGAAAGTTAAATTACTAACGGTCCTTAAAAGTCATAAAAAGGCTTTCGCTTGGCGCATTTCTGATATTCCGGGTATAAGTTCAGATTTTTGTAAACATAAAATCAACTTTTTAGATGATGTAAAACCCGTTGTCCAACGACAACGGAGACTTAACCCGAATATGCAAGATGTGGTCAAAAAGGAAATTGTTAAACTCTTGGATGCAGGTATTATTTACCCGATAGCGGATAGCCCTTGGGTTAGTCCGGTTCATTGTGTACCCAAGAAAGGGGGGATGACCGTGGTGCTTAATGAGAAGAGTGAATTGGTTCCAACTAGAACAGTGACGGGCTGGAGGGTTTGCATCGATTATAGGAAATTAAATGAGGCAACACGCAAGGATCATTTTCCATTGCCATTTATGGATCAAATGATAGAGAGGTTGGCGGAAAATGAGTTTTACTGTTTTCTAGACGGTTTTTCGGGTTATTTTCAAATCCCAATAGACCCCGAGGACCAAGAAAAGACGACCTTCACTTGTCCATTTGGGACTTTTGCATATAGGAGGATGCCATTCGGACTTTGTAATGCACCGGGTACATTTCAGAGGTGCATGATGGCGATATTTCAGGACATGGTCGAGAATTCCATGGAGGTGTTTATGGACGATTTCTCGGTTTATGGGAGTTCGTTTGATGGGTGTTTAGAGAATTTGGATCGTATGATGGCACGATGTGAAGAAACTAACTTGGTATTGAATTGGGAAAAGTGCCATTTTATGGTAAAAGAGGGAATTGTTTTGGGGCAAAAGATATCGAAAGCCGGGATTGAGGTTGATCGAGCTAAGATAGAGGTGATATCGAAGTTGCCACCACCAACAAACGAGAAGGCGGTTAGGAGCTTCTTGGGGCATGCGGGTTTTTATAGGCGGTTCATTAAGGACTTTTCAAAAATCACTAGACCCATGACTAGATTGCTAGAGAAGGACACGAAGTTTGAGTTTTCGAAGGAGTGTGTAGAGGCGTTTGAATTGTTGAAGGAAAGATTGACGAACACACCCATTCTAGTTTCGCCAAATTGGGATCTACCCTTCGAATTGATGTGTGATGCGAGTAACTTTGCGGTGGGAGCGGTATTGGGTCAAAGGATTGAGAAACATTTTAGGCCTATTTATTTTGCAAGCAAGACATTAAATGAAGCTCAGCAAAACTATACCACTACCGAGAAGGAATTACTAGCTGTCGTGTTCGCATTCGATAAATTTCGGTCTTACTTGGTATTGAGTAAAACGGTGGTTTTTACGGATCACTCGGCCTTGAAGTTTCTATTTTCCAAGTTAGATGCGAAACCGAGACTAATTCGGTGGATTCTTTTGTTACAAGAGTTCGATGTTGAGATACAAGATAAAAGGGGGAGAGAAAACGTGGCGGCGGATCACTTGAGTCGTCTAGAGAACCCGGACCTTGGTGAATTAGGAGAAGGAGAAATAAGAGATCAGTTTCCGGGAGAGCAATTGGCTTTTGTTGGGCAAGTTAGTAGCGAAAATGTACCATGGTTTGCGGATATAGCAAATTATTTGGTAGGAGGAATTATTAATCGGGACTTGAGCTATCAACAAAGAAGGAAGCTGTTTTCGGATGTCAAATATTACTTTTGGGAGAAACCTTACTTATTCAGAATGTGTGCGGATGGAATGGTTAGAAGGTGTGTGCACGGAAGTGAGACGAGAAAAATTTTGGATGATTGCCACCACGGACCAACGGGAGGACATTATGGTCCATCGGTTACGGGGAAGAAGGTTTTTGACGCGGGGTTCTATTGGCCAACGATCTTCAAAGAGGCACAAACCTTGGTACGCACATGTGATTCGTGTCAACGGCAAGGCACAATAACGAGGAGGGATGAAATGCCGCAACAAGGCATTCAAGTATGTGAAGTGTTTGATATTTGGGGCATCGACTTCATGGGACCATTCAAACCATCGAATAGGAATATGTATATCTTGGTGGCGGTAGACTACGTGTCTAAATGGGTCGAAGCTAAAGCACTACCCACTAATAATTCGGCTGTTGTTATTGACTTTTTGAAAAGTCTATTTTGCAGGTTTGGGATGCCGAAAGCATTGATTAGCGACCGAGGAACTCATTTTGCGAATGCTAATATGGAGAAATTGCTTAAGCGGTATGGGGTGCAACATCGATTTTCGACTTCTTACCATCCCCAAACGAGTGGGCAAGTCGAGAACACAAACCGAGCTATCAAGAGGATTCTGGAGAAAACGGTGCATAATAATCCCGTGCTTTGGTCAAAGAAATTGGAAGATGCATTGTGGGCGTTCCGGACTGCCTTCAAAACACCAATTGGTACAACCCCTTTTCGCTTACTTTATGGTAAAAATTGTCATTTACCCATGCAGATTGAGCATAAAGCGTATTGGGCGTTAAAAGAGTGTAGCACGGATTTGTTGGAAAGCGGAGAGACTAGATTCCTACAATTGCACGAGTTAGATGAACTAAGGTGGAACGCATACGAAAACTCGAGTTTATACAAGGCGAGGACGAAAGCAATGCATGATTTGAAGATCCGAAGGAAGGAATTCAAAGAGGGAGACAAAGTCCTCTTATTCCAATCTAAATACAAGTTCAAAGCACCTAAATTGAGATCAAAGTGGACGGGTCCGTATTTGGTGAGACGGGTCTTTTCGGGTGGCTATGTGGAGCTAGCAACGGATGATGGCGGATCATTTATCGTTAATGGTCAAAGAGTCAAAATATACCGTGAAGAGGATGAGGAGAACGGTATGACATTGGAGGATGGGTTTCACCCGTTCTAAGTTCTAGGCACAACGAGGAGTCAAGCTAATGACTCGAGGAAAAAACGAGCACTTTCGGATTAAAACCCGGTTTGTTGTATCAATTCTCTTTTATTTTCTCTTATTTTGATTATTTTTGTTGTTTTTAGTTATTTAGGTAACTTAGGAGTTAACTAATTGTAGTTTAGTTTAAGTGTTTAAGTAATTTAGGAAGAAAAACGAAAAAAAATGCCGTATCACTCTTCTTGCGCCGCAAAAGGAGTGAGTTGCGCCGCAAGTGCGTCTCAGTGGCGGGGAGTAATTTTGGTGTCAATCATTTGCGCCGCAGGACTATCCCCTTGCGCCGCAAGACTATCAGGCGCAGTAAAAAAAAAGTAAAAAAAGAAAAAAAACATTTTCTTTTCTTTTTTTTTTAAAACCCTTAAAACCGATTACTATCTTGTCTTTCCTCACAACTAGCGGCGCAAATAACAGAAAGAAAACACACACTTGTTTTACAACTCGATTTCTACTCTAATCTTTTCTCAAAATCAATCAATTAAGTCATGGGAAGATCGGTATGTTTGTTTCTTACTTTTAATTTCTTAATTTTTCGTTTACTTAGGGTTTTATATTGCAATTGATTTGGGGGAAAGTTGAATTAGGGTTCTTTAGAGTATTAGTTAGTTAATTAGATAGGAGATATCATTACTTAGCTTAGTTTCCGTATTATTTGTGTATGGGTTAGGTACCGTCGGGTTTCACCATTGTAGCTGCAGATTGTCAACAGAAAACACCTGTCTTGCGCCGCAAGAGGTCACAGTTGCGGCGCAAGAAGGCCTCAGACCTGACGTTTCATTTTAAACAAAAAAAAAAAAAGAGTTGTTTGTGTTGTTTTGTTTCTTTAAGACTCACAATTGTAGTTTGTTTTGTTTTTGTCTTTTGTTTGTTTTGTAGGGTAAACGTCAAGCGGTGGAGGCACCGGAAGTGGAAGAATCATCCACAGCTCATCGAGTGACCCGCCCACCTGTTCCATCCACTGAATCAATGGTGATGCGACCTGAAACGCACCCTTGGCTCAAATGGACGGGATGCACGGCTAATGAGAAAATCAAGTTTAACAACAACTTGGCCCTACTTCAAGACAAAGCGGTTCACCCCGCTAAGTTTTTGGAATGGGGAATGCTAGAGACATTGGGGATAACCGAGGAATTAAATTCCTATCTTATGACACGGTTCATCCGAGCGAATGGAGCCCCACCTTTTGAGGTGGAAGTATGGAAGAAAGCGTTTAGTATCCGAGAGAGCAGCTATCGAGAGCTGTGTCTAGAATTCTACTCTACTTTGGAAGTTGACCCGGTACCTGACAATGGTGATGAAGTTTATGGGGCGAAAATAATCAAGTTCCGGTTGGGAGGTAAATCTCATGCAGTCTCCCTACCACATTTCGGGTACTTGGCTGGCTTATTTACTCAAGAGGAATATTTGGATAAGCGTAACATGAGCGGGTACATTGTGAAGGGAAGTTGGAATTGGAATGCCATCCGGAGTCGAAAAGATAATGTGTGGTTTGACTTGTCGGGAAAGAGGCCTCACGCCTCCACTAATAAAGCGAACAGTCTCACGGATCCTATGTTGAGGGTGCTTGAAAAGGCAATTTCCAATTCATTTTTGCACCGCTATCAACATCAGGATAAAGTTTATATTGATGATTTGTGGCTGTTGTATTTCTTCGCTAAAAGGGACCCGACAAAATATGTGAATGCCCCGTGGGCATTGGCTGAGTATATGCACGAGAAAGGGTCCGGACGACAAGCAGCAGGGCCTATGGTTTGTGGCCACTTCATCACGAGGATAGCAAAGACTTTGGGTGTTATGACCCAGGCGGGGACTCGACAGTGCAGTCCACCAGTGGGTTGGAAGATGGTCACGATGAATGACTTGTTTCGGGCTAAGATTGTAACCAAAAACAGAATTTATGTTGGTAATGTGCAGGTTGGAGAGGATGTAGACGATGAGGAGGCAAATGTTGAAGTGAATGAGGAGGAAGAGGGTAACGCGAACGCGGCGGGAGCAGTACCACCACCACTTGGCCCATTTGATTTCAACCCAATGATGCACGAGATGTATCGAATTGGGCGCCAGGTGGACGAGACACATGCTGATGTGTCTCACATTAGGACGGAGGTTCATCAGATCGGGGATTACACGCAGTATCACATGGCACGCTACCAGCCCATGTGGGAATACATGACTACTTCTCAATACCATGTGCATAATCCCGAGGCAGCAAGTGGGTGGACCGAGTATAACCCACCCCCATTGTGGAACCCGCCACCGCCTAATGATGAAGAGTGAAGAAGTTGAAGCCGCTTGTGGGGCTTGTTTGTTTGTTGTGATGTATTTGATGTCGAACTATTTATCTTTCGTTTGTGTGTGGTCTTGTTTGGAACAATTTTCTTTATTTTTCGTTTCTTAGGATGTTTTATGTTATGCTAATGAACTTGTTTGTCTATGTGTTTGGATCTTACCAAGACTGGCATTAAGTTCAGCACGTGCGGAGTCGATTCAGAAATCATGCCACATCCTACGAAACTCGCACGGTTTTATCTTTCTTTCTTTCTTTCTTTTATTTTTGTATTTTTAGTTTTATTTTAATTTCCCTTAAGTTAGTTAGTTTTTATTTTGATGGAACACATTAGGGACAATGTGTTGTTTAAGTATGGGGGGGTCGGGAAATTAGTTAGTGTTATCCCCTATATCCATTACGTTTATTTTAGTCCCATTTGAGTCATTTAGAGTCTAAAAAAAAAAAAAAAAAAAAAAAAAAAACGCTTAAATGTAGTTAGGGAAAATGATAGGGGCTTGTATATTTAACTTTATTCCGGTACTTTAACGTGAAATTGCTTAGGAACATCTTTAGTTAATAAAATACTTGTAAATAAGAGTTTAGGTTTTCTAATTTTAGTTCCTTAAGTTTCCCTGAAAAATCAAATAGATAGATAATCACTAGATATCCTTAGTACCGAGCCCTTGTAGTCCCTGCACCCTTTCGGGGGTAGTTGGGGAATCCTAGTATTACTTAAGCCCTTGGAGAATTAGAGGCGAAGAAAAAGGCCATAGGTCTTTCCCGTCGACAAAATAGAAATTGATCCTCACTATAACGAAGACTCAAATCCCGTTATACCGTTCACTTCAAAGAAAATATAAAAAAAAAAAAATCTATAATATTTGAAGTGAACAAAAGTGAGAGGAAAAGAAAAAGATGAAGACTAACCAATCAATTCTCAAGAAAGAAGTACTTAATCGAAAATGCTTAGTAATATTTTAAGGGTTCCCCCGAAAGTAAGGCGGTATAGGGGTCGGCTGTAATGGCTGATCGCTCTAACTTCGGTTAGAGAGTGAGGGAAAAGGGGTGATTATCTTGACATATCTAAACTAGGGGAAGAATTAGGAGTTAACATTAGTAAATTGCGGTTTTTGTTTACTTAAGTAATTTAGTAACTTTAGATGTTTGTAGTCGGTTTTACGATCTAGCAATTTCACGCATATCTTTATTTATAACACCGGAATTTAGTTAAATGTTTGAGCCCGTGATTCCTTATCTTTTCTTAAGTTGTATGTTTTGTAAAATTGTTAGTAGGTTTGAGTCGGATTTGCTTAGGGACAAGCAAATGCTTAAGTATGGGGGGTTTGATATCGCTCAATTATACGAGTATTTCATAGCGATATTTGTTATGTTTAGAGTCTAAAACGTAATGGATAGACCCCGTATTACTTATATTTTGTGTAAAGTGTGTTGTATAGGTTTTTGGTTGTGTTTGGAGTTATTGGAGGTGATTTGGGACCAAAAGAAGCTAAGGAAAACAAGTCGGGAATCAAAATGTCTAGTTGCCTTGGCCATTTTCACCAATTGCTCCGCAACTGGTTGACACAAAGTTTGTGGAGCTGACTGAAGTCGTGTTGCGGCGCAAGAAAGACTGTTGCGGCGCAAGAGATCAACTGGCAGTTACAATTTTGTTCTTTAATCCTAATTAAGTGGGAACCCAAGAGTTAGTGGGGGGGCTAATACTTATGAACGTTTTTCTGGACAAAGACACTATCATTATCATCATATTCGGAGTTCTTAATCATAAATTAGCAAGGGGAATTCAAGGAATTATCATAATCGTTAGTTCAAGTTTAAACAATCGTTACTTTAATTTCTACTTTGTTAATTTGGAGATCATTGGAACCTATTTTCCAGCTTTTGGTATTGAATCTTTTATCATTTTTATTGCAATTCGAAGTATGTCTTTTACATATTTGATTGTGTTTGTTACAATTATGAGTAGCTAATTTCTTTGTACGTTTGCTTGGATTATGTGATCGTTTATGTGTTAGGTTTTGGGTGTGAAATTAGAGTGATATGTAGAGGTTAATTGGGGATCCGTTTGGGTTAATATCTTAATTATCTTGTTAAAATTGTTTATACTCTTGTTTGGTAATCTAAAAACGGGTATTCGAAAGGAATCCGTAATTTTTACTAAAATAGGAACGAATTAATCGGCCGGTCTTTAGTTGATTATAAGTAAATGATATTCGAAAGGAATCATTAACAACAATTTTTACAAGTAGATATTAACACGAACGCTAGCTACTAAATTAAGAGAAATCGGTTTAGGAGTTAGTAAGCTATTCGAAAGGAAGCTTATAAATTAATTCTCACATATCGGCTTGAAACTTTATGCACAATTACTTGAGGTGTTAACGGTATTCGAAAGGAATCGTTGCATGGTTAGGTAATTGGAGAAATCCGGTATTCGAAAGGAACTTAGGATTTTACATTAGAAGTTTATCGACATTTTCACACCTAAGAAATAACACATATTCGTAAACGGTCCAAGCAAGCGTCTTTTTATCCATATTTGAATTCTAAAATATTTTTACCGTTATTATAAGCAAGTCTTCATTAAGACTAAAACCAACTTGTTACCTGTTACGTGTTTTTATAAACTAATACTTTCAACTATAAATAGTCCCTGTGTTCGAACCCGATATTTGCCAATACTGTTTTACAATTGACAAGGGTACACTGCCCGTGTCGTAATCTAGTAAAGGTTTATTTTCGGAAAACTAGATTTTTCGCATCACCATGACTGAGCAGTTGAGCGATTCTACAGAATACGTTACACACCTTTTAGATTAGTTTGAGATTTTGTGTGATTTACTTCCCATAAAAATCGTGAGGTGTTTGGTTATGTAATTTAAAATTTGGCTGTGATAATTGTTTTAACACAGTTTTTTGCTTGAGGGCAAGCAAAAAATTAAGTTTGGGGGGATTTGATATCGCATATTTATAAAGTTATTTATATGCGATATTTGGTCATTTTTGTGTCAAAACCATGATGGATAGGATAGGATTTTTACATTTAATTGTGTGAAAGTGTTTTATTCAAGTAATAGGTTGAATATGATCAGAAAGTGGATGTTTCGCCAAGGAAACGCATGAAAATGGTCAAAATACGAGAAATGGTGATATGTTCGGGTACCGCGACGCATTGAATGTGTATGTGGCGCATTGAGCAAGTATTAAAATGAATCTTGAATCGAAAAAGGAAAGAAAAAAGAAGGAGTTTAAACGAGTGAATATAAATGTTCATATAATGTTAAGATGAAAATAATCCCGTTTACACGTTGGCAATACAATGACATAGAAATTAGAAAAGTAAATATTTGTGTAAACTTTTGAGTGTGGGCTTGAGAAGGAGTTGGGCTTTGGAAGATCTTTGCAAGGAATTGTTTGGAATTAAATTATTATTGTTTGGCACGTGGGATTGGAAAAAAAGGATAAAAAGTCTTCAATATGGAAACAATCAGCACCACCAAACAAATTAATTAATTTGAAGGCCACGCTTCTTTGTTCAAGAATTTTAGGACTGCCCATCATTGTATTTTCGCAGATTTCGTGTTGGACTCGAATACGTTTTCCTCTTGATTTTTCCCTATAAATACAACCCCAAAACATCCAGAAAAATCATCAATTAATATTTTCAAGTATTGGAAGCTGGAGTTTACGTTTGGAGGCAAGGATTGAAGCTAGGAAGTTCGGTTTTCGTTCGTCGGTCACGACAAGTGCGCAAGTTCTTAGTTTGTTTTTTTCTTTCTCTTTTTCAGACTATATTCCAGTATATTTTCTATTTTCTGTTATTATTTTGTTTGATGTTTTGAACTCAATAATGCGTAGCTAAACACTTTTTACGTTTTCGTTATTGATAGTTTAGGTATTTGTGTTTAATCGTAAATCCTTATTTGTTTAAGTTTTAATATATTATTATAAAGTTGTTTATATATAAATTAATTAATCAGCATTCTAGGTATTCGAGAGGAATCTAGATAGGTTAAATAATTTATACGAAATAATCAATCGGTCTTTAATTGGTTTAAAATTGTTAAGATTCGAGAGAACCTAATAATAACAACTTAAATAATTAAACTTAAATGAGTTAGTCTATTTGTTGAGATTCGAGATGACTTAATATTTAGAGGAGTTATTCGAGAGGAAACTCTATAAGGTTAAATCACTAAATATCGGCTTGTTAATTAATGCTTAATTATTAATAATTATAACTGTATTCGAGAGGAACATTATAATTAGAGATAGTTAAAGTTAGTAAAATATTCGAGAGGAGTTTTACTATATATTAGAAGTTTAATATTCAATCAATTTCGTAAACTTAGATGGAAAATAAGTGAAGTGTCAAACAAGTGTATTTTCTCCAATATTTGATAATTTCAATTACTTTTTCTCACTCGATTTTTATAAATCACTTTTACAAATTACTTTGCAAATTTTAATTAATCTTTTTGTTACAATAAAAACCCCCAAAAACAAACAGTATTATTAATTCGAAATTTAAACCAAATTAGTCCCTGAGTTCGAACATTTACTTGCTTTTAAACTATATTACATACGAATAGATCCACTGCCTATAAGTGTGTAATTACGTGAAATAGTAGTTTAAGTTTTAAGACTAGATTTTACACATCATTGCACCAAACGTTTTTAAGTCCATTCCTACCAGCCTTTTTTCCAAATCAGAGTACCTTTCAGGATCCAAATGTCTCTTACACTTCTGTTGAGTACCAACATTTGATACATTTGGATCCTGAAAGGTACTCTGATTTGGAAAAAAGGCTGGTAGGAATGGACTTAAAAACGTTTTGTGTAATTACATTGGCTCTACCAAATGATTTTTTTAATAATTTTAAAGAGGTAAAATCTACAAAAGAGCTCATGGATGCAATGGAACTCAGGTTTGAAAGTAGTCTATAACTGAAAGAGAGTAGAATAGATAGCTTGAGAAAGTCATATGAATTGTTTGAGTGGATTGGAGGTGAAAATCTCATTGAACAGATTAACATATTCTCTACTTTTTTGAATGATTTGAAGAGTTTCGATATTACTCTAAGGAAAGTGATACTTGCAAGAAGTTACTTAGTTATTTTCCTAACAAAAGGAGTGTGCATGTTATGATCATCAAAAGAAATGGTAATATGAATACAATGACATTTGCATAGCTGATTGGGATCTTACAATCCTATGAGGTGGATATGAAGACAAATGAAAAGACTGAATCAAGTTCAAGTTATACTTGTGCTCTGTTCACTGGTCAAATTCCAAAGCTAAATCGGTTAAATGATAAACCAAAATGAAATTGTACAATGTCAATCATACTCACCTTGTTGTTCTGGAGGTGTTTATCATCAAGGAATAGTTTCAGGAGGTATCCATCGTCAAGGAATGGTTTCAAATGCTTACTCATCACAAGTTCAATCTAGTGTGATTAAATTTAATTCCTAAAGTGAACAATGAACTTTCAAAAGAAAATGGGTGTTGTACAAGCATTTGTGGCTAGCTATGAGGCATTTGTTGCTGGTAGTCTTACAATGTATAGAGAAGACCTAGAACAACTCTATCCAGATGATTTGGAAGATTTGAACATTAAATAGAAAATGGGCATGATCACTCAGAGCCAACAAAATCTTCAAGAGAAATGGAAGGAATAATTTTAGAAGGGAGAATGCTAATAGAGTCGGATTTGACAAGATGAATGTGAAATGCTTCAATGGTGATGGGCTTGGTCATTTTGCTAGAGAGTGTAGAGAACAAATAAGAAAAAATGGTAACTATTAAAAGGGTCATATGCCAGTGGAAATCAAGGACAACAAAATGAAAAAGTTGATCAACTTGAAGGAAACGCAAATGTTCAAAAGACCGCTTTTCTTACCAGAATTGGTGAGTGGGAAGAACTGAGTGAAGGAGGGTTCAGAAACCCTTCAAATCATGTACTCATGACCAAGGTTACTTCTTCTTCCATTGATCAAGTCCTCGCTTATTCATGTTATACTTTAATACTTTGAAATTTTTGGGAACTCAAAATCAAAAGTTCACCAATGAAATTGATTTTTTAAAACTTCATCAAAAGAAATTTGTTAAAAAGTAATAGATTTACAAAGATAAGATAATATAGATTCCATAATAAGTGATGTTTTAGAATACAAGGGTAAAATTGGTAGGTTGAAAACACAGAATAAAGATTTATTTGAAAAGATTAAAAAGACAAAACTTAACTTGGATTGTGCAAACATGTAAGTTGAGAAATTTAATATTTCCTCTAATGTTTTAAATGGTATCAATTTGAAACAATTGATTTTAAAGGCAAAGGAGGGAACTGGTTACAACCAAGTTGCTCCTGCTTTCAATGACAATTACACTATCATGTCAGAACCATCATATTTTGTAAGTAGTTTTTCAGATTCAACATGTTTTGATGTTCAACAAAACTTACAAAGTAATGATAACTTAACTTTGACATCAATTTCTAATTGTGATTCATCTTTTGTGTTTTTGTTGTTTTAGATAAATATGCATGTCAAACTAAGTCTAATGAAATAAATATTTTTTTAACATGTGAAAATTTAGAAGAATTAACTAAATGTAAAAAATTATGCTTAAGAGTCTTTGATGAAGTCTTTAAGATTTAAAAGAATGTAGAAGATTTTAGAATAAAGAGTAGTAGCAATGTGTTTGATAAATGTTCTTTAAATAATGAGAATGGTTTGAATTTTGTTTGCCAAGTTGAATGTAATAATTTCATGAATAATGTGGGGATTAAAGATCTTTCGGATGAACATGTTCAAATTGCTTGCATGAAAGATATTATACTATTAATAATAGAAATGTGTCTTCTTTAACCATGAATGAATTGATTAATAATGAACTTGAATTTTATATCAAAAGTGGGTTTTCGTGAATAAAATTGTTAATTCTATAAATAAACCTAAACTTAAGTGTAATTTTTGCAAGAAAAGACATAAATCTTTTGTTTGTTGTCCACAATCAATGTCTGTGTATAATCACATGTTTTGCCTACAATTTCGTAGAATTAATATTAAATCATGTATGATACGATCTAACAATTTCACGCATATCTTTAATTTCTAACACTGGAATTTAGTTAAATGTTTGAGCCCGTGATTCCTTATATTTTCTTAAGTTGTATGTTTTGTAAAATAGTTAGTAGGTTTGAGTCGGATTTGCTTAGGGACAAGCAAATGCTTAAGTATGGGGGGTTTGATATCGCTCATTTATACGAGTATTTCATAGCGATATTTGTTATGTTTAGAGTCCAAAACGTAATGGATAGGCCCCGTATTACTTATATTTTGTGTAAAGTGTGTTTTATAGGTTTTTGGTTATGTTTGGAGTCAAAGGAGGTGATTTGGGACCAAAAGAGGCTAAGGAAAACAAGTCGGGAATCAAAACGTCTAGTTGCCTCGGTCACTTTCACTAATTGCTCCGCAACTGGTTGACACGAAGTTTGTGGAGCGTACTGAAGACATCTTGCGGCGCAACAGACATGAGTTGCGGCGCAAGTGAACAACGTGCTGGCTCAAGGCATTTATCTGACTTGCGGCGCAAGAAAGGGAGTTGCGGCGCAAGATAGGTGCTGGCAGTTATAATTCTGTTTCTTTAATGCTAATTATATGGGGAACCCAAGAGTTAGTGGGGGCTATGACATATGGAGGATTTCTGGACAAAAATACTATCATCAACACTCATATTGGCAGTCCATAATCATCAATTAGCAAGGAGAATCAAAGGAATTTCATAATCGTTATTTCAAGTTTGAAAAATTGTTACTTTAAATTCTACTTTGTTATTTTGGAGATACTTGGAACCTAATTTCCAGATTTTGGTATTGATCTTTTATCATTTTTATTTGCAATTGAATCATGTCTTTTACATATTTGATTGTGTTTGTTACAATTATGAGTAGCTAATTTATCTAAACGTTTGCTTGGATTATGTGATCGTTTATGTGTTAGATTTTGGGTGTGAAATTAGAATGATATGTAGAGGTTAATTGGGGATCCGTTTAGGTTAATATCTTAATTATCTCGTTAAAATTGTCTATACTCTTATTTGGTAATCTAAAAACGGGTATTCGAAAGGAATCCGTAATTTTTACTAAAATAGGAACGAATTAATCGACCGGTCTTTAGTTGATTATAAGTGTATGATATTCGAAAGGAATCATTAACAACAATTTAAACAAGTAGGTATTAACACGAACGCTAGCTACTAAATTAAGAGAAATCGGTTTAGGAGTTAGTAAGCTATTCGAAAGGAAGCTTATAGATTAATTCTCACTTATCGGCTTAAAACTTTATGCATAATTACTTGAGGTGTTAACGGTATTCGAAAGGAATCGTTGCATGGTTAGGTAATTGGAGAAATCCGGTATTCGAAAGGAACTTAGGATTTTACATTAGAAGTTTATTGACATTTTCACACCTAAGAAATAACACATATTCGTAAACGGTCCAAGCAAGCGTCTTTTTATCCATATTTGAATTCAATAATATTTTCATTGTTAGTGTAATCAAGTCTTCTTAAGACTAAAACCCATTTGTTACTTGTTACGTGTTTTTATAAAACTAATACTTTCAACTATAAATAGTCCCTGTGTTCGAACCCGATATTTGCTAATACTATTTTACAACTGACAAGGGTACACTGCCCGTGTCGTAATCTAGTAAAGGTTTATTTTCGGAAAACTAGATTTTTCGCATCAAGTTTTTGGCGCCGCTGCCGGGGACTTGATTTAGTTGAAGTTTTTAGTTTCTTGTTTGATTTTTTGTTTGAATATTTTTCACGGGTATTTGTTTGCTTTGTTGTGATTTTCAGGGTTATTGATTGTGGATGTACACGAGATCCTAAGGGAAACAAGTGCATAGTCCTCTTTCGGATCCGGAAAAACTTTTGAGGAAACGAGGTTTGGGAGCAGCCGCGTCGGTAGTTTATAGTGAGAACGAATCTTCCGAGGAGGAAGTCGAAGTTGTTTTTGAAGAAGAAATGGAGGACGGAGAAGGAAGACGTATAGTGGAAAACAACCCACCCAATCCTTTTGACATACCGATGATCAATAGGAATAGGATAGTACCACAAACGAATGGGTCGGCCATTGTAGCACCGGACTTGGGGGCTGATTTTTCCGTTAAAGGTCACCACCTAAAGATGATTCAAGATAGCACATTTGACGGACATTTCAAGTCCGACCCGCACAAGCATGTAGCGCATTTCATAGAGACATGTAGAATGTTCCGATATGGAGCGGGTCAGGAGGAAAGCGTTATGCTAAGTTTGTTTCCATCGTCTCTCACGGGAGAGGCGAAAACATGGTTTAATGAGTTGGAGCCGGGAACAATTGAAAGTTGGGAGGCGATGAGAGAGCTCTTTGTGACGAGATTTTTCCCACCCATTTTGCGTAGGAAGCTATTGAACCAAATCCGATCTTTTCAACAATGGGATAACGAGACCATAACGGATGCTTGGATTAGACTTAAGGAATTGTTAAGGAATTTCCATGGACACGATTTGGATCGTGATGAAGTGATTGACATTTTCTACTATAGTTTAGATAGTCGTTCTCAACACGACTTGGATCTAGCGGGTGGTGGTAGTTTCTTATACAAGTCACCAAATGAGGCGCACCGGATGATGGAAGATCAAGTCCAAGCTCGTATTGCTAGGGACCGAGTTACTAGGAATAGGAGAGTAAGGGGCACGGTAAACCAAGTCGAAGAAGGAGGTAGTAGTAGTAGCAACAAAGAAGTTGTAAACGAAATTAAGTCCGTGGGTGAAGAAATGAAAAATCGAATGGGTCGTTTGGAGAAGGATGTCCACTTGGTGAAAAATGGTTGCGGGAAATGTGGAGGACCTCACTACACGGATGATTGTGAGCCGAAAACCGAGGAAGCAAACTATGCCAACTACGGGTATCAAAACCGGGGAAATAGTGGGTATGGAAATCAGAATCGGGGTAATAGAAATGAGGCACGATTTCAATCCAACCAATCAAAACCAAAGGAGGAAAATGAGGAAACAAATTTCGAGGAAATGATGAAAGAGTTTGTTTACTCCCAAAAGGCAACAAACGATATGTTAGCAAGTTCAATGAAGGGATTTACTGCGAAATGGGAGCAAAATCAGAGGAACACTCAGGCCAACATGCAAGATTTAGAACGGAAAATTGATAGGCTAAGTGAGAAATTCTCAACCCGACCAACGAGTCAAATGCCGAGTTCAACCCAACCAAACCCGAGGCAAAACCAAAACAATAATGGCGGATCATCAAGTCAAGGGTCGAAATATGTACACCCAAACAATCGTGATGAGCATGTCAATGTGGTTGAGACTAGGTTTGGACCTAAGTATAGGGGGAATCGAGAAACCGAGCTGAACAAGGAGAAAGCGGAAAAATCAGCTGAAAGCGCCTTGTTGCGCCGCAACACGTCTTCAGTAGCGGACCCAATTGTCAATGACCAACCATTTGCGCCGCAACAGATCCTACTTGCGCCGCAACAAGGGCATATACAGAACAAAGAACCAATTGACAGTGATTCGGAAGACGAAGAAGAAATTGAGATGGAGTCAAGGCCCGGGAAGGAACCAATGGTTCCTAACAAAGAAAAGGAGCTGGAAATTGAAGTGAAGGTACCATATAAGCCACATATCCCATATCCGCATCGGCTTCGAAAAGAAAAGAAAAAAGAGCAATATGGGAAGTTCATTGAATTAATGAAAACTGTCAAGATTAATGTTCCTTTAGTTGATCTTATTGCAGGTATGCCTAATTATGCAAAATTCATGAAGGAGCTAGTGAGCGGGAAAGGTGATTACATGGAGAAAATCACCGCGTTTCTAAATGCCGAATGCTCGGCTATTGTGAAGAGGTCTATTCCACCAAAGCTTGAAGACCCAGGAAGTTTTCTGTTAACTTGCACGTTTAATGATACTTTTACTTTTAGTGCATTAGCAGATTTAGGGGCAAGCATTAATTTAATGCCCAACTCTATTTACACTAAATTGTCTTCGAGTTCTTTAACACCAACACGTATGAGCATAAGATTGGCCGATCGATCTTATCAATATCCATTGGGTATTGCTGAAAATATGCTCATACGGGTTGGAGAATTTTTATATCCCGTAGACTTTGTTATTCTCGAGATGGAGGAGGATGAAAAAGTTCCTCTCATCTTGGGTAGACCATTTTTAAATACCGCGGATGCTATCATCCGGGTTAGGGATACTGAAATCTCTTTGGGTTTGGGTGATGAAAGGGAAACATTTTCTCTAAATCAAGCTATGAAACATTCGTATTCTAATGATGAATCTTGTTTTAGAATTGATGTTATAGATGAAGCGGATTATGATCTCGATTGGGAAGGAATTTTGGAAGAAGAAGCGGAGATGGAAATGTTGAATTCCATTGGCAAAGAAGAGGCGGAAGAAGAGCAAGGCTCGAGTGAAGTGAAGGAGCTAGTAATTAACGAAGGGGCGAGGATCAAAACTTCCATTGAAGATCCCCCGAAGGATTTGGAGCTTAAACAATTACCGGAACATCTAGAGTATGCATTTTTAGATGGTAATTCTAGTCTCCCAATTATTATCTCGTCTTCACTTTTGGAAGACGAGAAGGTTAAATTACTAACGGTCCTTAAAAGTCATAAAAAGGCTTTCGCTTGGCGCATTTCGGATATTCCGGGTATAAGTTCAGATTTTTGTAAACATAAAATTAACTTTTTGGATGTTGTAAAACCCGTTGTCCAACCACAACGGAGACTTAACCCGAATATGCAAGATGTGGTCAAGAAGGAAATTGTTAAGCTCTTGGATGCATGTATTATTTACCCGATAGCGGATAGCCCTTGGGTTAGTCCGGTCCATTGTGTGCCCAAGAAAGGGGGGATGACCGTTGTGCTTAATGAGAAGAACGAGTTGGTTCCTACGAGAACGGTAACTGGATGGAGAGTGTGTATTGACTATAGGAGGTTTAATGAAGCAACGAGGAAATATCATTTTCCATTACCCTTCATGGATCAAATGATTGAGAGGTTGGCCGAGAACGAGTTCTATTGTTTTCTCGATGGTTTTTCGGGGTATTTTCAAATTCCAATTGATCCAGAGGACCAAGAGAAAACAACTTTTACTTGTCCGTTCGGTACTTTTGCGTATAGGAGGATGCCATTTGGGTTGTGTAATGCACCGGGTACGTTTCAAAGGTGTATGATGGCGATTTTTCAGAATATGGTCGAGAATTCCATGGAAGGGACGATCTCGGTCTATGGGAGTTCTTGATGGTGCTGTTTAGAGAGTTGGATAAGATGTTGGACACGATGTGAAGAAACTAATTGGTGAAATTGGGAAATGCCATTTTATGGTAAAGAAGGAATAGGTTGGGGCACAAGATATCTAAAGCGGGAATTGAGGTGGATAGAGCGAAAATCGAAGTGATAGCAAAGTTACCACCTCCAACGAATGAGAATAGTTAGAAGCTTTCGGACACGCGGGGTTTTATAGGCGATTATTAAGGATTTTCAAAGATAACTAGGCCGATGACTCGTGTTAGAGAAGGATACAAAGTTTGAATTTTCGAGGATT
>CAJVGC010000065.1:30276224-30307905 GCA_910822075.1 Senecio squalidus | reverse complement strand
CAAGAAAGGGGGGATGACCGTTGTGCTTAATGAGAAGAACGAGTTGGTTCCTACGAGAACGGTAACTGGATGGAGAGTGTGTATTGACTATAGGAGGTTGAATGAAGCAACGAGGAAATATCATTTTCCATTACCCTTCATGGATCAAATGATTGAGAGGTTGGCCGAGAACGAGTTCTATTGTTTTCTCGATGGTTTTTCGGGGTATTTTCAAATTCCAATTGATCCAGAGGACCAAGAGAAAACAACTTTTACTTGTCCGTTCGGTACTTTTGCGTATAGGAGGATGCCATTTGGGTTGTGTAATGCACCGGGTACGTTTCAAAGGTGTATGATGGCGATTTTTCAGAATATGGTCGAGAATTCCATGGAAGTTTTTATGGACGATTTCTCGGTCTATGGGAGTTCGTTTGATGGGTGTTTAGAGAGTTTGGATAAGATGTTGGCACGATGTGAAGAAACTAATTTGGTGTTAAATTGGGAGAAATGCCATTTTATGGTAAAAGAAGGACTAGTGTTGGGGCACAAGATATCTAAAGCGGGAATTGAGGTGGATAGAGCGAAAATAGAAGTGATAGCAAAGTTACCACCTCCAACGAATGAGAAATCAGTTAGAAGCTTTCTAGGACACGCGGGGTTTTATAGGCGATTTATTAAGGATTTTTCAAAGATAACTAGGCCGATGAGTCGTTTGTTAGAGAAGGATACAAAGTTTGAATTTTCGGAGGATTGTGTGAAGGCTTTTGAGTTATTGAAGGAACGGTTGACAAACACACCAATCTTAGTGTCACCGAATTGGGATTTGCCGTTTGAACTTATGTGTGATGCGAGTAACTTTGCGGTAGGGGCGGTTTTGGGACAAAGAATTGACAAACATTTTCGGCCCATTTATTTTGCTAGCAAGACTCTCAATGAAGCTCATCAAAACTACACTACTACCGAGAAGGAGTTATTAGCGGTAGTATTTTCCTTCGATAAATTTAGATCATATTTGGTGCTTAGTAAAATGGTGGTGTTCACGGATCATTCGGCACTGAAATTTTTGTTTTCTAAGTTAGATGCTAAGCCGAGATTGATTAGGTGGATATTATTATTTCAAGAGTTTGATGTGGAGATCCAAGATAAAAGGGGTCGAGAGAAAGTGGCGGCAGATCATTTGAGCCGTTTGGAAAATCCTAGTCTTGGGGCTTTAAATGAAGAGGATATTCGAGACACTTTTTTGGATGAACGGTTGGCATTTGTTGGGAAGGCATTTGGTGAACGGAGTCCTTGGTATGCCGACATAGCTAATTATTTAGCGGGTGGAGTTGTTAGTAGAGAGCTCACTTATCAACAACGGAAGAAGCTATTTTCGGATGAAAAGTATTATTTTTGGGAGGAGCCGTTTTTGTTTAGGATGTGTGCCGATGGCATGGTGAGGAGATGTGTTTATGGAGCCGATACTAGGAGAATTCTTGATGAATGTCACCATGGTCCAACGGTAGGGCATTATGGTCCATCGGTGACGGGTAAGAAGGTGTTTGATGCGGGTTTCTATTGGCCCACTATTTTTAAGGAAGCGCACACCTTGGTGAGGACATGTGACTCGTGTCAAAGGCAAGGTAAGATAACGAGAAGAGACGAGATGCCACAACAAAGCATACAAGTGTGCGAGGTTTTCGACATTTGGGGTATTGATTTCATGGGGCCGTTTAAACCATCGAATAGGAATGTTTACATCTTGGTGGCGGTGGATTACGTGTCTAAATGGGTCGAGGCAAAGGCTCTACCCACTAATAATGCTAACGTGGTTATTGACTTTTTAAGAAGTTTGTTTTGTAGGTTTGGCATGCCAAAGGCTTTGATTAGCGATCGGGGAACCCATTTTGCCAATGCCCAAATGGAGAAAGTGCTAAAAAGATACGGGGTTCAACATAGGTTTTCGACTTCCTACCACCCCCAAACAAGTGGGCAAGTCGAAAACACTAATCGGGCGATTAAGCGCATTTTGGAGAAGACGGTTCACAACAACCCGACATTGTGGTCAAACAAACTAGATGAAGCATTGTGGGCGTTTAGGACCGCTTACAAGACACCGATTGGGACCACCCCGTTCAGGATGCTATATGGGAAAACATGTCACTTGCCCATGGAGATAGAACATAAGGCGTATTGGGCGCTTAAGGAATGTAGCATGGATTTGATAGCAAGTGGTGAAACCCGGTTTTTGCAACTCCATGAGTTAGACGAGTTGCGATGGAATGCTTATGAGAACTCCGCTCTTTATAAGGCAAGAACGAAGATGGTTCATGACTTGAAAATCCGGCGAAAAGAGTTTAAGGAAGGGGACAAGGTGCTTTTGTTTCAATCTAAATACAAGTTCAAAGCACCTAAGTTAAAATCAAAATGGACGGGTCCGTATTTGGTGAAACGGGTCTTTTCGGGTGGCTATGTGGAACTAGAAACGGATGAGGGCGGATCATTTATCGTTAATGGTCAAAGAGTCAAAATTTATCGAGAGGAAGACGAAGCAAACGAAATGACGATGGAGGATGGGTTTTACCCGTTCTAGGTTCTCGGCACAACGAGGAGTCAAGCTAATGACTCGAGGAAAAAACGAGCACTTTCGGATTAAATCCCGGTTTGTTGTATCAATTTCATTTTATTTTCTTTTATTTTCATTTATCTTATTGTTTTAGTTGTCTAACGTCAATTAGGAGTAAGTAAGATTGAGTGTTTAAGTAATTTAGGAGTCAAAAAAACGAAAAATTGTTGTATCTCTCTTCTTGCGCCGCAAGAGGAGAGTCTTGCGCCGCAAGACGTATTCAGTAGCGGCGAGCAATTTTGGTGTCAACCATTTGCGCCGCGGGTCTAGGCATTTGCGCCGCAAGTAGTTCAGGTGTTTAAAAAAAAATATATATATATATATATATATATATATATATATATATATATATATATATATCTTTTTTTTTAAACCTAAATACCGAATCCTTTTCTTTTCTTTTCTCAAAACCATTCGCGGCGCAGACGAAAGAAAACAAACACACCTTCAATTTGTTATTTGATTTCTACCCGAATCCTTTATCAATTCAACTCTATTACGTCATGGGAAGATCGGGTAAACGCCAATCAGTGGAGGCACCGGAAGTGGAAGAATCATCCACGGCTCATCGAGTGGCACGACCACCTGTTCCGTCCACTGCATCAATAGTGATGCGAGCTGAAACACATCCTTGGCTCAAGTGGCAAGGATGCACTGCTAATGAGAAAATCAAGTTTAACAACAACTTGGCGGTACTTCAAGACAAAGCGGTTCACCCCGCGAAGTTTTTGGAATGGGGTATGCTAGAGACATTGGGGATAACAGAGGAATTGAATTCTTATCTTATGACACGGTTCGTCAGAGCGACTGGAGCCCCACCTTTTGAGATGGCAGTATGGAAGAAGGGGTTCAGTGTCCGAGAGAGCAGTTACAGAGAACTGTGTCTAGAATTCTACTCCACTTTGACAGTTGACCCGGTACCTGACAATGGTGATGAAGTTTATGGTGCGAAAATAATCAAGTTTCGGTTGGGGGGGAAATCTCATGCAGTCTCCATACCACATTTCGGGTATTTGGCTGGTTTATTTACCCAAGAGGAATATTTAGACAGGCGTAACATGAGCGGTTACATTGTGAATGGAAGTTGGAATTGGAATGTTATCAGGAATCGAAAAAATGATGTGTGGTTTGACTTGTCCGGAAAGAGGCCTCACGCCTCCACCAATAAAGCGAACAGTATCACGAACCTGATGTTGAGAGTGCTTGAAAAGGAAATCTCCAACTCATTTTTGCAACGCTATCAACATCAGGATAAGGTTTATATTGATGATCTGTGGCTTTTGTATTTCTTTGATAAACGGGACCCGACACAATATGTGAATGCACCGTGGGCATTAGCTGAGTATATGCACGAGAAAGGGTCCGGACGACAAGCAGCAGGGCCTATGGTTTGTGGGCACTTCATCACGAGGATAGCGAAGAATTTGGGTGTGATGACCCAAGCGGGGACTCGACAGTGTAGTCCACCTGTGGGTTGGAAAATGATCACGATGAATGACTTGTTTAGGGCTAAGATTGTAACAAAAAACAGAGTTTATGTTGGTCATGTGCAGGTTGAAGAGAATGTAGACGATGAGGAGGCAAATGTTGAAGAGAATGAGGAGGAAGAGGGTAACGAGAACACGGAGGGAGCAGTACCACCACCACTTGGCCCATTCGATTTTAACCCAATGATGCACGAGATGTATCGCATTGGGCGGCAGGTGGACGCAACACATGTTGACGTGTATCATATTAGGACGGAGGTGCACCAAGTCGGGGAATACACGCAATATCACATGGAGCGCTACCAGCCTATGTGGGAATACATGACTACGTCCCAATATCACGCGCATAATCCTGGGGCAGCCAGTGGGTGGATCGAGTACAACTCACCTCCATTGTTCAACCCGCCACCTCCTGATGCAGAAGAATGAGTGAAGAGGATGAAGCCGCTTGTGGGGCTTATTTGATTGTTATTGTACTTTGTGATGTTGAACTATTTTCCTTTCAGTTGTGTCTGGTCATGTTTGGAACTATTTTATTTTTCGTTGCTTAGGATTTTTATTTTTATGCTAATTAACTTGTCTGTTTATGTGTTCTGTACCTTATCAAGACTGGCATTAAGTTCAGCACGTGCGGAGTAGATTCGGAAAATCATGCCACATCCAACGGAACTCGCACGGTTTTGTTTTTCTTTCTTTTATTTTTGTATTTTTCGTTTTAGTTTAATTTCCCTTAAGTTCGTTAGATTTTCTTTTGATGGAACACATTAGGGACAATGTGTTATTCAAGTATGGGGGGTTAGTCGGGAAATTAGTTAGTGTTGTCCCCTATATCCATTACGTTTATTTTAGTCCCATTTGAGTCATTTAGAGTCTTAAAAAAAAAAAAAAAAAAAAAAAAAACGCTTAAATGTAGTTAGGGAAGATGATAGGGGCTTGTATATTTAGCTTTATTCCGGTACTTTAACGTGAAATTGCTTAGGAACATCTTTAGTTAATAAAATACTTGTAAATAAGAATTTAGGTTCTCTAATTTTAGTTCCTTAAGTTTCCCTGAAAAATTAAAAAGATAGATAATCACTAGATATCCTTAGTACTGAGCCCTTGTAGTCCTTGCACCCTTTCGGGGGTAGTTGGGGAATCCTAGTGTCACTTAAGCCTTTGGAGAATTATAGGCGAAGAAAAAGGCCATAGGTCTTTCCCGTCAACAAAATAGAAATTGATCCTCACTATAACGAAGACTCAAATCTCGTTATACCCGTTCACTTCAAAGAAAATATATAAATACAAATCTATAATATTTTAAGTGAACAAAAGTGAGAGGAAAAGAAAAAGATGTAGACTAACCAAATGAATCTCAAAAGAAAGAAGTACTCAAATGAAGAAAATGTTAGTGATATTTTAAGGGTTCCCCCGAAAGTAAGGCGGTATAGGGGTCGGCTGTAATGGCTTATCGCTCTAACTTCGGTTAGAGAGTGAGGGAAAAGGGGTGATTATCTTGACATATCTAAACTAAGGGAAGAATTAGGAGTTAACATTAGAAAATTGCGGTTTTTGTTTACTTAAGTAATTTAGTAGCTTTAGATGTTTGTAGTCGGTTTTACGATCTAGCAATTTCACGCATATCTTTAATTTCTAACACCGGAATTTAGTTAAATGTTTGAGCCCGTGATTCCTTATCTTTTCTTAAGTTGTATGTTTTGTAAAATTGTTAGTAGGTTTGAGTCGGATTTGCTTAGGGACAAGCAAATGCTTAAGTATGGGGGGTTTGATATCGCTCATTTATACGAGTATTTCATAGCGATATTTGTTATGTTTAGAGTCCAAAACGTAATGGATAGGCCCCGTATTACTTATATTTTGTGTAAAGTGTGTTTTATAGGTTTTTGGTTATGTTTGGAGTCAAAGGAGGTGATTTGGGACCAAAAGAGGCTAAGGAAAACAAGTCGGGAATCAAAACGTCTAGTTGCCTCGGTCACTTTCACTAATTGCTCTGCAACTGGTTGACACGAAGTTTGTGGAGCGTACTGAAGACATCTTGCGGCGCAACAGACATGAGTTGCGGCACAAGTGAACAACGTGCTGGGTCAAGGCATTTATCTGACTTGCGTTGCAAGAAAGGGAGTTGCGGCGCAAGATAGGTGCTGGCAGTTATAATTCTGTTTCTTTAATGCTAATTATATGGGGAACCCAAGAGTTAGTGGGGGCTATGACATATGGACGATTTTCTGGACAAAAATACTATCATCAACACTCATATTGGCAGTCCATAATCATCAATTAGCAAGGAGAATCAAAGGAATTTCATAATCGTTATTTCAAGTTTGAACAATTGTTACTTTAAATTCTACTTTGTTATTTTGGAGATACTTGGAACCTAATTTCCAGATTTTGGTATTGATCTTTTATCATTTTTATTTGCAATTGAATCATGTCTTTTACATATTTGATTGTGTTTGTTACAATTATGAGTAGCTAATTTATCTAAACGTTAGCTTGGATTATGTTATCGTTTATGTGTTAGATTTTGCGTGTGAAATTAGAATGATATGTAGAGGTTAATTGGGGATCCGTTTAGGTTAATATCTTAATTATCTCGTTAAAATTGTTTATACTCTTATTTGGTAATCTAAAAACGGGTATTCGAAAGGAATACGTAATTTTTACTAAAATAGGAACGAATTAATCGACCAGTCTTTAGTTGATTATAAGTGTATGATATTCGAAAGGAATCATTAACAACAATTTAAACAAGTAGGTATTAACACAAACGCTAGCTACTAAATTAAGAGAAATCGGTTTAGGAGTTAGTAAGCTATTCGAAAGGAAGCTTATAGATTAATTCTCACTTATCGGCTTGAAACTTTATGCACAATTACTTGAGGTGTTAACGGTATTCGAAAGGAATCGTTGCATGGTTAGGTAATTGGAGAAATCCGGTATTCGAAAGGAACTTAGGATTTTACATTAGAAGTTTATTGACATTTTCACACCTAAGAAATAACACATATTCGTAAACGGTCCAAGCAAGCGTCTTTTTATCCATATTTGAATTCAAGAATATTTTCATTGTTAGTGTAATCAAGTCTTCTTAAGACTAAAACCCATTTGTTACTTGTTACGTGTTTTTATAAAACTAATACTTTCAACTATAAATAGTCCCTGTGTTCGAACCCGATATTTGCTAATACTATTTTACAACTGACAAGGGTACACTGCCCGTGTCGTAATCTAGTAAAGGTTTATTTTCGGAAAACTAGATTTTTCGCATCAGTGGTCAACTCAAGTAAATTGAAATATTTGGATTTTGGATAGTAGATTGTAGATGCTCAAGACCCACGAATGTATCCTTATGGGAATGAGTTTGACACCCTGGTCAAAAAGAATGCACACAAAAACTTCAAAGATTTTGAAAAGACGTTCAAGAAAAGGAGAGCTACAATGATGATGGACATAATACCATTTTAGCCAGTAAAGAGGAGAAAGGTGGAGGTGAAATCAAAAGTTATTGGGTGGTATTTTGATCTGAATACACATGAGGTACTTATTGAAAAGAGAATAAGGATCGGAGGAAAAATTATATTAAGATGCAGAATTAGGAAGGATGAGAAATGAGGATTTGCTAGCCTTAGAACATCTTCCATTCAGGGGAACATGAAAAAGATGAAGAAGGGCTGCATTTTATGAAAATCCTCGAGTTTGTGTTGGAGTTGATCAAGTCTAGTGCAAGATACTAGCATGCCCATGAGATATTTCTATTTAAGACATCAAATATTCAACAATTAGACTTTGTTTGTCCTCAAGCAAAACTTGTATACTAGCGTTTGAAGGAGAAGACAAAATATAAATGGGGATAAATTCTTTTGCAGATAAATAACGGTCTTAGGTAAAGAAGTTTTGATAAGAGATTTGTTTTGAAAGCATAAAATGATTCGCATAAGCATTCTTTTAATTCTCAGATGCGGAATATGCATTATTAGGCTTATCTCACTAGTGGGTCACTCTATTCATTCAAGGTGTATCGGGGAATACTATAATCTAATATTTAAGTGCTCTCATAAGTCATGAATACATACAATTATCGTGATAAGCTTGATAAAGAATCAAATGTCATTCAGATGAGGACAACACTAATTATCTCAAGACGAGTGGGTAAAGGAAATGGAGAATGTGGAGTTTTATGGGGGTTTAAGTGTATAAACAGGAGTTTTTATTTATTTATGAAAACAAAAAATTCGTTCATTTAGTATACTTAGACTCAAACACTATAGCACTCGATCACAAGCAAGGTTCTAAATAACGCGTCATGGCGTGAGCCAAAAGGCGCCATGGTGTGAGGCGTGACCTAGACGTTACGAAAACATGCAATGCGTCGTTGTTAGGCGTGACGTCCAAAAAACGTGAAAAGACGCGCCATGGCGAGCTTTGACGCGTTATTTACTAAGTTTTTTGTAACGCATTATGGAAAGTAAAAATTAAAAAAAAAAAGTGTTAAAAGAATTTAAAAATGGCTATAAAGATTCTTTGATTATAAATTGGTATATTAAAATTTGAAAACATTGATTTTTGTTTAATTGGTTACTATATTTAGATTAGATGTATATTGAAATATAAAAACATTGACTTTTTGTTAAGTTATTGTTTATTGACACAACTTAATAAAAATAAATATATATACAAGTATATATAAAAATTCTAAAATTTATTAAAATTTTGTTGTCTTATCACGCTTGAAAAACGTCATGTCTCGCCATGTCTTACAAAGCTTGAGGCTTGACCTCGCCGCCACGCCACGTCTTACGTTATTTACAACCTTGATCACAAGATAAGCTCCCGTTGTGGGGTATTTGTCGACTCCTATTAAGTTGATATTCGTAAGGTAAAATCACATGTGATTTGAACACTAAATGTCTTTTTCAAAACCTATGTATGATATAATGTATATTTAACTAAAATCGAAATAAAAAATATGTATATCAAACTACTAAAACATGTAGTTAACTATGATTTTATAATATCAATTTCCAAAACTCGTCATAAAATCCGTAAAAGGATTTCGTCAAAAATATATCAAGTGAATCCGTAAAAGGATTTCATCAAAAATATATCAAGTGAATGTTCTATAAAAGAGGAAATAGTACTCGTTGCAATAGTGTAAATTTATTCGTTTAATATATTTATATTTTAAAGATAATTAATTTTTAGAGTAAATTACATAGATCGTCCTTAAGGTTTATATGGAATTATGGATTTCGTCCCTAAGTTTGAAAAGTTGCATGGATCGTCCCATTGTTTGAACTAATTACTCATTTCGTCCCTAATTTGGACGTCCGTTAATTTCCACCGTTAGTCTGTCCCACGTGTTAAACACGTGAGGGGTATTTTGGTCATTTCGCAGTCTTCTTCCCCAAAATCAAATTACAGATACCCCTATTTCTCTTTCTCTCTCTTTCATCCCACCACCAACACCAATACATAATATCTCTAAAATAAAAAACAATTAGGCGATCCATAAACCATCAATTTTCGGCGGCATTCATAAATCGCGGCATTCATAAACCATCAATTTCCGGAGGCATTCATAAACCATAAAACTACCCAGATTGTTTATGTTACCCAGATTACCCACCGGCTGAATTGTTTATGTCCCTGTAAATCAACAAAAATTTGCTTACGTCAGCAAAACTGATTAAAAAAAAACTAAAAAAAGTTCCAGACCAAATTAAGAAATGGTACCGGAGATTGAAAACACGGAGGTCGGAGCCGACGGCGAGAGCGATGGAGTGGTGAGCTGGATGAACGGAGATAAGCGCCGGAGCAACTTTTGATTCGATTGATTCTTTTGGAATCATGGATTCATTATCCTCCATTTTCAACTGAGCTTAATTCTAGGGTTTAATGGCGGTTTAATTCAGTTGTGTCGAGTAGTATCAAAATGTTAATGGGCTACAGGTAGTTTCAGATTTTGTTTCAGGTTTAAAGTTTTTGTTTCAGATTTTGATTTTTTTGATTTTGATTTTGATGGAGGCTGACTTCGATTTCAACCTTGATTTTCAGATTTTGATTTTTTTTGATTTTTATTTTAATGGAGGTAATGTGAATCTGATTTTGATTTTTTTGATTTTGACTTTTGGAATCTGATTTTGATTTTGACTTTTGGGGCTATGGAATGGAGGTAGAAGAAGACTGTGAAATGACCAAAATACCCCTCACGTGTTTAACACGTGGGACAGACTAACGGTGGAAATTAACGGACGTCCAAATTAGGGACGAAATGAGTAATTAGTTCAAACAATGGGACGATCCATGCAACTTTTCAAACTTAGGGACGAAATCCATAATTCCATATAAACCTTAAGGACGATCCATGTAATTTACTCTAATTTTTAAATAGAACTAAATTAAAGTAAGTTTTTCAAATAAAGAATTACAAATAGTTTTCTAGAACTCAAGTTTTCTAATGGTTCGTGGCATATGGAAAGAATTTCTATATAAAGGTAAAGGAAGTGAGTATAAACTCATTAAGGGAGAGATGATCCAAAAAATATCGGAGTCATTGTTTATTATGAACAAGTTATTAAAATTTTCTTTAATAGATGCCTAATGATAAGAAAAAAAAAACTAAATTCTTGAAAGACGCGATTAATGAAAAAAAAAAAAGATGTAAATAGATAAAAATTAGTAAAATTAGTTTACTAAATATAAATATAATTATATAGATTTAAAAATTTTCTAATAAAACAACATATTTTTTAATAAACTTCACATATAAGTTTAAAGGTGTAAAAGCCTTATATTCACCTTTTTTCTCATAAAGTAAAGTTCAAATTAAAATTTCCCCTACAATAGTGTAGGAAACTTTACAGGATGAATTTTTTTCTTTAAAATCGACTTCTTATATATCTCTATTTGTTAGAATAGACGGTGGACTAATTGGCTAACTTTTGTCTCCAGCTAAATTATTTGTTTCGAATCTCGATTGTAAGTATGCCTATAGATTACATTCCACATCTGATGCTAACACATAATAATGGTAACATGACAGCATTTCCCATCCAATCATGAAACAAAGTCTTTTTCGAGAAAACTACCACAATCATCCATGTAATTTAACGATTTTGTAAAAAATCTCTCATTCCTACAAAGTTTGAGGACGGTTTTTACAATTTTTGTAGAATGGGTTGTATTTGAAGATGGTTGGCAACAAGATTTGCGCTAAGAAATGTCTATTTCGAATTATTAATGACTGATGGTTTCTAACAAAATCACAAACACAACAGGTAAATTTTTTGCAATTTACTCTAATAATAATAATATTAGTCTGGAGGCAAGTCAGTTTTTTGTTTAATACCATAATATGGATGTACAGAGATAACATTGTTCCTATTCAACTTCTGATCATAAGTCCGAGTCCAGCCCCACTTTAAATCAAACATTTACAGAATAAAAGCTTTGTGTGAGAAGGTATATGGCACAATAGAATCAGGTTTAACAAAGCAATAATCCCAAATTACGGTTCAGATCGTCATAAAAGGGTCATCGTCGTCATCCAGTAATGCATCAAGGTCGATCAGATCATCATCAAAATCAATAGCTTCTTCTGAACTCTCGAGAGCCTTATCATACACAGCCTGCTCCAAAATGTTGGTACAACAAACCCAAAAATATAAGCAAGCAATAAGAGGTTTATAGTAAAATCTACAATATAAAAATCCACTTTGTCAACTGGGTTTGAAATGGATGACAAGTCAAAAATTTTGGGTCAGGTCACTTCAGCTACCCTCACTTTTCGTTATTAAAAATATATTGATTACTAAAACTAAAATATCACAAAAATAATCCAACTCCTTTTGAAAACATATTTAGGTGACTTTCAACCCGACCTGTTTGACATGCTTAACCTATTTGGTACAAACAGATTTTAGGCATGAGCCTTAAAATAGGTGTAAGCAAAAGTACCATGGTACGGGTACTGTACCATTACTGTACCGGTTGTATTTGGTACGGTATTCGATACTAGATATAAAAGAAAAGAAAAAAAGGTTACAGTTCGGTACGGGACGAGTACAAGTGTGAACAAAAGTTCGATGTAGTAACAAATACCCTTATTTGTGACCGGGAATAATAGCTTTGGCTAGAGGTGGCACAATTGCCAAAAAAACAGGTCAAAACGGGCAAGCTTTTATACAATATAACGGGTTTGACCTAATACATTTGTCTAATTTTATATAAACAATTAGTTTTGAACAGAATTAGGAAAATTATACTTTTGTTACGTATGCATATTTGGTCCTTCCTTTTAACCTAAGATCATATAACATTTTCCCTTCGTATAATATAATTATCTAATTTGTATAATATATTTGCTCCATTTCATATAAACTATTTAGTCTTAAACAGAATTAGGAAAATCATTTAATTTGTTGAATTAAAATGAGATTTTATGTAATGAAAATACACTTTGAGGAACTTTCAACCCAGTTCAGTTTTAGCTGTTGCGTGTTAATTAAAAAAAAAAACCCATTTGACTCGTTAGGGAGTTTATATAGAACGTCCATATATCGGGATAAACATAGGAAGGATCTTTGTAATAAAGGAAACATTCGAATCAAATGTACCTTGCTTTCTTGCATCTCATTGACAACATTGAGCAACCTCCGGTACTGATCTCTTGCCTCGGGATACTGAACCATAGACTTGACCCTTGCCAAGGCTTTTTGCAACCGTTGTTCAGTTTGCTTCCTGCCTTCTTTGAAAAAATCATCATCGTCCTCCTTTGATGGTTTAGCTTCTGTGGTGCTGCTACCTTCAGCAATAGGTTCAGGCTTAAATCCTCTCAAACCACTTCCCTTACGCCTCCACCGCAAAATCACCTTGTCCAATATTCCCACTGACCATACTATCTTTCTATAGTTCTTCCTCACCTGGTGCCCTCTATAGTGTGCCTACATCATCAGAAACAAATATTAAATTCATTCAATAACATAACATAAGAGGTTTTTGGGCGATAGATGTCTCTATATGACAAATCCTTATCATACAAGATAATTCAGTAGTACAGATTTTGCTGATTTAATTTGGTGCATGAAATCGGGTGGAGTCTGATCTGCTGCATAACATCTTATCAGCTATACATTTGAATTAATGAGATTCAACCTTTCGACCTCAATTAGGCCATCATCACTAACTTGGCACAGGCATAAAGTTATAATCCCGATTACTATTGCCTCTGTCCCATAAGAGTAGTTATATTATATTTTTGCACTTTACTATAATAGCTACTGGTAAGATTTGCTAAAATCTTAATGGTGTCAGGAAGCTTTTATTTAATGGTTGAAATTAAACACCTCGAAATAATGATAGATCCCAAATGGTGCACTTATCTGAAAACTTTCTAAGCTTTCAAGTTTTTTACTCGAAAAATGATAGATCCCAAATGGTGCACAATACTTACCCGAGGGTGTCGTCTATCAACCGTGCAAAATCATGAGTACTTTCATTCATTTTGATAGTTTAGAAGATATAATTAACTATAGATTATAGAAAAACATTGTTAAACTTTGATACTATTAACTATAAATTACGCTCAAAATAACTGGTTACAACAGTTAAAGCTGATTTTGAAAGTATTATTAGAGTTGGCATTTTCAACCCTTCACACCATGAACAAGTCCAATTTTGGTTGTGTTTATCTCAAAGGGTGGAAATGAGTCAACTCAAAGAAATTAAATGAAAAGGAAACAGATTGAAAGTCATCCCGAGTCTACTTTCATGGATACAACCCTCCTAAATTATTTTATTCAAAGACTTGGATTATTATTTGAAATTAAAACTAACATGTCACATCCACAAGTTGTATAAAAGACAAAAAGTGTCGGAGGTCAACCAACCCATCCCGGCTCATTCCTACCCATAAAAAAAAATTACTTGTTTCAAACAAAGCAGTTCTGTATATGTACCTCTAATATTTATAGAGTTAATTACACAGATGGTCCATAGGGTTTCATCCAAATGACACTTTTAATCCTTTTTAATTTGAAACAAAAAGATTACTTGTTTCAAACAAAGTTGTTTGATGCAAATGAAATGACCGATATACCCTTTTTACGTCCACCATTAAAATCGAATATGCAATATGAATTGAATTTCTAAATACATTATACACACACACAATTGATTTCTGAAACTTGTTCTAAGTTGTCGATTTTAAAAACCATAAACCCAATTGTATATTTATATTTCTTGTTTAGGACTTTTATGATTTTCAAACCCTAAAAAAAGTTTAATGAAAACGAAATAAAATAATAAAAATTACAAAAACAGTCCTTTATGAATAAAAAAAAGGGGTATAATCGTCATTTGTATAAAGCTAACAGAAATAGGTTTACTCACGGACTAAAGGACCATGAGGTAACTGGTTGCCATATGAAAGTCTATTGGTGTACTTGCAAAGTAAAAAGGATTAAATGTGGTATTTTGATGAAACCATAAGGACCATCTGTGTAACTAACTTCATATGATATGATACCCAACCCACCTGCCACCTCTAATATTATTTGAAAAAGAGGTAAGTAAATAAACTCGGAGTACAATATTTATTCAAAATATGTGAAACCTTTACCTGAATTCTGACAATTCTTTGCCTCATTTTCAGAAAATCTTTTCTCCCTTTCCAACTTCGGAACTTATTTTGTATCCGCACGGCAGCAGCATGGACTGGCTCGTCATGCTGTCCTGTCCTAGCAGTTTTCAAAGCAAGGAGGGAGAGGGCCCGCTCATCTGACAAACCAAAGTCACTACCACCATGCTCCTTTAGCTGTTTTTTTTGGAAGGATTGCACCCTAAACACTTGATGAATTCGTGCAGCAGCTTGAGTAGCATTACAGACAGCAGCTAATGAGTCCTTTAACGATAAGCCTTGAGGCATATCCCCGTAACTCCCTGGAGTCGGAGTTCTTTCCGTAACTGTTTGTACAGCTTTTGAACCGGAAGCATCACCCTCCTTCTTGGCATCTTTTAATTTAAGAAGTTCAAGATGAGCACTTAAAGCAGCTTCCGCACAATAACCTGCGATTCCTTTGTCTCCATTGATGGAAGCTAGATCGGCAGGTGTTCTACCCCTCGGAAACGTTGGAGTAGGATCTGTCAATGCTCCTGCTGCTGCACCTTGTGAAATGAGGAACGCCACTGTACGCTCTCTGCAAAAACAACAGGGTCAAATAATCAGTTTCGGATAATTAGTTTCATACTATCTGCAAAACTTCATATTTTGAGGTTAAAAAATGACAAGTGCAACTTCAGATCTCAGCAACCTAATAATAAGATATAAAACGCAAATCCAAAGACCCCTTCACTACTCATAAAGTCAATGAACGCATGTAATACAAACCGAAAGACATTACCTGCCACAAGATGCAGCCCAATGGAGAGCCGTCCAGCCATTCACATCTCGGAAATTAATACTAACACCTGCAGCAACTGTAGGAGGAATGGCCCAGTCGTAGCCAAGGGCAGCTGCGAAATGTAGCACACCTTGCCCCCCTTCATCTAAGACACTAGCACCTTTTCCACCTTCTGCCACCTTATAAAGAATCCATGCATACAGCTTCTCCTTGAGTAGTTTTTGAAGAAGCTGATTCCTGGCTTTTTCTGAAGAAAATTCTTCTTCTGATGTGTACTTTAGGATTTGGTCCCACTCACTATTGTCCTCCTTAATTAAAGAACTAAGTTGACTTAGCAGTTCAGGATCGTTTACATTAGTAGCAGGAGTTTGGGGGTTTCCAGATCCAAAAGATAATAGTTTCACAAATCGCATGTGCAGAAGCATTTCATTGGAATTATCACCACCGATGATATCTGGATAATCCATATCCTGGTTGTTCTCATTGACATGGAATTCAAATTCTCTAACTTCGCTGCATGCAAGTCTGTTGGAACATGTTACATAAAAATGCACCCTTCCAGGCTTGTGCTCGGGTGTATGACAACGAAGAACACCATCAGCTACCACCTCTGCAGGGACTTCCAATTCTCCAAACATGCATGCCCATTCACAATGCTGCAATTCTTGTTGACTCCTTAGGAATCTACCCGTAATTAAAACCTGCTTATAATGCAAAATATAGATGATGAGATCATTGATCCCATATAATTCAGCTTAACTACGTGTTCTTCTAGTAATCCACTTATAAAGGGGTGTGCGGATGTGCATCTTTAAAGTCATATTAGTTCACGTTTAAGAATGAGATAAAAAAAATCTCGGTTCATAAAAGCTAGGGACAGTTAAATTATTTTACATATATCTCAATAATCAGTTTTCTTGCAGCAACTGGATTATAAATTATCCAACTAATATGTTTTGACCTATAGATAATTAGAAAATAGCTCACTGAAAACAATTCTGACATGGCTCCTGGAAACTGGTTGACTTATGGTGTGCTTGGTTGAGGGTAATGGGCTACGCAGAATGGGTAAGGTAGACAATAAACGGGCATTATCAGGATTCAATTAATTGATTTTAAAAACTATTGTTTTAATAGATTCAATCTGGGACCAAACAAAAGAAGTACATAAATGATGCTTTTCTGCTATTAAATTTTTTTTGAACAAGCATGTGATTATACAATATATTCTAAATTACAAAACAACATGAAAATGATTCCCGAGTATGAATCAAGCACTATTATTGTATTTCAAAGGTTACCTTTGACTTTCCAGTTCCTACTCCATATTCAGAACTAAGCAGACCCCGTAAAGAATTACCTTAAATCGCATATTTTGAAGATTTATGGGTTTTCTTGGCCTAAAGAAACTGGTTAACCATAATAGAATTCGATATTGGTTACCTTTTAAAGAAATTTGCCCATTTTAAAATCACAATCATAACCCTAATCAATTTCCCAAGCACTTGAAACAATTGATTCGGATTCACGTTTAAACCTCAGTAAGTAATACAGCTATTCAGAGTACGAAATTTATAAGGCTCAATTTGAAACATGTAAGAACGTTATGTTATTAATGTACCTTGATTTCAGACCCGGCATACGCCCAGTTTGGAGAAAAGTCAATAATGCTGAAGAGCTGGTCCTGGGAGAGAGATGGTCCCAAAACATAACTGTCCAAACGGACTTGTGGACTAATAATGGAATCATCAACTCCATTCTCACTTTCAACAGCTTCCCAGTAGGTACCAGAAGTGGACTGGGTTTGCGACTCTTTTACATCTCCTAGTTCTTTGCTCATCCATCGATCAAAGCTATCAAGCTTCTTAAGTCCTTCCTTCATAAAACCTTCCAAATATGGTGGTTTCAACGAACCAGGTTTTTCATCTACAACCGAAATCGGATTCACGGATTTCCCACCACCTTCATTTGCCAAATGAAGTACATGGTTGTTTTGCGCAGGAGGCTTATGCTGATCAATGGCATTATTAGTCTCTAAGGAATTGAAAATTTCTGCATAACTAACTTCTTCATTAAACCTAGACGGAAGATTATTATATGCTGCATCAAGCTGAAAATTTTCATAAAAAAGAAAATAACTTAGTATATGTTAACAGATTACGTATAAGTGCTAAAAGTGGATAGCTCACAAGTTGATTCGGACAACTTATAAAGAACAAATGTAACCAGTAGTACCTGCCACCCTGAATTTCCTCTAAACTCTTGTACTTTATCAAACCCATCTGGCATCGCCAGTGTGTTATAAGAGGGAGTTGAGAGATGCGGTTGCTGATAGCTTGAAGACTGATTTCCTGCACTGTAGCTTTCAAATGCATAAGTCAAACCAGCATCGAGATTGTTTGTATCTTTGTCCCCTTGCATAAGTGAGACAAAACTCATATTCGGATTTGCATGAAATTTTCCATCATAATCATCTGTAAGTGGGTTTGCAAATAATTAAACTAATGAAACAAAACCATAAAAAATTATGCAATAATGAACGTATTACAAAAAATTACTTGAGGAAAGAACTGGATAATAAGGCATAGAGAGTGAATCATCTGTTTTTGTGGTAACTGCTGGTTGCATATTGATGATAGAGCTATATCTGGAAGTAGATTGGTGAGAATATGCTGCGGAAAAAGTTAATTTCCAATAAAAAAAGATGACAATGAAGGCAATAGACAAGGAGGAAACTGGAGGTGGCAATTTCGACCCATTTACTTCTTTATGATTTGATTCGGTTATGCTTTATCTCTAACCGGACAAACATGCAATATCAAAAAACATGGCTAAAAAAGAAAAAGTTCAAACATGTTTTAAAGTCTCCCAAAGTCTATTTATATTGCATTAAACCTCCAAAAGCATATTATTCACAATATCATATTATTATTGAAATTCTAAACTAACCATCATCATATTCGACACTAATTATCATGAAAGAAAAATAAAAAGAGTTCTAGGTCAGCCCGACCCGGACAATAAAGACAACTGTTTTGACCGACCTGTAGCCCAACCCACTTTTGCCACCTCTATAAGAAGTGAATATCAAGCCACAACCAAACCTGACTCGGCATCTTCATATTCTGAGGTATGTGTGCTGTTGTCAGTAGTTTGTGACGCCACTGGATAATTATGTGTACGAAATTTAGAGGACACGGAACTATCCACCTCAGAATTAGATATGTTCTCTTCACTTTCCAAGGAGTTCGGAGTAGCCTCTCCAACCTCTCTAACGCGGTTTGTGTTTGTCCTATTCCCCTGGCAATTATACAAAATAGTTAGAATTTCAATTTTCATATTTTTTTTTCCCATAACCTTGTAAATGATAAAACTAAATCACTCGGATCTTCTCTGGTATCAATTCTTTATAATTAAGGGATATATGACTCTACTCCCGATGTTGTAATCCTAGTCTCACAACAAACACTTTGTCACTTTCGAAACCTTTGTGGAAAAAGATACATCGAACATCCAGTTTTAATAAATTTGGTTGACAAACATTTATTCAATCTAAAACTTACAATGTCAAACCAAACAGAGACAGAACAGTTATGTGCATGTGTGTGTGCGTGCGTCAGAAAAATAATGCTTCATATTAAATCCAAACAAATACTACTTTTAGCAATTGAACGGTTTATAGGAAGCCTGACTATTAGTTGATACTGAATATACCCTAAAATCATAACGAGACAAACAAATCTTATAGGCAAAATCATGGTTATCAATGTTTTCCAACGACAACTGATACGAGTGATTGGAAGTTCCACAAAAAAGGGGATGTCTAATTGTTTTTGAGACATCACCAAAACGAAATTGTTGTATATAGTTTTGGATGGAGAGAAATGTAGTTTATGGTAAGTAGGGAAATCGTACAGTACCTAAACGGCTAACATTAGCAAATAAACAAAACAAAAGAAACAAAGAGAAGGATAGACCAACCTTTACTTCACGATAGTGGACTAGTACAATATTGGATAGCTCCCTGCAGCAGCAGCGGTAAACATATAAAAAGACAAATTAATATATGGAATGATAATCAGCAACTAAAAAGAAAAACGCACACACGCAGAGTAAAGAATAACTTCCACTCACTCTTCAAGTAACCAATAGCTACGTCTCTGAAAATTTTCATTTTCTTCTCCATGAGCATAGTAGCAGTGCAAGACATCAATGCTTCCAGCCTAAAAGAAATCAATCTAGATGATTTAATAATGAATTCTTATTTGAATGTTTTCATTGGCTTAATGAGTTAAATTACTTTGAGTCTTTCATGAGCTTCCTTAACGGTTTTTCCGTCTTTCTTTTTCCTCCAGTTATGTCCATCTTTTCTAAAATACCTTAATACCTTTCGGTCAAACAGAAAAAGCGAACCATCTGGAAAGTAGAAACGACAGTAAGTAATTAATAAATAAATAAATAAAATGATAGGAACACAAAATAAGAAGTATTTGTATACTTGGAGGCCTATTTCCAGGCTCTGAAGCAATCCGGAACTTTGTATAATTCCTAAGAATCTCACATATTTCTGCAGGTCGAAGCCACCTATGTTGTGCTTCTGAAAGTATCTGCTCAATATCTGTGAACAAATTTACACTGATGGTCAAAAACCCTAAAAATAATAATAAAATACAAAATAGTGAAAAGGTGAAACTGACCTAATTGAGCACCAAGAGCATAACGACGACCATCAGCCATGAATCAATCAGATCTCACAATATAATTACTATCAAATCATTCATACGGATTATATATGATCAAAGATCTTATGTGGTTTGGGGAAACCTCAATTGGAAATTAGTATAAAAGGTTTAAATAAGGGAACAAAGGAAGGACCTTCGAAACTGGGCCGCCGAATTGGAAGACAGTTATTGACTGCTCCTATACATGTGTGTGTAAATATTTATAATTCAGCGTTTTTTCCACTAAATATTTGCCTTTTATAACCAAGGAAAACCATATTAACTAGTCTAATACCCGAGTCTTTATCGGGTCGAATTATTGTTTTTCTTTTTTATACTGTTTTTTATGCAAAAACAACTCATTCATCTATAAATGGGTCGAAATTGCAACTTAAAATTTGTTGTATTGAAAGTATAATAGATTTGAAGATAAGTAACAAAAATATAACCTAGAAGAACAATCAAATATGAAAAGAGTTTAAGCAACTGCAACTTGGACAATTTTTAAACAAAAACAAACCAAACTTGAAAGGCCAAACCAACCCGTTCATCCATAAATGGGTCGAAATTGCCACTAAAAATTTGTTTGATTAAAAGCATAATATATTTGAAGATAAGTAAAAAAAAAATAACCTAGAAAAACAATCAAATATGAAGAAAAAAAATTAGTGGCAATTTCGACCCATTTAGGGGTGAACGAGTTGGTTTGGGCTTACAAGTTTGGTTTGTCTTTGTTTAAAAATTGTCCAAGTTGCAATTGCTTAAACTCTTTTCATATTTGATTGTTCTTCTAGGTTATTTTTTTTGTTACTTATCTTCAAATCTATTATGCTTTCAATACAACAAATTTTAAGTTGCAATTTCGACCCATTTATGGATGAATGAGTTGATTTAAGCAATTGCAACTTGGATATTTTTAAACAAAGACAAACGAAACTTGTAAGGCCAAATCAACTCGTTCATCCATAAATGGGTTGAAATTGCCACCTAAAATTTGTTGGATCGAAAGCATAGTAGATTTGGAGGTACGTAACAAAAAATAACCTAAAAAGGTAAAAAGAACCATCAAAAAATAACCTAAAATAACCCGTTCATCCATAAATGGGTTGAAGAACCATCAAACGAAACTTGTAAGGCCAAATCAACATGTTCATCCATACATGATACAATCATCAGTATGCTTCCAAATAAACATGGACCACTATTACCAAAACCATTTTCACTTGATTTCATTGTACATAATATTCGAAACTTGCAGCAAGACTGTTGGAGCATAAACGCTTATGTTTGTAGTTTGTATTTAGCTTAGAACGTGTCGTACAGTATGGATGTATTTAGATCGATTTGTAAAGTCACGCTGCAGTTTTGTAACAGTTACACTACGTAACAACAGTTGCGCGAGCGTAACTATCAGTTACGTATAAGTTACGTAGTGTAACTATCAGTTACGTAGTGTAACTATCAGTTACGCAGCGTAACCTGTTTTCCAATAGTTACGTTAGCGTAACTATTAGTAACGTAGCGAAACTAATTAGGTTTTTGGTCAAACCCTATAAATAGCAAACAGTAACAGCCATAATTGAAAGACTCGAAACCTCACCTGCAACAGTTACGTTGGAAATCTTGTTTCTTAGCGTAAGTATTTATGGATCACTATTACCAACACCATTTTCACTTGATTTCATTGTACATATATTCGAAACTTGCAGCAAGACTGTTGGAGCATAAACGCTTATGTTTGTAGTTTGTATTTAGCTTAGAACGTGTCGTGTAGTATGGATGTATTTAGATCGAGTTGTAAAGTCACGCTGCAGTTTTGTAACAGTTACGCCAGCGTAACTATCAGTTACGCAGCGTAACTGTTTTCCAATAGTTACGTTAGCGTAACTATCAACGGCTCTAAAGCATAACCGCTATGCAGTTTTGTAACAGCTACACTACGTAACAACAGTTACGCCAGCGTAACTAGCAGTTACGTAGTGTGACTATCAGTTACGCAGTGTAACTGTTTTCCAATAGTTACGTCAGCGTAACTATCAACGGCTCTAAACCATAACCGTTATGCAGTTTTGTAACAATTACACTACGTAACAACAGTTACGCCAGTGTAACTATCAGTTACGTAGCGTAACTATCAGTTACGTAGCGTAACTGTTTTCCAATAGTTACGTTAGCGTAACTATCAACGGCTCTAAAGCATAACCGCTATGATCCAATGGTTATATAAAATAGGGCAATTATGACGGCTGGGATTAAAAGTTAGTAGATCCGACGATCAAAATGAAAGCTAACCGCTAGGCAGTTAACTCGCCAAGAACCATAGATATAGAATTGTAAGCAAACTCCTAACGAGCCTAAGATGATCAAGGTTGAAGATGGTATAATGTTCTTGCTATGGATGTAGTACGAATAGAGTATAAGTGTGTGTGTGTGTGTGTGTGTGTGTGTGTGTGTGTGTGTGTGTGTGTATGTGTGTGTGTGTGTGTGTGTGTGTGTGTGAACTGTATGTTGTTCAGCATGAACAGAAAAAGATGATACCATTAGTTCTAACGTCCATTCTTTAATGACTTTTACGCCGCTATTGATGACAGGTATAATGATTCGGTGTTCGTGTCGTTATTGTTAATGTACCGTCTCAACGTATCTATCGTTATGGTAAGCATAATGAACGGTTTTAATGTGTAACGTTTCATTCTTGGGTGACGGGTGTCATGATAGCCGGACAAACCCCTAGTGGAAGCCGAACAGTTTGCCCTTGGACAGTCGGGTAGGTGCCTTAATGGTAATCGGGCACACTCGCGGTAGTCAGGCAAAGCCTTCGTGCCAGTCGGTCAATTTTGTGGTGACCGAGTGGCAGACGTCAAGCCTTCGTGGCAGTCGGTCATTTTTCTAGTGACCGAGTGGCAGAAATCAAGCCTTTGTGGCAGTCGGGACACTCGCGGTAGTCTAGCACCAACCTCGCGGCAGCCATGCATCGAGCTTGCGATAACTATGCACCAAACTCGTGGTAGTCGGGCACCAAAATCGCAGTAGTAAGGCACCTTTGTGGTAGTCGGGCATCGAGCTCCCGGTAGCCGGGCACACTTACAGTAGCCGGGCACCAAACTCGCGGTAGTCGGGCACCAAACTCGAGGTAGCAGGGCACCTTTGTGGTAACCGGGCACCAAGCTCGTGGTAGTCGGGCACGCTTGCGCTTGTCGGGCATGTTTGTGGTGGTCGCACATGCTTGTGGTAGCCTGGCACCAAACTCGCGCCAGCCGGGCACCGAGCTCATGGTAGTCGGGAAAACTATTTTGCACACAAGCAAAATGTTGTGGCACCGGTCAAACCATTACGGTAGTCGGGCAAAATGTTACGGTACCGGGCAAACCATTACAGTTACGGGCCAAAATGTTACGACACTAGGCAAACCATTATGGTTGCGGGGTATTTTGGCCAGGTAAGAGTCTAGGAGAAGGATGTTGTTTCGAGGTTACCGTTTAGTCTGTTTGGTGTTTGTATTAGGGTGTTTGGGGTTAATCAAGCCAATTCCCTACTAACACTATCTTGTCCCCAGTTAGGGTTTAAAAAGAAAAATTGAAGCCTAGTCTTGCCTTCCCTAGATGCCCATGGCATAGTTGGATGTTCTTGATGATCATGGCATACTTGTATTTGTATTGGGTCAATGTTGTTTGTAATTTGTATCTTGCCATGTCATTTTCAGATGTCTATAACATATTTGGATATCCAAGGCATTTATAGGTTGGATTGTGCCTGGAATTTTCTTGGGTGTGAATGTTATACTTGGGTTCCCATGCACCTTTTTGGATTTCATATTATGCCTATGGCACTTGTTTGTTGAGTGTTTGTGACATTTGTGATGTCGATTCATATTTGGGTGCTCGTGGCATTTCTTTTAGATTTCGTAGTGTGCCTATGACATTGTGCCAATGGCACGTTTTTGTTTGGGTAATGATGCGAATCGCAGCAGAAAACACGAACAACATAGTTTGCTAATCGATATAGACCTATAAATCGACCAACGGTGATAAACAAGCAAGACCTATTACTTAAATTATCGAATCAAACTAGATAACGCAATCTAGAAATGACGATTTGCAAATTGTAATCAACAATTCAAAGAAAAGTAAATTCTTCCAAGTTATTTCATCAATAGTTGAGTTCTAACACAAGAAAAACGTTTACATATAAAGAGACATAATTTGGAATTAAAAGACAATAACTAGGACTTAAACAAAGGAATATGAAAGGTTACAAAACACAAAATCTGGACTGGAGCATCACTGCGGCGCACCCAAGTAGTGGCAAAACGAACCATTCCAAGAACAACCCACATTGCGGCGCATCACTCCTTGATGCATCGCAGTGAGCGTTTAGCTCGTCCAAACCTTATTTCCAACTTCTACTTGCGGCGTGGTGACTTTATGTTGCGCCACGTTGAGTCTCAAAGTGTCATTTGGAGCCAAACAAGCCTCCCAAGTCACCAAACAAACTCCCCGAGCCATGGTGCCTTCATATGCTTCGTTCCTAACCACAAGTACTAACTTTTGGCCACCCGCCACCGGATCATCTCCTCCTCCTTTAAAAGGAATTGACCTCAATTCCAAAATCCCATCATCATCGCGGTAAGGCGAGAGATCACCCACATTGAAAAGTAACATGCAATGTTGGAGCATACAAGATTGATGTTGAAGCTTCAAAATATCTTAATCACTTTTGTATAGTGTTAGTTATTTAGTTCGGGTGAACATTGTTCATCACCCGAACTAAATATTAGTGTGTAATTTCAGGAAGACTTTAGGTCGGGTGAACTAACTCTTCATCAGAGTTAAGTTCAAGTTCACCCGAACTAAAGTTAACTGATGATTTAATTATTAGTTCACCCGAAGTGTTTTTAAATAAACATAAGGTTGATTCTAATGTAATAGTTAGTTAGCTTAGCCTATAAATAGTAATGAAAGCAATGTCGAATGTGTGAGTTTGAGAATCATTTACTATGCAACTAACTTTCCTACCATTTAAAGGCTTTGAAATAATATCTTCAACCGTTGAATCCTTGTTCTAAATTCGTTTAGTTTTGATCAATAACTTGTTATTCCGCAACTAGTTATTGATTCCTTACATTGATCATACCTGACAAATGGTATCAGAGCTGGAAATCAAATCAATTTTGATTCAGCTTGTTTATCAGAAGATTTGAGGCTACATTCGAAGTGTTTGGAAAAGCTATAAGAATTAAAGCATTAAGATCAACGATTATTCAGAATTTCATAAGTTTGAAATTTGGGGGTAAAAGTTGTTTTTGAGGTATTATAGTTGAATACTCAATTTTAAGTGATTCAGTGTGTTAGTGAGTATTGATAAGGAGTAATTGTTAGGTTTTCAGCAAATTTGGGTGAATTAGCATCAATTTAGTATTACTTAGTTCATCCTAATTAAAAGTGTTAATCCGAGTTAAAATCAATCATCATGTCTGCAATTACTATGAATGCTCCAGCAGTGAATTATGATAACGAGACAGATTCTGGTGGTAGACCTCTAAAATTCCTACCTGGATCAGACTTTATGATGTGGAAGCTACGGTTTAAGGCCTTTGTGTACTACAATGATCGACAGATTTGGAGCTCAACTGTTAATGGTCCACATCGACCTTTGATACAGGAAACTGGTGGAGCTGGAATGATAGATGGAGATCATGAAGGTACACAGAAGCTGATAATAAACTGATTGATGGGGATTTCAGAGCATTAGGAGCTGGCATACTTGATTTGCCTACTAAGGTCTACAATAACTTCAAGGATTGTGTTTCTGCTAAGGAGTTTATGGATGCAATGGAGTTGAGGTATGAAGGTAGCTTGGAATTGAAGGAAAACAAGAGAGATATGGTGAAGAAACTGTATGAAGCATTTGAGCATGTTAGGGGTGAGAATTTGTCTGAGAAAATTAGTAGGTATACAATACTTGTAAGTGACTTGAAGAGCTCTGGGGTGGTTATCAAAGACAGTAATGTTTGCAAGAAGCTTTTGGGATCACTGCGTTTAAAATGGTCTGTTCAAGTGATGATTATTAAGAGAACAACAAATCTGAATGCTATGACTCTGGTGGAGCTGATTGAATACTGCAGTCATATGAAGTTGACATGCAAATTGATGAGAAGAAACAAACCGGAAACTTATATGGATGCGCTTTGAAGGCTAAAGCTCGTATGAATTCACCTCGTTATTCAAGTCAAGCTCAATCTCAACCTCAGTCATATGCTAGTTATCACTCTGGAAGCTATCACTCTGGAAGTTGTTGTCCAACAGATCAAACATCTACTGTTTATAACTCAAGTGCATATGGTGGGTTTTCTGGTCCAAATGTTGAATCAAGTATGCATCATTCACATTCTACAAACTCTGGAACAAATGGTTTGGGAGATAGGGAGGTTTTGTATAAGGCATTTGTGGCAAGCTATGAAGTTTTTGTTGCTGGAAGCCGCTGAACTTGCAAGAGAAGACCTGGAAAAACTCCATCCTGATGATATAGAGGAAATTGACCTGAAGTGGCAGATGGAAATGGTGAGTGTTAGAGCTAACATGTTCTTCAAGAGGAATGGAAGAAACAACTTCAGAAAGGAGACTGGTGATAAGTCCAAAGTGAAATGCTTCAACTGTGAAGATTATGGGCATTTTGCTAGGGAGTGCAGGGAACCAAGGAGGATGAACAACAACAACACTTACGAGAGAAACAATCATCAAGCTAGAGATGAACACAAGAAGCTGACTGGTACTAATGTGAAGAACGAAAAAGATGAGGGAAGCTCTAGTGGAAAGGCATTGATCACCTTTGGGGAATGGGATGAAGTTATGAAGATGACATCAAGAACAAATCAGTCTTTGCTCTAATGAGTAAGATTAGTTCAATTTCCACAGATGAGGTACTTTCTAAAACTTGTTCTCTTGCTTGCCTAAATACCGTAAAATATACTAAAGAACACATTCTGAGCTTAATAAAATAAACTGATTTAATCAAATTTCATCAAAGAGAATTTATTAAAACTGAAAAGGCGTATAAAGAAAAAAAAGTAACAAATGAATTTATAAGGGCAAACTGGAAAGGTTGGAAACTCAACATGAAAACTTATTTGAAAGATTTCAAAAAGTAACAAATGAATTTAAAGATGCAAAAATTCATGTTGAGAAATTCAATCTGTCCTCCAAGACTTTGAATGGAATTATAAAACATGAACTTACTCCATTCAATGATAATTACTCAGTTAATTACTCAATGATAATTACTCAGTTAATTACTCAATGATAATTACTCAGTTAATTACTCAATGATAAAGCATAGGCATGTATTGGATTTAATGCAGTACCTCCTCCATTCAATGATAATTACTCAGTTAAGCCTGAATCTACATCTTTTAAGAGTGGTTTATGAGTTGAAAATTGTTTTGATAATGTTTCCGCTTTGAATTTTAAAGTAGAATTGAATAAAACTTGCTCATTCTGTGAATAATTTGGTTAATTTGACTGTTGTTCCTAATCTAAATAAAGCTTTTAATTTTGTAGCTGGTCAAACCTTAGAGAGTTCAAGTAATCAGGAAGATCTATATGAAGCAATATGTGTTGAAATTTGTAATAATGTAGAAATTATTGAGATTGAGGAAGAGATAGTTGAACATGTGCATAACTGTCTACATGAGAAATGCTTTATGTTACATGATTTGAATTTGTCTCGAGTGTATGTTAATGAATTGGTTTTAAATGAAGTTGTTGTTAATGATTCTGTGACTGACCGTGTGTTTGTTAAACCAGAAAAAGTCAAATCTAGGAAGTCAAAGAGAACACAAAAGTGTATCACATGCAAAAAGAACACACAAATTAGAAGAATATTGGATGAAATCTAAAGCTAAATGTGTTTCTGAATGTGTGTCAAATTCTGACAAATTGAAATTTGGTAGAGTAAAATTTTAAAATTGCATGATTGATTATATAAAAGTCAAAGAATTTGATTGTAATGAAATTTGGTAAAATTAATCCTGAAATGTTAACTAGTTTGAAATTACCCAAGTTAAGATATTTTGTATTCGAGTTATAAAGCTTGAAAATTGATGATAATATGTTTAAATCGGGTAAAATGAAAATTAAATCTGGTAAACATGTTTTCAAGAATAACTCTGGTGAACAAAATTTTAATTCGGAGAAACAAATGTTTAAGTCGGGTAAAATTTTGAATTCACAATTTAACTCGGATGTAGAAACTTTTAATTCAGGTTAATTCGGATTATGAAACTTATATTCCAAAAAGAAAAATGCGTGATCATTTTAAATTTAACAAGTTTAAAAGATTGAATTCAAAGTTTACAAAAACTTGGATACCAAAATCTCACTGAAAAATATGATTATGTGCAGGAGCAATCCACTGATACATAAAAGAATATTTGGGCGGTGGGTAGTGGATGTTCTAGACATATGACTGGGAATATCAAGTTGCTACAAGATTTCATTGCATTCATTGGTGGAAATGTTTCTTTTGGAGGAGATTTGGGTGGCACAATCACAAGCCAAGGAAAAGTTACAAATGGTCCATTGACTCTGGAGCAGGTTAATTTTGTGAAAGAACTGAACTGTAACTTTCTTTCAGTATCGAAGGTATGTGACAATGAGTATACTACTGCTTTTACTTCAGACTTTTTCTATATTCTTAAACGTGAATATGTCATACCAAAGGACATGATTGTTTTGAAAACACCAAGATGTGAGGACATGTATATTTTAGATATGAACAATGTTCAATCTACTGAATCTTCAAACTGTTTCATATCTAAAACTACCGAAAAAGAGTATGGTTTATGGCATAGAAGGCTTTGTCATGTTAATCTTAAAAGCATGAATAAATTGGTCACAAATAATCTAGAAACTAGATTACCTAAAAAGAATTTTCAATTACTTGACCATTGTATTTCATGCTTAAAAGGAAAAAAGCATAAATCAGGTTTTAAACTTAAGACTCACAATTCAGTAGATACTATCCTACACCTTTTACACATGGATCTATTTGGTCCAGTTAGTGTAAAGAGTCTTGACATGAAATCTTATTGTTTATTTATCACTGATGACTATTCAAGATTTTCATGAGTCTTTTTCCTTGCTCATAAACATGAGACATCTGAGATTATGAAAGACTTTGTTATTCAAATTGGAAATTTTTGTGATAAAAAGGTGAAAGTCATTAGCTGTGATAATGGTACTGAGTTTAAGAATGCCACCATGAATGAATTATGTGCACTTAAGGGTATCTCTAGACAATATATCTCACCCATAACACCTCAGCTGAATAGTGTTGCTGAAAGGAAAACTAGGACACTTATTGAGGGAGCTAGAGCCATGCTAAGTGCATATTCTTTACCTATTAGATTTTGGGCAGAAGCTGCGAATACAATGTGCTATGTGAACAATATGATTCATATTGTTAATAACTTAGGAAAGACTTCATATGAATTGTTCTCAGAGAGAGAGAGAGAGAGAGAGAGAGAGAGAGAGAGAGAGAGAGAGTGTGTGTGTGTGTGAGAGAGAGAGAGAGCCTTTTATAGGACTTTTCAAGGCATTTGGATGTCAATGTTCTATCTTAAACACCAAAGACTACCTAGGAAAATTGGATTCTAAGACCGATCATGGATGTTTTCTTGGTTATTCTAGTGTTTCAAAAGCTTATAGGATTTATAACAGAAGAACTAGAACCATTGAGGAATCCATTAATGTCATATTCAATGAACACACCAAATGTCAAGAATTCAGGGGGTGAATGGTTGTTTGATTTAGATACTTTTGTGAATTCTTTTAATGGTTTCTGTCCAGCTGTTTCAGAAGAAATACAGGTATCAACAGAAGATGTTACTAATGTTGAGAACACTGATTAGTTTGAATTTGGAAATCAAGCAAATACAAGTGCAATCCCTTCATCATTAGTTCATGATCATACCAGTTCATCAGAAGCTACAACAGTTGTGAGTCAAGATAGTTCAAGGAGTCAAACTGAAGCAGACATTCTTCAAGAAGAAGACATTCCAGTATCCTCTAAAGATCAAGACAATGTTGTACAAGCTCAAGAAATTAATTCTGGTGTAGATCAAATCAATTTGGGTGCACAACATGAAGTGGAAGATAACTCTGGTGATTCACAATTTAATTCGGGTGGTCAAGTCGAAGTTGAAGATAACTCGGTTGCACAAATTGAGATTGAAGAAAACTCTGGTGAACTACAGAACAACTCCGGTGCAGAAGCTAAAAATCTAAACAATTCTGGTGAAGCACAATTCAACTCGGGTACAGTAACTGAAGCTCATTTTGATGAACCAAGCCATGAACAACCTAGTGAAGCAACTTCTGATTCTCTATTCTTTGATGATATTGTACCTAATCAAACAAATCTTTCTACTAATATTATTGAGGAAATAAATTCATTTTAGAAGGTCACAAAACTCATCCTCCAAGTAATATTATAGGAAATTTGTATGATGGGGTCAATACTAGAAGTAGTACTGGTTTAGAAAATTTGTGTTTGTTTTCTTGCTTGATGTCCCAACTTGAGCCTAAGAATGTAGATATTTAATTGAATATAAATAGTTGGGTAGAGGATATGCAAGAAGAACTGTTACAGTTTAAGGTTCAGGAAGTAAGAACTTGGGTGGAAAGACCTGCTGATGTGAATGTGCTCGGTGTTAAATGGATATTTAATGTAAAAATGGATGATAGGGGTATTATTGTGAGGAAGAAGGCTAGACTTGTGGTTAAAGGTTATACTCAAGAAGAGGGTATAGATTATGATGGTGTCTTTTCCCCAGTTGCTAGGATAGAGGCTATTATATTGTTTTTAGCATATGTTTCCTATAAGAACTATAAGGTTTATCAAATGGATGTTAAATCAGCCTTTGTGTATGGAGTTCTTGAAGAGACAATGTATATTAGTCAGCCTCCTGGTTTCTTGGATCCTCAATACCCTGATCATGTGGTCAAATTGGACAAAGCTTTGTATGGTTTACATCAAGCTCCTAGAGCTTGGTATGACACATTGTCCAAATATTTGATTGACCATGGCTACCTTAGAGGAACTATTGATAAGACTTTATTTATTAAGACATATGGCCAGGAATAAGTGTTTGTGCAAATATAAGTTGATGATATCATTTTTGGCTCAACTAATGATGCTCTATGCAAAGAATTTGAATATGTGATGCATTCAAAATTTCAGATGAGCTCTATGGGTGAGATGTCTTTCTTTCTAGGATTATAGGTTAAGAAGTTGGATAATGGCATTTTTATCAATCAGTCTAAGTGTGTCAAATACATGTTAACTAAGTTTGGATATACTGATTGTAAATCTGCTTCCACTCTTGTTGACACTAGGGCTAAACTACATCCTGATTTAGATGGTGAGAGTGTTGATCAACATTTATATAGGTCTATGATAGGTTCTTTGATGTACCTTACTGCTAGTAGACCT
>CAJVGC010000065.1:30206375-30276124 GCA_910822075.1 Senecio squalidus | reverse complement strand
ACAAATGGTTTGGGAGATAGGGAGGTTCTGTATAAGGCATTTGTGGCAAGCTATGAAGTTTTTTTTGCTGGAAGCCTGAACCAAGCTGAACTTGCAAGAGAAGACATGGAACAACTCCATCTTGATGATATAGAGGAAATTGACCTGAAGTGGCAGATGGAAATGGTGAGTGTTAGAGCTAACATGTTCTTCAAGAGGAATGGAAGAAACAACTTCAGAAAGGAGACTAGTGATAGATGGGATTTGATAAGTCCAAAGTGAAATGCTTCAACTGTGAAGATTATGGGCATTTTGCTAGGGAGTACAGGGCACCAAGGAGGATAACAACAGTTACGAGAGAAACAATCATCAAGCTAGAGATGAACACAAGAAGCTGACTGGTACTAATGTGAAGAACGAAAAAGATGATGGAAGCTCTAGTGGAAAGGCACTGATCACCTTTGGGGAATGGGATGAAGTTATGAAGATGATATCAAGAACAAATAAGTCTCTGCTCCAATGAGTAAGATTAGTTCAATTTCCACAGATGAGGTACTTTTTAAAACTTGTTCTCTTGCTTGCTTAAATACTGTAAAATATACTAAAGAACACAATCTGAGCTTAATAAAATAAACTGATTTAATTAAATTTCATCAAAGAGAATTTATGAAAACTGAAAAGGTGTATAAAGAAAAAAAGTAACAAATGAATTTATAAGGGCAAACTGGAAAGGTTGGAAACTCAACATGAAAACTTATTTGAAAGATTTCAAAAAGTAACAAATGAATTTAAAGATGCAAAAATTCATGTTGAGAAATTCAATCTGTCCTCCAAGACTTTGAATGAAATTATAAAACATCAACTTGTGCATAAAGCAAAGGCAGGTATTGGATATAATGCAGTACCTCCTCCATTCAATGATAATTAATCAGTTAAGCCTGAATCTACATCTTTTAAGAGTGGTTTATCAGTTGAAAATTGTTTTGATAATGTTTCCGCTTTGAATGTTAAAGTAGAATTGAATAAAACTTGCTCTTTCTGTGAATAATTTGGTTAATTTGACTGCTGTTTCTAGTCTAAATAAAGCTTTTAATTTTGTAGCAGGTCAAACCTTAGAGAGTTCAAGTAATCAGGAAGATCTATGTGAAGCAATATGTGTTGAAATTTGTAGTAATGTAGAAATTATTGAGATTGAGGAAGAGATAGTTGAACATGTGCATAACTGTCTACATGAGAAATGTTTTATGTTACATGATTTGAATTTGTCTAGAGTGTATGTTAATGAATTGGTTTTAAATGAAGTTGTTGTTAATGATTCTGTGACTGAACGTGTGTTTGTTAAACCAGAAAAAGTCAAATCTAGGAAGTCAAAGAGAAAACAAAAGTGTATCACATGCAAAAAGAAGACACAAATTAGAAGAATGTTGGATGAAATCTAAAGCTAAATGTGTTTCTGAATGTGTGTCAAATTCTGACAAATTGAAATTTGGTAGAGTAAATTTTTAAAATAGCATGATTAATTATGAAAAGTCAAAGAATGTGATTGTAATGAAATTTGGTAAAATTAATCCTGAAATGTTAACTGGTTTGAAATTACCCAAGTTAAGATATTCTGTATCCGAGTTATAAAGCTTGAAAATTGATGGTAATATGTTTAAATCGGGTAAAATGAAAATTAAATTTGGTAAACATGTTTTCAAGAATAACTATGGTGAACAAAATTTTAATTCGGAGAAACAAATGTTTAAGTCGGGTAAAATTTTGAATTCACAATATAACTCAGATGTAGAAATTTTTAATTCAGGTTAATTCGGATTATGAAACTTATATTCCAAAAAGAAAGATGCGTGATCATTTTAAATTTAACAAGTTTAAAAGATTGAATTCCAAGTTTACAAAAGCTTGGATACCAAAATCTCACTGAAAAAATGATTATGTGCAAGAGCAATCCACTGATACAGAAGAGAATATTTGGGTAGTGGATGTTCTAAACATATGACTGGGAATATCAAGTTGCTACAAGATTTCATTGCATTCATTGGTGGAAATGTTTCTTTTGGAGGAGATTTGGGTGGCACAATCACAAGCCAAGGAAAAGTTACAAATGGTCCATTGACTCTGGAGCAGGTTAATTTTGTGAAAGAATTGAACTGTAACTTTCTTTCAGTATCTCAGGTATGTGACAATGAGTATACTACTGCTTTCACTTCAGACTTTTTCTATATTCTTAAACGTGAATATGTCATACCACCGGACATGATTGTTTTGAAAACACCAAGATGTGAGGACATGTATATTTTAGATATGAAGAATGTTCAATCTACTGAATCTTCAAACTATTTCATATCTAAAACTATTGAAAAAGAGTCTGGTTTATGGCATAGAGGGCTTTGTCATTTTAATCTTAAATGCATGAATAAATTGGTCACAGATAATCTAGAAACTGGATTTCCTAAAAAGAATTTTCAATTACTTGACCATTGTATTTCATGTTTAAAAGGAAAAAAGCATAAATCAGGTTTTAAACTTAAGACTCACAATTCAGTAGATACTATCCTACACCTTTTACACATGGATCTATTTGGTCCAGTTAGTGTAAAGAGTCTTGGCATGAAATCTTATTGTTTATTTATCACTGATGACTATTCAAGATTTTCATGAGTCTTTTTCCTTGCTCATAAATATGAGACATCTGAGATTATGAAAGACTTTGTTATTCAAATTGGAAATTTTTGTGATAAAAATGTGAAAGTCATTAGCTGTGATAATGGTACTGAGTTTAAGAATGCCACCACGAATGAATTCTGTGCACTTAAGGGTATCTCTAGACAATATATCTCACCCATAACACCTCAGCAGAATGGTGTTGCTGAAAGGAAAACTAGGACACTTATTGAGGGAGCTAGAGCCATGCTAAGTGCATCTTCTTTACCTATTAGATTTTGGGCAGAAGCTGTGAATACAATGTGCTATGTGAACAATATGATTCATTAGGAAAGACTTCATATGAATTGTTCTCAGAGAGAGAGAGAGCATTTTATAGGATTTTTCAAGGCATTTGGATGTCAATGTTCTATCTTAAACACCAAAGACTACCTAGGAAAATTTGATTCTAAGACTGATCATGGATATTTTCTTGGTTATTCTAGTGTTTCAAAAGCTTATAGGATTTATAACAGAAGAACTAGAACCATAGAGGAATCCATTAATGTGATATTCAATGAATACACACCAAATGTTAAGAATTTAGGGGGTGAATGGTTGTTTGATTTAGATACTTTTGTGAATTCTTTTAATGGTTTCTGTCCAACTGTTTCAGAAGAAATACAAGTATCAACAGAAGATGTTACTAATGCTGAGAACACTGATGAGTTTGAATTTGGAAATCAAGCAAATACAAGTGCAGGCCCTTCATCATTAGTTCATGATCATACCAGTTCACCAGAAGCTACAACAGTTGTGAGTCAAGATAGTTCAGGGAGTCAAACTGAAGCAGACATTCTTCATGAAGAAGACATTCCAGTATCCTCTAAAGATCAAGACAATGTTGTACAAGCTCAAGAAATTAATTCTGGTGTAGATCAAATCAATTTGGGTGCACAACATGAAGTGGAAGATAACTCTGGTGATTCACAATTTAATTCGGGTGGTCAAGTCGAAGGTGAAGATAACTCGGGTGCACAAATTGAGATTGAAGAAAACTCTGGTGAACTACAGAACAACTCTGGTGCAGAAGCTAAAAATCTAAACAATTCTGGTGAAGCACAATTCAACTCTGGTGCATAAACTGGAGCTCATTTTGATGAACCAAGCCATGAACAACCTAGTGAAGCAACTTTGGATTCTCTATTCTTTGATGATATTGTACATAATCAAACAAATCTTTCTACTAATATTATTGAGGAAATAAATTCATTTTAAAAGTTCACAAACTAATATAGTGAAAACGGTTTTAAAAAAATTTTCAAAAATTTTCGAAACCAAACTATAACCAAGGCTTTTTCGGAAAATCATTTATGGGTTCAAACTTTAGCGAATTAATTTCGCGATTGCATGATTATTTTTAACTATGCATGACCTGATCACTCATGCCTAGTTCAAAATGAATTATGCAAGGACGGAACGTAATTATTATTGTTAACGGTTTTTGAGTCAAAAATTCCCGGTCTTATCCTTTCCCGATTCTCACGCGACTGACCCGTGCATGCATTTCATTACACATTTCCTTTACTAATTTTGTGTCTCCACGTACTTACGAAACTCGTTGTTCGCATATCCGTCATGTCTCACTCTTCATGTTCGCGATCACCGTCACGATCCCAGTCCCGTTCACTACCACGAGCTGCTTCGTCTCGCGAGGCTTCTGAGGGCCAGACCGCCTCTGAAAGCAAACGCCATCAGACTACCGATCCCACGGAGGATACCTCCATGGCGATCTCTAGTAGCATCGGGTCCAGCCCGAGGACGGTACTACCACCCCCTCCACCGGTACCCGTTGCCGCACCACCCCAGTACCAGGGGCCCCGTACCAGGTTGACCGCGCGAAAGCAGGTCATCCTCCCGGGCCGCCTACCTGAACGGATGGTCGGACACCAGGCCGGTACATCCCGACCCACACCATCCCACCTCCCGTTCGGTCACCCGCACCCCGAGGGTCCGCGTCCTTCCATGTTGGACCATTACACATGGGAGAGACAACTCGAGCGCGAGGAGATGCAACGTGCCCGCGACGTTGAGGCAACCAGGCAGAGGATGCCGCCTACTCTTCAGCCTCCCCCACCGGCCGCATTCCTCCACCTGCAACGCGAGGTTCGGGGACTTGCACAGGAGACCCAGCAGCAGGGGCTCCTTATCAGCGAGGTCACCGATGTTGCGCATCAGTTGTCGGAGCAGTCGTTGCGGGTCATCGCATCGACTCGAGCTACGGCACGAACCGTGCAGCACCTCGTTGGGGTGTGTCTAGCGATGGGTACGTTGATTGCGGTCATGGTGGCCAAGATGTTTTTGGAGAGGCGTCATTAGTCATTTCCTTTGTATTGTACTGTACTTAGCTTAGTCGTAATTTTCCCATTGTACACGACTTGAGCTACTTATCTTATTATTTTCCCATGTATTGTACTTGTATTTTCCATTTAGTATTTTGTACCAAACTTTATGTTATTAATGGAAATCTCTGTCTTTTATTATTCTTACTTGTCTTGTCGTGTGAATCCTTTATTATTGTCAATCTTATACTTCTATCTCTTAAATCGTTGTCGTGCGTGTGCTATTATATCCTTTGTTTGCTCCTTAACCATTATCATTATTAGCAGTCATTATATTACACTCTTTACCGCTCGCGCTTATTCGTGCGTTCTAAACTTTTCTCTTTTCTGTTACAGAATCATGCCTCCTAAGCGCTCTAACGTTATCCTTATCGCTGAGCAAGTTGCTACCCAACTGAACGCGGCTATGCCCGACATGATCGCCCAGATCACTGCAGGGATCAACGCCAATGTCAACAACCATCAACAGCAACATCAACAGCAACAACAGCAGCAGCAGCATCAACAACATCAGAACAACAACAACCAGAACCAGAACCAACACCCAAACCCTCCTGCGTGCAACTACAAGAGCTTCATGGCGTGTAAGCCAAAGGAGTTTCACAGCACAACTGGTGCTGTAGGACTGCTCCAATGGTTCGAGAGTATCGAATCAGTCCTACACATCAGCTGATGTGCTGAAGCCAACAAGGTGGAGTACGCCTCTTGCGTATTCCATGGCCGAGCTTTATCGTGGTGGAACGGTGTTGTTCAAACCCGAGGGCGTGAGACTGCATACGCTCTTTCCTGGAATGCTTTCAAGAACCTACTCATCGAAGAATACTGCCCAAGAGGGGAAATCAAGAAGCTCGAGGCTGAGCTGTGGGACCACAAGATGATCGGCAACGACATCGAGAAGTACACCACCCGGTTCCACGAGCTCGCCCGGCTAGTTCCAAGGCTGGTAACCCCTGAGGAAAACCGGATCGATCTTTACATCTCTGGTCTTGTTCCGGAAATCCGTGGCATGGTCATCTCATCTGAGCCCCAGACATTGCAGAGCGCTATCATCTTAGCTCATCGTCTCACCAGCAACCTCCTCACCGCTCCTGCATCTTCCAAGAAGGAGTCGGGTGAGAAGAGGAAGTCTGAGCAGACCCCAAGGAGAAGCGACCGAAACAAGAAGGCCCGTAGCACCCGCAATTTCGCCGTGACTGCCGCACCTGCACCTGCATTAGCCCCGACGCCACCTACTGGACCAGGCCTTACTCCGGACCGAACCCAAAGTGCAACAAGTGCAACTTTCACCACCACGGGAACTGCCCGGTATGCTTAAGATGCCAGAAGGTGGGCCATTTTGCCAAGTACTGCCCAGACAAGACAATCATCCCGGTTCCGAAGCCGACGTGCTTCGAGTGTGGAAGCGACCAACACCTCCGAAACACCTGCCCTAGACTGCACCGAACTCAGCAGAATCAGGGTGGACAAGGTAGGGTTCGTGCTTTTGCACTTACAGCTGAAGAGGCACGTCAGGACCCCAATGCAGTTACGTGTACGTTTTCCATCAATGATCACTTTGCTTCCGTACTATTCGATTCAGGAGATGAGAGAAGCTTTATTTCCTTAGAATTTAGACCCCTCATTAACCTAGTATCTAAAGTTCTTAAGGATAGCTTTACCGTCGAATATGCTAACGGCCAAGAGTTCGAAGCTAAGGATATAATCTTAGGATGTTCACTATGCTTATCTGACAAAATTTTCCCCATCGATCTAATTCCTATCAAGCTTTCAAGCTTTGACGTTATCGTTGGAATGGACTGGCTATCTCGTTTTCGAGCCGAGATCGTGTGTTTCAACAAACTCATTCGTATCCCTCTTTCAGACAGTGAAACTCTCGTTGTTCAGGGAGACAAGCCTGGACGACAAATTCGCATCGTATCTTCCATAAAAATGCGCAAGTACCTCGAGAAGGACTATGACGCATTCCTCGCTCATGTCGTCGAACGTAAATCTACAGAAAGCCGAGTCCAAGACATTCCCGTAGTCAAGGATCATCTAGAATTCTTTCCTGAGGATTTGCCTGGGCTACCGCCGCATCGACAAGTGGAATTCCGAATAGACCTTGTTCCTAGCGCAGCACCGGTTGCCAAGACACCGTACCGTTTAGCACCACCCGAAATGCAAGAACTGTCAAAACAGTTGCAGGAACTCTTAGACCATGGTCTTATTCGCCCGAGTTCGTCCCCCTGGGGAGCCCCAATCCTCTTTGTCACAAAGAAAGAAGGATCCTTTCGTATGTGCATCGATTATCGTGAACTGAACAAGCTGACCGTCAAGAACCGATACCCACTCCTGAGGATCGATGACCTGTTCGACCAGTTGCAGGGTGCAACTTACTTCTCAAAAATCGACCTACGATCGGGTTATCACCAGGTTCGTGTCACTGAGACCGACATTCCTAAAACCGCATTCCGAACTCGTTACGGTCATTACGAATTTCTTGTCATGCCTTTTGGTCTGACCAATGCACCAGCTGTGTTCATGGACCTAATGAACAGGGTGTGTAGGCCATACCTAGACAAATTCGTTATCGTATTCATAGACGACATTCTCATCTACTTAAGGAACAAGGAGGATCATGCGAAACACCTTAAGCTTATTCTAGAACTCCTCAGAGATCAGAAATTGTACGCCAAATTCTCGAAGTGTGAATTCTGGCTCCGGGAAGTACATTTCCTTGGTCATGTGGTCAACCAAGAAGGGATTCATGTAGATCCATCTAAGATCGAAGCGATCGAGAAATGGAAAGCCCCGACGACTCCTACGGAAATCCGTCAATTCCTAGGGTTGGCTGGCTATTATCGAAGGTTCATCGAGAATTTCTCGAAGATTGCTAAGCCCCTCACCGAGCTCACTCAGAAAGACAAGGAATTCATTTGGGGAAAAGAACAGGAAGATTCCTTCCAGAAACTCAAACATCGGCTATGTCATGCACCGATTTTGTCCCTGCCGGAGGGCACGGATAACTTTGTAGTGTTTTGCGATGCATCCCATCAAGGACTTGGGTGTGTCCTAATGCAGAAAGACAAAGTCATCGCATACGCTTCTAGGCAGCTGAAAGTGCACGAGCAGAACTACACGACACACGACTTAGAGCTGGGAGCCGTTGTGTTCGCTTTAAAAATCTGGAGACACTACTTGTACGGTACTAAGTGTACGGTTTTCACCGATCATAAGAGTCTCCAGCACATTCTAGACCAGAAAATGCTCAACATGAGGCAACGTAGATGGATAGAGCTGCTAAGTGACTACGACTGCAAGATCAAGTACCACCCGGGTAAAGCAAACGTAGTAGCAGATGCCCTGAGTCGGAAGGAAAGGGTAAAGACATCTCGAGTTCGAGCATTGGGTATTCAGATTCAGACAAGTCTCCGAACGCAGATCGTAAATGCACAACAAGAAGCGTTGAAACCCGAGAACATTAAGGTCGAGACGCTGCACAACCATGAAAAGGAATTCGAACGCAAGTCCGACGGAATCTACTACTTCAAGGGCCGAGCAGGGATTCTGAAATCTGAAGATCTTCGTAAACTCATTTTGGACGAGGGCCACCGATCTCGATATTCCATCCATCCAGGATCCGACAAGTTGTATAAGGATCTACGAGAATATTATTGGTGGTCGGGCATGAAGAAGGATATCGCCTTGTATGTAGCCAAGTGCCTTACTTGCTCCAAGGTCAAGGCGGAATATCAAAAGCCCTCAGGTCTACTTCAGCAACCGGATATTCTCATGTGGAAGTGGGAACAAATCTCTATGGACTTCATCACCAAGTTGCCCCGTACGGCTAAGGGTAACGACACGATTTGGGTCATCGTGGACCGTTTGACAAAGTCCGCTCATTTCTTACCGGTACGAGAGAATCACTCGATGGAGAAATTCGCTCAAATCTACATCAAGAGATCGTCTCCCGTCACGGAACACCTCTCTCCATCATCTCCGATAGGGATAGTCGATTCACGTCCCGTTTTTGGAATGCCCTTCAGAAATCGCTAGGGACGCGACTAGACCTCAGCACTGCATACCACCCTCAGACCGACGGTCAGAGTGAAAGGACGATCCAAACGCTTGAAGACATGCTAAGAGCGTGTGTAGTTGACTTCGGAGGAAGTTGGGACGCTCACCTCCCTTTGGTCGAGTTCTCCTATAACAACAGCTACCATGCCAACATCAAGTGCGCACCATTCGAGGCCCTATATGGACGCAAGTGTCGGTCACCGCTTTGTTGGCTAGAAGCTGGCGATCGACAACTTACGAGGCTCGACATCGTCCAGGAGACCATTGACAAGATCACCACTATCCGTGAAAGACTGAAAACATCCCGTACCCGGAAGAAGAGCTACGCAGACAACCGGAGAAAACCCCTCGAGTTCCAAGTTGGCGATAGAGTGCTTCTCAAGGTATCGCCATGGAAGGGGGTAGTCCGCTTCGGGAAGCGCGACAAACTAAGCCCAAGGTACACCGGTCCATTTGAGGTCATAGAGCGTATCAGTCCCGTTGCTTATCGTCTTCAACTCCCCCAAACTCTCTCGAACGTTCATAATGTCTTCCATTTCTCACACTTGAAAAAGTGTCTATCTGATGAGACCATCGTCGTCCCTCTTGACGAGGTCAAAATCGATAACAAACTCAATTTCATCGAAGAACCGCTTGAGGTTGTTGACCGCGAGGTCAAACAACTCAGGCGTCGTGTTCCTATTGTCAAGGTTCGGTGGAATTCCCGACGTGGTCACGAATTCACGTGGGAACGTGAGGACCAAATCCGTCAGAAGTATCCACATTTGTTCGAGAACACCTCTTCATGATGGTACGAACTAAATTTCGGGACGAAATTTCTTTCAACCCGGGGAAAATGTGACAACCGTCCAATTTCAGGTGCATTTTATACTCTATGTCTCTCTTACTGTCATTCGTTGTCTTTAACTGTACATTTACCGGAAACGCGTCAGTGTCGGAATCACACCCGAAATCAATTTATATAAGTCGTAATACCAAGAAAACACCTAATGAACTTTCCTAAGTTCATAACGTATCATAATTAAGAACTTTTAGTTAACGGAAAAGTCCAACGAAACAATAACGCAAAAGCGAAAAATCACAAAAATCTTTACAAAATAGGTCCAGGACGACGCACACACACCTTGTGCGGCGTCCTGGATGGACCAAATCCGAAATTTATTTGAATTGTTGCTTGTCTTGGTTACTACAACTTTTAAACCCAATCAAACTCGTTTTTAGGCACTCATTACTGCCACTTGACAGTCCCAACCCACCCCATTACTACTTTTCTTTCTTTTCTTTCATTTTATCATTTTACATAAACCAAAAACAAAAACACACACACAAACTCTCTCAAAACTCCCCTCATTTCCCGAGATTTCCAGCCACAAAAACTCAAGTTTTAACCATAAAAAACGTTTGAACAATCAAGGGAAGCAAGGGGGAGCTAATTATTTTCGGTTTCAAGCTTTTCTACCGATTTTGGAGCTCTAAATCCGTCAAAAACACCATCCATCCACTTCCATCCGGTAGAAATCACTCTTTTATCATTATTTACTGTTTTAATAACTTGCATGTAAGATCTAAAGCTTTAAAACAAGTTTTTACAAAGATTTGTAACATTTTATGGACAAAAACGATTTTTAACCGAAATAATATTTAGATCTATGATTTTATGGTTAATAATGCTTTAGAAACTGTGAAAATGAAGTTTTATTAAGTATTGAATCATTGCATGTCGGAATCTATGGTTAAAATAAACGTTTTGCACGAAAAACACCAAAAACCCAACCTGTGCGCCGTCCTTAAGGACCAGGACGACGCAACGGGGGTATTTTGGCTCTGTGCGTCGTTCCTAAGGTCCAGGACGACGCACATGTCTGCCAGAATTCCCGAAAATTTGTCGTTTGGACGTTTTAAGCTAGTGTACACCGCTGACTTTTTGAAACATAATATTTGGGACTGAGTTTGGTAAAAATAATAACATTGGTGACTTGTATGGAACTATTTGGACTAAAATGGTCTTGTTTTAAGTACGGTGTTTTGTGAGCGGAAGTGAAATTTGGATTTTTGGATATGAAATTTGGGCGCGGAAGCGCTGCCCAAATTTCGTTAGAAATATCCAAACCACTTCAGCGAGCAAAATTACTTGTAACACGACAATAATAAACGTTAAATTGGACTTTCGGACTAAAACATAACGTTAACCGTTTCGGACTATTTTGGACAATTTAGACCTTGACACTTAAAGTTTAACAAAAATTCATATATTATATTATATAAAATAACATAATGAGATAATGACACTTGAACTATCTTGGTATTATTAGGCGTTCCGTGATTCCCGGCTCTCGTTTCCGACCTTTTTACGAGTTCTTATTCTTCGTAACCCGTGAGTTACAACCCCTTTACTTATTTTATTTTTACATAACTTTTGGGGGAAACATAAGATCTATTTGTCTTTGGAAACTTTTATGAACTTTTGCAACTGTATGAACTTATGAAACTATTACGAACTATTGATCTATTTTGGAAACTTTGTGAAACTCATATGCGTAAACATTGTATTGCCCCTAATGGGTTATTTTAAACTTACTGGCTTGCCCCCTAATTGGTTAAACTTAATTAAGATTACTTGTATGCGAGACCAACCCTTGATGAGGATATAACACGATTCTTAAGTGCCTACTATCATTTTTGAAACAAAATTACATTAGTGCCCGGTTTTAGCTCTTCACACTATTAGCTTTGTTAAGCCGTTTAGTAATAATGGGTATCGATACTTAGGAAAGAACCGTTCCTTACTTAGATGGCAGTCTAAGTACATATTACTATGATCTTTTATACTCCTCGTAGATAGTGCGGGGTAAGGGGCCTCTCGGTTGGATAATCGGTTTAGTGTGTACACTTATGTAATATAATGCCAAGAGGTTGATACAAGATTCTAATTAGTTACTTATCTACACATATACACTCTTTTAGCGATTGATTCCGCAACTCTTTTAGCGATTGATTCCACAACTCTTTTAGCGATTGACTCTGCGAATATTATTTTACTAAGTATTGTTCTACTTGCCTTTGTACAAACTGTAGGGTATTGTTATGCCCCGTTGCTTCGAAACTTTAAAAGTATATATATTTAAGTGATTGTATCCGCTGTCTTTCTTTTATGAAACTCTTTACTTATATATACTTCACCGAACTTTTGTCGAGAAACTTAAACTGTAACTCACTCACTACTTTATTGTAGTTGACACTTTATCTTATGTTTCAGGAAATTAAGTGTAAGGATGAAGTGCATGGCATGTACGGGTCAGGATGGTTGCGTGAGATTCATATTGGGAAAAGACCTGTTCATTTATTTTGGGAATTTTATTTGAAACTTTTATTATGTATTTGTGTTGAAACGTTAAATGACTTGGTTGTCTTTTGAATTTGTAAACTCTTTTATTATTAAATCAATGACTTGAAATCGTTATGTTTTGTTTTAACCCGTGTAATGGTATTCCAGCTCTTCGCACCTCGTGTTTCCGCTTTAGCGGGGTGTGACACAAGAATTGATTAAGTTTGATAGAATATCACGTCCTTTTTAAATTATTAAAACCAGCACTTTATGAATTTTTTTACACAAATTGAACTCTAATAAAAATACAAGTTACTGCATTTTACAAAACATTTCATTTCTGAAGCAAATTTCCTCTTATGAACTAATTTATGGAAGTTCTGGAATATAAGTTTTTGATTTTTGAAATTGAAATTTTGTTTTTTAAACAATTTCAAGATTAACTGCTGGTTTGAAATGATTTAGTTCAGGTGTTAAGAATTTAACCCACAAAGATTTGAACGAGTTAATTTTGATTATGTTTAATTCGGGTATTAAAATTTTAGGTCGGGTATTAATTTAATTTTTGTCTGGTAATACCTTTGACTTTTTTGAGTCTGGTAATACCTTTGACTTTTTTGTCGGGTATTAAGTTTATTTAAGTCTGGTACTTGAGTTGACTTTTTTGACCTTAAGTTTATGTCTTTAATTTTTAAGTCTGGGTTAAAAAAATGTTGTTTTATTTTAACTCTGTGACATTATTTTAGATCAGATAACTTTTTGGTGGAAAATAAAATATAATATTCCCCTAATTTATTTTTAATACTTTTTTAAATAATCATTTTAAATTCATGCAAATTGCATCTCTTATCCGGATCAAAATTGCTAATCTCAATAAAAGTTTTATCATTTCTTTTCTCTGGCGATCTGCATTAGAGCGTTTCTTTAGATTTTTTAGTGCCTCTGAGTTAGTTTTAGAGTGTTTTCCAGTTTTTAGAGTTGTTTTCCCCCGTTTTCTGAGTTTATTAAGGTATTTTCATTTTTGTTATATGTTTAATCAATATCATTCTTTTATTTTAATACTAATGATTTGTAGCTGATTTCAGATGACTTTCCCTTACAAACCAAATCATAATGTGGCTGCATTCTTAGATATGGGCAATTCTGAGGTTGATGAAGATTGGAGGTAATTCTGGGATTCTTGATAAATTCAAACCTGAGATTTGCCATCTCAGAAAGCCCCGTGTTATATAGAGATATTCTCCAGGAATTTTGGCAGAATGCAAGGTTTGCCATAGTTAATGGTGTAAGGACTGTGACATCCACTGAGCAAATGGAAGTTGTTACCATTACCGAAGATGTGATGAGGAGAGTTTTGCAGTTGAGTGATGTTGATGGTTTGGAGAGGTTAGACATGGAGGAAATAAAGAATGTCTGTAGACAAACTGAGTATGAAGGTGATTTCTCAGAAAGCATGGTAAAGAAGATAAGAGTCTTATTCAATTGGAGATATCTCATCCATTACCTGGTGTGTTGCATATATGGGAGGTCTGGGGGTTTTGATGAGATGAATCAAACATTAGCATCTGCTTTTTTTTTGTATGAATAATCAAAGAAGACTTAATTTTTCTGGATTTATTATAGACTGCATGCAAAGAATGGCTGAAGGCAGTTCACAGAAGTTTCTTCTCTATCCAAGATTCCTTCAGATCATTCTGCAATCTGAAGTTCAAGGACTGATACTTGAAGGTTCTACGCTCAAAGATGAAAACATGAACAGGAAAATAATGAATAATATGAGAAAGTCATTCCCCAAGGAAAGAGTGGTATTCTCTAGGCAATTCACTCCTTTCTTCCCACCTATGATCAACCAGACACGAGTAGCAATACAAATGTATTTGGATCTACAAGGCCAGTGGGGAGAGAATGTGCAACAAGAAGAAGAACAACAACAACAACAAGCAGAACAATAACAACAACAACAAGCAGATCAACCTGAATCTCCTGTAATTCCTATTCCATCCCCTCCACCTAAATCACCTATTGTTGAGCAACCTCAAGGAAGTGGTGAAAGAGGTGAATGGTTCTATACAGTTGAGGAGAGTCAAGCGTTGCATAATCTGGCTGCTTCACACACTGTTTCTTCTGCAGTTCCACCTCCTTTTGTTCAAAAGGATGCTTTTTCTAGCACTCCTGTTAATGTATAGACCTCAAGAAAGAAAGGGGGAGCAGGGATTGGTATGTTGACAATCCTGGAGTTGACAAAGAAAAATGAGGCTTTGGAGGAGTTGGTGAAGAAACAAAGCTCAATGATTAATAAATTAAGATGGAAGCATGCTTCAAATGCTGTTATCAGAGAGCAGTTGAGGAATAAGTGCAAAATATCTCTTCCAAGAAAGCTGGTAGTATTAAAGGAAAGGAGAAAATCACAGAGTTTACCTCTGGTGAAGAAATATTTTACATCGCGTGAAGATTTAATCAAGTTTGGTGATGATCAAGATAAATCGGATGAAGATTTAATCAAGTCTCGTGATGACCAAGATAAATCGGGTGAAGTAGAGATTAAATCGGGTGAATATATTCTTAACTCTCGTGATGAAGAGGAAGTGGAAAATGTGGATGTTGAGAAAAATGTCAAGAAGTTTAGGGCTGTGGATTAGTTTGGGGAGACAATAGATCAAGAGAAACTTGAGAAGCATTTTGAGGGATCATATGAAGGCATAGTTGATGTCAATGCTGAAGAGACATTCACTGTTTACATTAAGGAAAGGAATCATGAGTCTATTCATGCATATGACATTAAGACCACACGGAGCGGGCTAGATTGTGGCTCGTTGTGGCTTTGACAACGAGCAGCGAGGCTCGTTATCACTCCGTTTCTGCTCGTTGTCCGGGTCGTTGTGGGCGACCGTTGTCACCACAACGGCTCGTTTTTGAATATTAATTTTTTTTTACTCGAACGGTATTATTACCGTTTAAATATATATATTTAATTTTTTTTTTTCCCAAATTTCACCTATAAATACAACCACATTTTAACCAAAAAAATCACACCTTCTTTCAACAATCTTATTCTCAATCTCATACAATCTCATACCAATCCCAATCTTAACCAAAATGTCTTCATCTTCTTCAAACGCTCCCCAAACAAACACAAACAATCCTTCGACGCCACAATCAAAAACACCATCCGGTTTCGCTAACTACCACGGCACAACAAACGTCCTATTTTCACCCCAAATACCAAACTTTAACCCACAACAACAACAACAAATTCTAAACACCTTTTTAGCGCAACAACCGCAACAACCGCACCAACCTCAACAACAACAAATGTTCAATCCCGAACAATTTGCAATGCATCAACAACTTATGATGCCACACCAATATTCTTTTTTCCCCCAACAACAATCACAGTTTTTTACCCAACAATCCCAAACTTTTTATCCCCAACAAACACAATTTCCAACCGATCAATCACAAAGCCGAGTTCAAGAAACTCAAGAAATCGTCCAAGAAACCGACGATGTGGTCGAAGAAACGCGACGAAAGTCCACTTCTAATCCGAAAAGGAAAAAGACGTGCAAAAAAGTTTTATGGTCGGAAAAAGAGGAGGTCCTTTTGGCAAAGATGTGGTGCCACATTTCCGAAGATGCCGACAAACGAAACGCCCAACCCGACGCAACATTTTGGAAACGGATTGTTTCGGGTTACAACAAAGAAACGAGGGCGCTAAAATTGGGGGAGAGAGGCAAGGAGTCCATCAACAGCAAGTTTACGACGATGAGTGCCTTGGTTAAGAATTTTATCGGCCACCATGCGGAGGCTTTAAGAATTCGGCAAAGCGGGACCGACGACTCGAAGGTTATCGAGGGGGCTCGTCAAATGTACTATGAGACGGAGGGTTCGCAGTTTAGGCATATGGGGGCGTGGGAAATCTGGAGAGATCACAGCAAATGGCGTTCATTTGTCAAATTAGATACTTTAGTCGAGACCGTCAACCTAGACGACGTTGACATAGCGGATGATATATTAGCGGATGATCAACAAGAACGACCTCCAGGAAAAAAAAGAGGTAGTAAAAGAAAAGAATCATCCGACGCCTCCGATAAGGCACAAACATCTTCGTCGTCGACGCTTTGTGGGCTCATCGCGACACACTTGAAAAAAATTACAAAGACAAAAAAAGATACCGCGCAAAAAAAGGCACAAACACTCTTTGCACAAGAACAAGCGACTTTAGCAAGTACAAGAAGAGACGATATGTTGTTTCTTTAACAGAGCACAGAGGGGTTGCCGCGAGCACAAGCGGAGTGGATCGAAGCGGAGAAAATAAAAATCCAAGAAAAATATAGGATGATTTAGCTTAGTATTTATTTTAGTTTTAATAATTTGTATTGTTTTAATTATTTGTATTGTTTTTTATTTATCTTATTTACATGTTTTAATTATTAGTTTTAATAATTTATATTGTTTGAATTATTTATTTATCTTATATTTAAATGTTTTAAAAGAAAAAATAAAAATAAAAAACTGGGTCCCACAACTCCCACAATCACCACAATCCTTATTATTATACCACCCAAAATCTCACAATCCTCATTCTCACTGCCACGTCAGCAAAAGTAATCCCACAATTACCACAACCCTCATTATCACTCCGGGCGCTCTAATAACCAATGGAATGAAGAAGTAGGAGGGGAGAAGGTGGTTATAGACATTGATAGTGACAAGGAGGAGGATGAAAATGTAGAAGTGATAGTGAAGGAGGAAGAAGTAGAGAGAGCAGCTGAAGGGACTCCTGAAGTAGGTGCTAGCAGTGTTAAGCAAGGAGGAAGGGTAAAGAGTAGAGCATTGAAGTCTTCAACACTAGTACCTTCAAATGTTGTCAATCTTAAGAAGAAGATGCTTGAGTATAAAAATATGTTCTTAGAGAAGAATTACAAGCTTCATCTGAAGAACTATTTAGTAACAGTTGGTGGGTTGTCATCTAGGTATGTTGGAAAAATGAAAGTTGAGACTTTGGAGAAAAACTGGCTAGATGTTCAAACCAAAGTCATGGTAAGGGATCTGAGATCAAAAAGAGAGAAGAAGATAGAGGAGGAGATGATCAAAAGACAATCAGTAAGGGCTACTGAAAATGTTGAAATGAATGTTGAAAGTCCAAGAATAGAAGAAACTGAAGCTCCAATTGATCCTCATGTTCAAACTGGTGAGGGATCTTCTTCAAAAACTGTTGATCCAAGTCAGATTGTTACATTGAAGTCTCTTGTTGAGAAACAGAGTCAAGATGTCCAATCAAAGACTAAGGTAAAGCAAGAAGATGATCCTTTTGCTGAATACATGGAGAAGGAGTCTTGGTTTGCAAAGCCCCCTCAACATGAAGATCCAGTTCCTGCTCAATCTTCTAAATCCACATTGCCAGAAGATTACTATGTAGATGATCTTGCTGTCACAGCCATGATTGAAGAATTTTCCAATTGGATTGATGATACTGCAACTGATGGAGGGATTTAGACCAGTATGGGTTTCCTATTGATGCTGCTGATACTTCAGCTCAAGGAGAGGGCAGTGCTTCACGATCTAGGATAAAGAAGGTATCCCAGGAGGAGTTGAGGGAAGAAAGAGAGGAACTAATGAACTTGAAGAGAGGTATTCTTCCACCTATAGTTGGTTGGAGGTTTGATCATTACACTGGTGCTATTTTTATCAAAAGAAAAAGCAGAACTGGTACAATGCCTCAGTCCTTCAATACAACTGAAAAGCTCATGAAAATATCTATAGAAGATCCCAGAAGACTCTGTCGGTTGAAGATGGTGAACCATGGTCAGTATGCACACGGATATGATTAAGAAAGGTTCATCCATGAATGTGCTACAAATTTTGCCAACTTTGGAAAGAAGTTCAGAGCTAAAAGGAAGAGAATGACTATGTTCATTGCTCCCATGAAGAAGGTCAAAGTTGTGCATCAAAAGCCCAAGATACTCAGATGGTGGGTTGATTATGAAAGTGATGAGATTGTGCTGAGCAGAGAAGATAAAGAGGATGAGAGGCTCTATCATATTTCTGATCTAAAAGAGCTCTCTAATGTTGATATTCTTACTATTTCCAACGTTCCACTTGATAAACTACAACCTGATGATAAAGAAGGAAGGATGGCAGTTGAATATGTAGCGTGGGAGGTTGATAAAACAAGAAGGGGTGCAAGAGATGGAAGGTAGAAACTGATATTGGTTTGGAAGATGGGAATGGAGCTTATACTAGCAAGATGAACATTTTGGAAGCATCATCCAAGGGGGAGATTGTTGGAGCATACAAGATTGATGTTGAAGCTTCCAAATATCTTAATCACTTTTGATAGTGTTAGTTATTTAGTTCGAATGAATATTGTTCATCACCCGAACTAAATATTAGTGTGTAATCTCAGGAAGACTTTAGGTCGGGTGAACTAACTCTTCACCAGAGTTAAGTTCAAGTTCACCCGAACTAAAGTTAACCGATGATTTAATTATTAGTTCACCCGAAGTGTTTCTAAATAAACATAAGGGTGATTATAATGTAATAGTTAGTTAGCCTAGCCTATAAATAGTGGTGAAAGTAGTGCAGGATTGTGAGTTTGAGAATCATTTACCCTGTAACAAAATTTCCCGCCAATTAAAGGCTTTGAAATAATATCTTCAACCGTTGAATCCTTGTTCTAAATTCATTTAGTTTTGATCAATAACTTGATATTCCGCAACTAGTTATTGATTCCTTACATTGAGTGATTAGCTTAAGTATTGATCAGACCTGACAAACAATTTTTAATATGAATGAACGAAAACATTATAAAAGAATTACCAGTGACAATGAAACAAAGGAAAACACAAGTGAGTAAACTTGTGTGCTAGAGGATAGACATAAACCGAGAGGGAAATGATGATCATGATCTGCTCCTCCTTTGCTTGCTGATCGACGAACATGAGAATGAAGGGGAAGAAATCGAATAGTGGCTATGGTTTCTTGGAGGTCGATCGAAACAGAAAAGGGTAAAAGGGTTTAAAAAAAAAGGTTTTGGCCGATTGGGGTGTTTTGGGATCGGGTTGGGTTGATTTTTTGAATTTTTCAAATGGGTTTTGGATCATTTAGTTAACTAGTTAGATCATGGATAACAATATGTATCAATTTCATGATTCAACAAGTCGGGTTTTGTGACAACCGTCTAAATTTCAGGTAAAATTCGTACTCTATATCCTTGAAATGTCTGTTATTGTCTTTAACCGTAATTTTACCGAAAACGCGTCGGTGTCGGAATCAAAATTCGGAATCTATAAATAAGTTCAAATACCAAGAAAACACATAAGGAACTTTCCTAAGTCCATTTCGTATAAAAATCGGAAACTTTCAACTAACGAAAAGGCTTAACGATAACAAAAACGTAAAACGAAAAATGCTGAAAAAGAACCAGGACGCCGCCCTAAGGAAACCAGGACGACGCCCTGGCGGGCAGATTCGAAATTTGTGAGCCTTTAAGCTCAATCTCGATGGCTACACCATCCAACCAGCCGGCTAAGCTCGGTTGGACCTGATATCGCTCAATTATATGCATATCTTATCGCGATATTTGTTATGTTTTTGTGTCAAAACCTAATGGATAGGACTCGTATTACTTATGTTGGTGTAACCTTTATGTTTTAGGTGTTTTAATATGTTTGGAATAAAAAGAAGTTGTTTCGGGACTAAATGAGGCAAAGAAAAGCATGTTCGGGAGCCATAGGACACGAATGCTGCGCAGCAGACCACAAATGCCTCGCACCTAGGACCAACAAAAGTTTCTGAACCCACTGACCCCTAGATGCGCCGCATCTAGGGTGTTATGCGCCGCATTCAGACCTACCAGCAGTTACAAACTCGTTTTGATTGCTATTCAAGTGTGGAGGTGAAGGGTCTTTTATTACCAGCTCTTAAGGAGGATTTGTGAGAGTATTTTGACATCTTACACCATTTTTGGGGCACCATAATCAGCTCTAATCATCATAATATCATCATAATCAATCATTGGAAGAAAGAATCATTTGGAGTTTTTGAGTTTTAGAAGAATCATTAGCAAGTAAGTTTATAGTTATTTTCACCGTTTGATACTTTGGATACTCATTGCAATCGTTTATTTCACTTTGGTATTAAACTCTTTTCATTTTAATTTCACTTTAATCATGTCTTTTATCTATAAATTGTGTTTGATTAATATTATGCGTAGCTAATTTCACTTTACGTTTGCTTGGATATGTGATCGTTTGTATGATTAATCTTGAGTATGAAATTGTATGAATGATGTGTTCGTTAATTGGGGATCCGTTTGGGTTTAAGATTTAAGAAATTATAAAATCACTTATGTTCTTATTCAGAAATCGGGTATTCGAAAGGAATTCGATTTTGACATAATAAGAATGAATATATCGACCGATCTATAGTTGATAGAAAATTAACGGTATTCGAAAGGAATCGTTAATAGTAATTGAAATAAATAAGATTAAACACAAACGCTAATTGATAAATTAAGAGAAATTGGTTTATTGATTAGTAAGCTATTCGAAAGGAAGCTTAAAGATTAATTCTCACACATCGACTTGGTACTTTATGCACGATTATTTTAGGTGTTAACTATATTCGAAAGGAATAGTTAAATAGATAAATAATTGGCGCAATCCGGTATTCGAAAGGAACTTAGGATTTTATATTTGAAGTTTATCATCAATTCATACTTAGGAAAATTTTTATATTCGTGAATGGTCCAAGCAAGCGTACTTTATAAATATCTGAATACAAATCATCTTTGCTCGTTTTTACATTAAGTCTTCCTAAGACTAAAACCCAATTTGTTACGTGTTTCTTGTTACTTTAAGCTATTTTCTCAATTATAAATAGTCCCCGTGTTCGAACCTGGAATTTGCCCATACTTTACTACGATCGATAAGGGTACACTTCCCGGTGTCGTAGTCTAGATAAAAGCTTATTTTCGGAAAACTAGATTTCGCACATCAAGTTTTTGGCGCCGCTGCCGGGGACTTGATTTTATTGATATTTTAGTTTTTGTGTTTTTATTTTGTTTCGAATATTTTTCACGGTATTTTCTTTGTTGTGTTGTGACTTTCAAGTTATTGTTAGTGGATGTTTACGAGGTCCCAAGGGAAGCAATTAAATAGCCCACTTTCTGACCCGGAAAGGATTTTGAGAAGACGAGGATTTGGAGCCGTGGTATTTAGGGAGACTGAATCTTCCGAGGAGGAAGAATTAATTATGGAAGAGGAGAATTTTGAACCAAACGAAATGGCGGAAAACGGAAATCCAAATGGAGCTGTTATTAACAACCCACCCAACCTGTTTGACATACCGATGATCAATCGGAACCGGGTAGTACCACCCACGAATGGGTCGGCGATTGTTGCACCGGAATTGGGGGATGACTTTTCCGTTAAAGGTCATCACCTCAAAATGATTCATGACAGTACATTTGACGGACATTGTAAGGCCGACCCGCATAGGCATGTGGCGAATTTTATGGAAACTTGTAAAATGTTTAGCTATGGAGCGGGTCGTAAGGAAGGAGTTATGTTGAGTTTATTTCCATCGTCTCTAACGGGGGAAGCGAAAACATGGTTCAACGAGTTGGAACTGGGTTTAATTGAGAGTTGGGAAGATATGAGAGAAAGTTTGTGACCCGCTTCTTTCCACCCATTCTGCGTAGGAAGGTGTTGAACCAAATTAGGAGTTTTCAACAGTGGGACAATGAAACCATCACAGATGCTTGGGTTAGACTTAAGGAACTTTTAAGAAATTGCCATGGCCATGAGTTGGATCGAGAGGAAGTAATAGACATATTCTATTATAGTTTGGATAGTCGTTCTCAACACGACTTGGATTTGACGGGTGGTGGTAGTTTTTTGTATAAATCACCCAACAAGGCCCATAGAATGATGGAAGATCAAGTCCAAGCTAGAAGTGCTAGGGATAGAGTTAGTAGGAATAGGAAAATTCGGGAGTCGGTGAAACAAGTAGAAGGAAGTAGTGGTGGAAATAATGAGATCGTGAACGAAATTAAATCATTAGCGGATGAAATGAAAATCAGAATGGGTTGTTTAGAAAAGGACGTTCACTTGGATAGGAATGGGTGTAGGAAATGTGGAGGACCACACTACACGGAGGAGTGTAAGCTGAAAGTTGAAGACGTAAATTATGCTAATTACGGTTATCAAAACCGTGGAGATTATCAGAATCGTCAACAACAAGGGGGAGGAAATTTCGGGTATGGTGACCAAAATCGGGATAAAAGAAATGAGGGGCAAAATCAGTTTATGAGAAACGAAGAAGAAGACCCGAGTTTAAAGGAACTAATGAAGGACTTCATCCACATGCAAAGTGCGAAAAATGACTTAGTGGAAAAATCGTTGAAAGGAATCCACCAAAAGATCGATCAAGTTCAAAGGAACACTCAGGCAAACGTTCAAGACTTGGAAAGGAAAATTGAAAGGATCAACGATCGGTTATCAAATCGACCAACGGGTCAGATTCCAAGTTCTACCTAACCCAACCCGAGGCCAAACAATTTAAACAATCAAGGAGGTAAATCGAGCCAAGGTCCGAAGTACCAAATACCAAATAACCGAGTTGAGAATGTGAACGCAATTTCTACACGATCGGGTTTTAAGTATGGGGGCGAGGAAGAAAGTGAGCTGAACGGGAACAAAATGGGAAAAACAGATGAAATTGAACCGATGCGCATCAGTGAGCACATAGACAGTGATTCGGACGAAGAAGAGGAGATCGAGATGGAGAAACGACCCGGGAAAGAACCGATGGTCTCAAGTGAAGAGAAAGGGGTCAAAACGGAAGTAAAAGGAGTCTACAAGCCAAACATCCCTTACCCTCAACGCTTGAAAAAGGAGAAAATGAAAGAACAGTACGGTAAATTTTTGGATTTAATAAATCCTGTTCATGTTAATGTTCCTTTGGTCGATTTGATTGCAGGTATGCCCAATTATAAGAAGTTCATCAAGGATCTTGTGAAAGAGAAGGGGAAGTCGATGGAGGATCAAGCTGCTTACTTGAACGCGGAATGCTTGTCGATTGTAAAGAACGACAAGCTTCCACCTAAGTTAAACGATCCAGGGAGTTTTCTAATCACTTGTACTTTTAATACTTTTCATTGCAATGCTTTAGCGGATTTAGGGGCTAGTATAAATTTAATGCCACACTCTTTATACAAAAAATTGGCTTTGGGGGTTTTAAAGCCAACAAAAATGAGCATTAAACTAGCCGATCAAACTTTCAAATACCCGCTAGGTATTGTAGAGAATATGTTAGTACAAGTAGGAAGATTTTCGTTTCCAGTTGATTTTGTGGTTTTGGAAATGGAGGAGGATAACAAAGTTCCTCTAATTTTGGGTAGACCATTCTTGAACACCGTGAATGCTATCATCCGTGTGAAAAATAGGGAGATTTCATTGGGTGTGGGTGACGATAGGGAAACTTTTACTTATCAAAAATCTAAAAAGCATTCGTACTCCACCAATGAAACTTGTTTTAGGATAGTTGTTATTGATAATGACATGTTTGACCCATAATTGCAGGAATTTATTTAGGATGAGGAGTTAGATGAAGAAGAAGAAGAAGAGAAAAGTTTTGAACGGGAACTAGAGGAATTACTTGGAACGGGTTTGGAAGATGTGGTTGATTCAAATAGCAATATCAATGGGGATATCACCTTGGAGGGGTTTGAAAGCATGTTTGACATCAACACGGACCCGAAAACCACCAAGAAAAGGAACGACGAGGAGCAGAACGAAATCAAAAACGAAAAACTGGGAATGCTGAGTGAAATGCGGCGCATTCAAGACACAGTGAGCCCAGAAATGTTTTCCAACTTGTCAGATGCGGCTCATTCCATTCCGATGCGGGGCATTGAGACCCCAGACCCAGAAAATGACCGAAAAGATGAGTTAGAGGTAGAGAATCAAGTGGGGGATGAATCAATAGTCAAAAATGAAGACGGGTCATAACTACACCTATTAGCTTGGATTTGGAATTGGACGAGCTTATTGGGTCGGAAATGGTGGCGGTTGACAACCCGATTAGCGTAGACATAACTTTGGAAGATTTTGAGAGGTTATTTGATTTGAGTACGAAACCGGTTGTCACCAAAGTTGAGATTAAGGCTGGAGTCAAGGAAGAGTTGATGCCCGAGAAAGAAATCGTTAAAACAAGTGAATTGTGCGTTAAGCTGAAAATCGATACGGAGCCGAAATTGAAAGTTAACAAAGACGAGGAGTATGTGAACTTGGATAACTTAATGGATAGAGAACCAATTGGTAATGGTACAGAATAAGATAAGTATGGGGGAATTGTTGGCGACTTTAAGGAGCGGGAAGATTGTTCGATTATGCGGGAAACGAGGGAATGGCATGACGAATGGGCCAAAACCCGCAATGAGCTAATTGTTTCTAACGATGATATATTGTTTGATGTTTTTGTTTGTAGGTGTATTGAAGAGAGTGACGTTTTGAGAAGTTGGTGTTAGAAGGAAATTGGGGGAAGCCTCGATTTCAAAAGTAGTTGGTTTGTGTGAACGGAGGACGAGTCGAGCTATAGACTCACGACAAAAACAAGCGCTTTACGGGTGGCAACCCGGGTTTTTCTTATCTTTTCGTTTCCTTTATTTCGTTTCGTTTGAGTTTTTAGTTTCTAGTTTCTAGGTTGGAACGCATTCGGGACAATGCGTTAAATAAGTATGGGGGGAATGTCGGGAAAATTGCTAGTTTACTATTCCCTCTCGTATCCATTATGTTTTATTTTGTCCCATTTGAGTCTTATAAAAAAAAAAAATTAAAAAATGCTTAAACGTAGATAGGAAAATGATAGGGGCTTGTATATTTAACTTTATTCCGGTACTTTAACGTGAAATTGTTTTGGAACATCTCTAGTTAATAAAATATTTGTAAGTAAGAATTTAGGTTGCTTAGTTTTAGTTCCTTAAATTTCGCCGAAAAATATAAAATCCGGATAACCGCTAGATATCCTTAGTACCGAACCCTTGTAGTCTCTTGCACCCTTTCGGGGGTAGTTGGGGAATCCTAGTATCACTTAATCCCATATGAGAGTTAGAGGCGAAGAAAAAGGCGATAGGTCTTTCCCGTCCACAAAATTGAACTCATCCTCACTATAACGAAGACTCAAATCCCGTTATAAAAACCGTTCACCTCAAAGCAAATATAAAATTATAAATCTATAATATTTGAAGTGAAAAAAAGTGAGAGGAAAGCAAAAAGATGTAGAATAACCAAAAAATTTCAAAGAAAGAAGAACCAAAAAGAAGAAAAAACGGTTTTGTGATATTTTAAGGTTTTCCCCGAAAGCAAGGCGGTATAGGGATCGGCCCAAAAGGCTGATCGCTCCAACTTCGGTTGGAGAGTGAGGGAAAAGGGGTGGTTATTTAGACATATCAAAACTAGGGGATAAATTAGGAATTGACATTAGGAAATTGCGGTTTTTATTTGCTTAAGTAATTTAGTAGCTTTTGATGTCCGTAGTCGGTTTTACGATCTAAAAGTTTCACGCATATCTTTATTTTGAACATCAGAATGTAGTTAAATGTTAAAGCCCGTGATTACTTAATTTTTCTTAAGTGTAATTTTAGAGTTAGTTTGAGTCGGATTTGCTTGGGGACAAACAAATGCTTAAGTATGGGGTGCTTTGATATCGCTCAATTATATGCATATCTTAGATATTTGTTATGTTTTTGTGTCAAAACGTAATGGATAGGCCTCGTATTACTTATGTTTGTGTAAAGTTTATGTTTTAGGTGTTTTAATATGTTTGGAATAAAAAGAAGTTGTTTCGGGACTAAATGAGGCAAAGAAAAGCATGTTCGGGAGCCACACAACACGAATGTTGCGCACCAGACCACGAATGCCTCGCACCTAGGACCAGCAAAAGCATCTGAACCCACTGACCCCTAGATGCGCCGCATCTAGGGTGTTATGCGCCGCATTCAGCCCTACCAGCAGTTACAAACTCGTTTTGATTGCTATTCAAGTGTGGAGGTGAAGGGTCTTTTGTTACCAGCTCTTAAGGAGGATTTGTGAGAGTATTTTGACATCTTACACCATTTTTGGGGCACCATAATCAGCTCTAATCATCATCATAGCATCATAATCAATCATTGGAAGCAAGAATCATTTGGAGTTTTAGAGTTTTAGAAGAATCATTAGCAAGTAATTTTATAATTATTTTCACCGTTTGATACTTTGGATAGTCATTGCAATCGTTTATTTCACTTTGGTATTAAACTCTTTTCATTTTAATTTCACTATAATCATGTCTTTTATCTATAAATTGTGTTTGATTAATATTATGCGTAGCTAATTTCACTTTACGTTTGCTTGGATATGTGATCGTTTGTATGATTAATCTTGAGTATGAAATTGTATGAATGATGTGTTGTGGTTAATTGGGGATACGTTTGGGTTTAAGATTTAAGAAATTATAAAATCACTTATATTCTTATTCAGAAATCGGGTATTCGAAAGGAATTCGATTTTGACATAATAAGAATGAATATATCGACCGGTCTATAGTTGATAGAAAATTAACGGTATTCGAAAGGAATCGTTAATAGTAATTGAAATAAATAAGATTAAACACAAACGCTAATTGATAAATTAAGAGAAATCGGTTTATTGATTAGTAAGCTATTCGAAAGGAAGCTTAAAGATTAATTCTCACACATCGACTTGGTACTTTATGCACGATTATTTTAGGTGTTAACTATATTCGAAAGGAATAGTTACATAGATAAATAATTGGAGAAATCCGGTATTCGAAAAGAACTTAGGATTTTATATTTGAAGTTTATCATCAATTCATACTTAGGAAAAATTATATATTCGTGAACGGTCCAAGCAAGCGTACTTTATAAATATCTGAATACAAATCATCTTTGCTCGTTTTTACATTAAGTCTTCCTAAGACTAAAACCCAATTTGTTACGTGTTTCTTGTTACTTTAAGCTATTTTCTCAATTATAAATAGTCCCCGTGTTCGAACCTGGAATTTGCCCATACTTTACTACGATCGGTAAGGGTACACTGCCCGGTGTCGTAGTCTTGATAAAAGCTTATTTTCGGAAAACTAGATTTCGCACATCAGGACCTCCATTGTGACAGAAATCTGTCATAGTTAGTCCCAAGACTAACTCTCTCTCTCTCATATTTTCAAAACAAAAACACACACAACACACTTTCTCTCGAACTTCTCTCTAGAATTCTCTCTAAGCTCCTCCCATTTCCAGTCACAAAATCACATAAGAATCACATTAAAAACATACACAAATCGATCCACATAGCAAAGGAAGCAAGAAGGATTCACTCATTTCGGTCAAAAGACGTTTTCTAGACATTTTGGTGCTTAAATCTCTTCCAAATCATCATCCAAGCTTTTAATCCGGTAGAAACTCTTTTTTTTTTTTTTTTTTTTTTTTTACTTTCTTTACTGAAATAAGTCATTGCATGGATGATCTAACACCTAAAAATGAGTTTTTATAAAGTTTTATAACCATTTTTATACCAAAACGGGTTTATATCAAATGGTACTTAGATATTCGTTTTGTGGTTAAAAGTTACATATAAACTGAGAAAATGATGAATAACAAAGTTTATAGCAGTTGCATGTCGAGATCTACCGTTTAAATAACCATTTTTGCAAGAAAAACGATTTTCGGGAAAACTGAAGCGACTTGGGCGTTGTCCCAAGACCCAAAACGGCGCACCGTGGCCCTGCAGCGATTAGGGCGCCGCCCTAAGACCCAGAACGGGGCACTGAAGCTGCTGGCAGTTTTCCGGAAATCTTCGTTTGTTGTTAAAAACTCATCTATGCAATCTGGTTTTTCGAATATGTATATTTGGAACTGAGTTAAATAAAAGACTTATATTTGTGATGATTTTGACTTATTACACTTGAAATAAACTTGGTAAAATGTATTAATTAAATGTATGTATTTTGTGAGCGGGAAAGTGTGGACATTTTGGACATAAAAATTATAGCGCGGAAGCGCTGCCCAAATTTCGTTAGACCATATAATAACAATTCTGTAACGAACATATAACTTATCATAATAATATTGACCTTGGACATTTTTAGACTAAACGTAACGATGAACGATTTGGACAATATTCGGACATATTAACTTTTGACACTTAAAGTTAACTAAAGATTACAACTTATAAAATGTTATATGACATATTAACATCAAGTAATCCTTACACTTATTTAATCTTGGTATTCCTATAGGATTTCCGTGATTCCGACACGCTTTCGACCGCTTTTCGCATTTGTCTAATCTTCGCAATCCGTGAGTTACATCCCCTATTATTTATTATCCTTAAATAACTCTTTTTGGGGGAAACATGAGATCGAAATGCTTTATGAACTTTTGGATCATTTTATGAACTGTTGAACGTTTCTTTTTGAACTTATATGCGTAAACTATTTTAATTGCGCTGTTTGGCACTATTTGACTTTATGGCTTGCCACCGCATCGGCTTTTGTTCAAAAACAATGATTAATTGTATTATACGCAATCGCCACTGACTAGGCACCTCCATTAGACCCTTGATGAAAATATAACATGCTTGTAAGTGCCTACTATCAGTTTTTAAATTAAATCAAAGTGCCCCGTTTTAGATCATTACACACTATTAGCTTGCTTAGCCGTATAGTAATTATGGGTATCGATACTTAGGAGAGGATCGCTCCTTATTTTAGATGGCAATCTAAGTACATATTACTGAGTTCAGACGTACCTCGTAGATAGTGCGGGGTTGGGGCGGTTCACGATCAGGATTAATCGATTTAGTATGAACACTTACAGTTATATTATGCCAAGTGGTTGATACAATGTTTTAATCATTAGTCACTTTTATTTACGCATTCTCTTTTTGCTCCTGATCCGTAACTAGTCTTTTTCCAAGTATTGTTCTACTTGTCTATGATCATCTTTAAAGTATATATATTTTAAGCGTATGTTCCACTTCATTTCTTTTGAGAATCCTTTATTCATATATACTTGTCGGAACCTTTTTGTCGAGAACTAGAAAAAAAAACTGTAACTCACTCACTACTTTATGTAGATTGACACTTTATCTCATGTTTCAGGAAATCTAGTGTAAGTCATGAAGTGCATAGCGTGGGCGGGTCAGGAAGGTTAGGTGAGGTATGAATTGGGAGAAGACCATGTTCATTGTCTATTATTTTGGGAATTTTTATCAAAAGTTTAATTATGTATTTGTTCGTCGAAAATTTAAGTACACTTGGTTATGTTTCTTTTGAACTTGTAAACTTTTAATTATATTTTAATGACTTGAAACCGTTGCATTTTATTATGACTTGTGAAATGATATTCTTGCTCTTCGCACCTCGTGTTTCCGCTTTAGCAGGGTGTGACAGACTTGGTATCAGAGCACATGTTATAGTGAAACGGGATTTAAAATTTTTTCAAAATTTTCGAAACCAAACTATAACCAAGGCTTTTCGGAAAAATCATTTTACGAGTTCGAACTTTAGTGGATTAACTCCGCAATCGCATGTTTGTTTTCAACTATGCATAACTTGATCAACTATGCCTAGTTCAAAATAAATTATGCAAGAACGGAAAGTAATCGCTATTGTTAACGGTTTTTGAGTCGAAAATTCCCGGTCTCATCGATTCCCGATTCTCACGTGACTGACTCGTGCATGCATTTCATTTACACTTTCCTTTAGTTTTCCCCTGTACTCACGTGACTCATTATTCGCAGATCCGTCATGTCTCAATCATTGCACTCCCGCTCACCGTCTCGATCGCAATCTCGCTCGCGCTCATGGGCCGTCTCCTCGCGAGAAGCTTCTGAAAACCGCGCAGCCTCTGAGAGCCAGCGCCATCAGACTACTGATCCGATTGAGGAGACCTCGATGGCCTTCTCGAGCAGTATCGGTACCTCCAGTCCGAGGACCGTACTACCACCTGCTCCCCCAGTGCCCGTTTCAGCACCACCTCAGCAACATGGACCCCGTACGAGAATGACTACTCGTAAGCAGGTCATTCTCCATGGCCGTTTGCCGGACAGGATGGTCGGACATAATCCCGACCCATCTAGACCCGCCCCTCCCCGGATTCCATTCGGAGATCCGTACGCAGGAGCTACGCGTAAGCCGATGATGGATCATTATGCTTGGGAGCGACAGTTCCAGAGAGAGCAGATGCAACTTGCCGAGAGCGCCGGACCATCTAGACCAATGATGTCGCCTATTCTGCGGTCTCCCCCACCAGCAGCGTTCCTGTAACTTCACCGAGAACTCTGGGGACTTTCGGAAGAGGCCCAACAACAGGGTCTTCTCCTTTGTGAAGTGTCCAATGCCGCACATCAGCTGTCGGAGCAGTCGATGCGAGTCATCTCGTCGGATAGAGCCACGAAAAGGACAGTGCATCGTCTCGTTGGCGCATGCTTGATCATGGGGACCCTGATTACGGTCATCGTGGCGAATAATGTTCCTAGAGAGGCGTCGTTAGTCTTTTTATTCTGTATTGTATCGTAAGCTCAAGGTATTTTTCCCTTGTTCACGACTTAAAGCTATTATCATGTTGTATTGTATCGTACTGGCATTTGAACCTTTCCTTATCTTATTAAACTATGTAACCGAGTATTTTTATTATTGAATGAAAGTTCTACCTTATATTCCGTACTTGTATTTATTGTTTTATCAAACTATTATTACCTTGATTGTTGTCGTGCGTGTGCCATTGTTCTTCCATATTACTCTTGCCTTATCATTATTATTTCTCATTAAATTAAATTCTTATCGCATCCTATTTGTGCGTCCTAAACTGGATCTTTCTTTCTGTTGTAGAATCATGACTCCTAAGCGTTCCAATGCTAGCCTGATAGCCGAGCAAGTTGCTGCTCAGCTAAACGCAGCTATGCCCAACATGATCGCCCAAATCACTGCCGAGATAAACGCTAATGTCAATAACAACCAACAGCAGCAGCAGAAACAACAACAACAACAAGAGCAACAACAGCAGCAATAACAGCAACAACAACAGGGAGGCCACCAGAACCAAAACCCTCCCATCTGCAACTAAAAAGGCTTCATGGCGTGTAAGCCTAAGGAGTTTCACGGCACCACTGGTGCTGTAGGACTTGTATCCTGGGTCGGGAGTATCGAATCGGTCCTGCACATTAGCCGATGTGCTAAAGCTGACAAGGTGGAGTACGCCTCCTGGTGGAACAGTGTGGTCCGAACCCGAGGGCGTGAAACCTCTTATGCCCTTAACTGGAATGAATTCAAGAACCTCCTGATTGAGTAATACTGCCCTAAGGGAGAAATCAAAAGGCTCGAGGCAGAGCTTTGGGATCATACGATGATCGGCAACGACATCGAAGGGTACACTGCCCGATTCCACGAGCTGGCCCGACTAGTTCCAAGGCTGGTGACTCCCAAGGAAAACATGATTGACCGATACATCTTCGGTCTTGCTCCTGAAATTCGGGGTATGGTTATCTCCGTCGAACCCCAGACACTCCAGAGCGCAATCATCCTGGCACACCGTCTGACAAGCAAACTTCTCTCCATCCCAACATCCTCCAAGAAAGAGGCGGGTAAGAAAAGGAAATCTGAGCAAACCCCGAGACGAAGCGACAGGAATAAGAAAGCCCAAACCACCCGTAACTATGCGGTGACTGCTACACCCGCACCACCAATTGGACCCCGAACCTACACAGGGACGCAGCCTAAGTGTAACAAGTGCTATTACCATCACATCTGGAACTGCCCGACATGTCATAATTTCCAGAAGGTGGGCCACTTTTCCAAATACTCCACAGAGGGCGCAGGAAACCAAGGTCAGAAGCCAGTATGCTTTGAATGTGGTAGTGACAAACATCTCCGGAATACCTGCCCCAAGCTGCAACGTGCTCAATAGAATCAAGGCGGACAAGGTCGAGGACGTGCGTTTTCACTCACAACCGAAGAGGCTCGTCAGGACCCAAATGCAGTCACGGGTATGTTCTCAATAAACAATCATTTTTCCTCCATACAATTCGATTCAGGAGCTGAAAGAAGCTTTGTGTCCTTTGAATTTAGACCCCTTATTAATTTAGGCTCTAAGGTTCTTAAGGATAGCTTCATAGTAGAATACGCTAACGGTCAAGAGTTCGAAGCTAAGGATGTGATCGTAGGATGTCCCATGTGTTTATCCGACAAAATTTTTCCCATCGATCTAATTCCTATCGAGCTGAAAAGCTTCGACGTCTTTGTCGGAATGGACTGGTTATCTCGCGTTCGGGCCGAGATCGTCTGTTTTGAAAAACTCAATCGAATACCTCTTTCAAACAGTGAAACCCTAGTTGTGCAGGGAGATAAACCTGGACAACAACTTTGTATCGTCTCTATTGTCAAAATGCGCAAATATCTCAAAAAGGACTGTGACGCATTCCTAGCGCATGTCGTTGAACGTAAACCCAAAGAGAACCGAGTACAAGACATTCCCGTAGTCAAGGATCATCCAGAGGTCTTTCCAGAGGATTTACCTGGGCTACCGCCGCATCGACAAGTGGAATTCCGAATAGACCTCGTTCCTGGCGCATCACCGGTTTCCAAGACACCGTATCGTCTGGCACTACCCGAAATGCAAGAACTGTCGAAACATCTGCAGGAACTTTTAGATCATGGTCTGATTCGTTCGAGCTCGTCCCCCTGGGGAGCCCCAATTCTCTTCGTGAAAAAGAAAGACGGATCCTTTCGAATGTGTATCGACTACCGAGAACTGAACAAACTGATCGTCAAGAACCGATACCCACTCCCGAGAATCGATGATCTGTTCGACCAGTTGCAGGGTGCAACTTATTTCTCTAAAATCGATCTCCGTTCGGGTTATCATCAGGTTCGAGTCAGTGAAACCGACATTCCTAAAAACGCATTCCGAACTCGATACGGACATTACGAATTTCTCGTCATGCCATTTGGTCTGACCAACCCACCAGCATTGTTCATGGATCTGATGAACAGGGTGTGTAGACCGTATCTAGATAAATTCGTGATCGTATTCACAGACGACATTCTTATCTACTCAAGGAACAAGGAAGACCATGCGAAAGATTAGAACTCCTTAGAGATCAGAAACTGTACGCCAAATTCTCGAAGTGCGAATTTTGGCTCCGAGAAGTATGTTTCCTTGGTCATGTGATCGACCAAGAGGGAATTCACGTAGACCCCGCGAAGATCGAAGCGATCGAGAAATGGCAGGCCCCAACGACTCATACGGAAATCCGACAATTTTTAGGGTTGGCTGGCTATTATCGAAGATTCATCGAAAATTTCTCGAAGATCGCTAAGCCTCTAACCGAACTCACCCAGAAAGATAAGGACTTTATTTGGGGAAAAGAACAGGACGAATCCTTCCAGAAACTCAAACACCAACTGTGCCATGCACCGATTCTGTCCCTACCGGAGGGCACATATAACTTCGTAGTGTTTTGCGATGCATCTCACCAAGGTCTTGGGTGTGTCCTTATGCAAAAGGACAAGGTCACCACATACGCTTCAAGGAAACTGAAGGTGCACAAGCAGAACTATACGACACACGACTTAGAGCTGGGAGCCGTTGTGTTCGCATTAAAAATCTGGAGACATTACTTGTACGACACTAAGTGCACGGTTTTCACGGATCACAAAAGCCTCCAACACATTCTTGATCAGAAAATGCTCAACATGAGACAACGGAGATGGTTTGAACTTCTAAGCGACTACGATCGCGAGATCAAATACCACCCGGGTAAAGCAAACGTAGTAGCGGATGCCCTGAGTCGGAAGGAAAGGGTAAAACCCTCTTGAGTTAGAGCATTGGGAATACAGGTTCAGACAAGCCTACAAACGCAAATCGCCAGAGCTCAGCGAGAAGCGTGGAAACCCGAGAACATTAAGGACGAAACTCTACACAACCATGAGAAGGAATTCGAGCTCAAAGCAGATGGAATCCACTATTTCAAGAACGGAGCATGGATTCCGAGATCCGAAGATCTTCGTAAACTCATTTTGGACGAGGGCCACCGATCCCGATACTCTATTCATTCGGGATCCGACAAGTTGAACAAGGATCTACGGGAATACTACTGGTGGCCGAGCATGAAGAAGGACATCGCCTTATACGTAGCTAAGTGTCTTACTTGCTCGAAGGTTAAGGCGGAATATCAGAAACCTTCACGTCTATTGCAACAGCCGGAGATTCCCATGTGGAAGTGGGAACAGATCTCCATGGACTTCATCACCAAACTACCCCGTACGGAAAGGGGTAATGACATGATATGGGTCATTGTGGATCGATTGACGAAATCCGCACACTTCCTACCGGTACGAGAGAACCAATCGATGGAAAAGTTCGCTCAGATATACATCAACGAGATCGTCCCTCGTCATGGAACGCCTCTCTCCATTATCTCCGACAGGGATAGTCGATTCACGTCCCGATTTTTGGAATGCACTTCAGAAATCGCTCGGGACGCGACTAGACCTTAGCACCGCCTACCATCCCCAGACCGATGGTCAGAGTGAAAGGACGATTCAAACCTTGAGGATATGCCGAGAGCGTGCGTAGTTGACTTCGGAGGAAGTTGGGACGCTCACCTTCCTTTGGTCGAGTTCTCCTATAACAACAGTTACCACGCTAGCATCAAGTGCGCACCATTCGTGGCCTTATATGGACGCAAGTGTCGGTCACCGCTTTGTTGGCTAAAGGCCGGCGATAGACAACTTACGAGGCTCGATATCTTCCAGGAAACCATTGACAAAATCACTGCCATTAGGGAAAGGCTGAAGACATCCCGTACCCGGCAGAAGAGCTATGCCAACAACCGAAGGAAACCCCTTGAGTTCGAAGTCGGCGATAGAGTACTCCTCAAGATATCGCCGTGGAAAGGTGTACTCCGTTTCGGGAAGCGCGACAAGCTAAGCCCGAGGTACACCGGACCATTCGAGGTGATAGAACGAATCGGCCCAGTGGCGTATCGACTCCAACCCCCACAAGCTTTTTCGAACATTCAGAACGTATTTCATGTCTCGCACTTGAAAAAGTGTTTGTCTGACGAGACCATCGTCATTCCGCTCGACGAGGTCCTGATCGATAATAAGCTCAACTTCATTGAAGAACCGCTTGAGGTTGTAGACCGAGAGGTCAAGCAACTCAGGCAGAGTCGTGTTCCTATTGTCAAAGTTCGGTGGAAATCCCGACGAGGTCATGAATTCACGTGGGAACGTGAGGACCAGGTTCGTCAGAAGTATCCACATCTGTTCAAGGACTCTCCCTCCCGATGAGGCGAACTAAATTTTGGGAAGAAATTCTTTTTAACCCGGGGAGAATGTGACAATGTCTAAATTTCAGGTGAAATTCGTACTCTATATCCTTGAAATGTTTGTTATTGTCTTTAACCGTACTTTTACCGAAAACGCGTCGGTGTCGGAATCAAAATTCGGAATCTATAAATAAGTTCAAATACCAAGAAAACACATAAGGAACTTTCCTAAGTTCGTTTCGTATAAAAATCGGAAACTTTCAACTAACGAAAAGGCTTAACGATAACAAAAACGTAAAACGAAAAATGGTGAAAAAGAACCAAGACGTCGCCCTAAGGAAACCAGGACGACGCCCTAGCGGGCAGATTCGAAATTTGTGATCCTTTAAGGCTCAATCTCGATGGCTACACCATCCACCCAACTAGACAAACTCGGTTGGACCTCCATTGTGACAGAAATCTGTCATAGTTAGTCCCAAGACTAACTCCTCTCTCTCTCTCTCTCTCATATTTTTAAAACAAAAACACACACAAACACACTTTCTCTCTAACTTCTCTCTAGAGTTCTCTCTAAGCTCCTCCCATTTCCAGTCACAAAATCACAGAAGAATCACCCTAAAAACATACACAAATCGATCCAAATAGCAAAGGAAGCAAGAAGGATTCACTCATTTCGGTCAAAAGACGTTTTCTAGACTTTTTGGTGCTTAAATCTCTTCCAAATCATCATCCAAGCTTTTCATCCGGTAGAATTGTTTTTTTTTTTTACTTTCTTTACTGAAATAAGTCATTGCATGGATGATCTAACACCTAAAAACGAGTTTTTATAAAGTTTTATAACCATTTTTATACAAAATCGGGTTTATATCAAATGGTACTTAGATCTTCGTTTTTGTGGTTAAAAGTTACATATAAACTGAGAAAATGATGAAAAATAAAGTTTATAGCAGTTGCATGTCGAGATCTACCGTTTAAATAACCATTTTTGCAAGAAAAACGATTTTCGGGAAAACTGCAGCGACTAGGGCGTCGTCCCAAGACCCAGAACGGCGCACCGTGGCCCTGCAGCGATCAGGGCGCCGTCCTAAGACCCAGAACGGCGCACTGAAGTTGCTGGCAGTTTTCCGGAAATCTTCGTTTGTTGTTAAAAACTCATCTACGCAATCTGGTTTTTCGAATCTGTATATTTGGAACTGAGTTAAATAAAAGACTTATATTTGGGATGATTTATTGACTTATTACACTTGAAATAAACTTGGTAAAATGTATTAATTAAATGTATGTATTTTGTGAGCGGGAAAGTGTGGACATTTTGGACATAAAAATTATGGCGTGGAAGCGCTGCCCAAATTTCGTTAGACCATATAATAACACTTCAGTTCGAACATATAACTTATCATAATAATATTAACCTTGGACATTTTTGGACTAAACGTAACCATGAACGATTTGGACAATATTCAGACATATTTTATTTTGACACTTAAAGTTAACTAAAGATTACAACTTATAAAATGTTATATGACATATTAACATCAAGTAATCCTTACACTTATTTAATCTTGGTAATCCTATAGGATTTCCGTGATTCCGACACGCTTTCGACCGCTTTTCGCATTTGTCTAATCTTCGCAATCCGTGAGTTACATCCCCTATTATTTATTATCTTTAAATAACTCTTTTTGGGGGAAACATGAGATCGAAATGCTTTATGAACTTTTGGATCATTTTATGAACTGCTGAACGTTTCTTTTTGAACTTATATACGTAAACTATTTTAATTGCGCTGTTCGACACTATTTGACTTTATGGCTTGCCCCCGCATCGACTTTTGTTCAAAAACTATGATTAATTGTATTATTCGCAATCGCCACTGACTAAACACCTCCATTAGACCCTTGATGAAAATATAACATGCTTGTAAGTGCCTACTATCAGTTTTTAAATTAAATCAAAGTGCCCCGTTTTAGATCATTACACACTATTAGCTTGCTTAGCCGTATAGTAATTATGGGTATCGATACTTAGGAGAGGATCGCTCCTTATTTTAGATGGCAATCTAAGTACATATTACTGAGTTCAGACGTACCTCGTAGATAGTGCGGGGTTGGGGCGGTTCACGATCAGGATTAATCGGTTTAGTGTGAACACTTACAGTTATATTATGCCAAGTGGTTGATACAATGTTTTAATCATTAGTCACTTTTATTTACGCATTCTCCTTTTGCCCCTGATCCGCAACTAGTCTTTTTCTAAGTATTGTTCTACTTGTCTATGATCATCTTTAAAGTATATATAATTTAAGCGTATGTTCCGCTTCATTTCTTTTCAGAAACCTTTATTAATATATACTTGTCGGAACCTTTTTGTCGAGAACTAGAAAAAAAACTGTAACTCACTCACTACTTTATGTAGTTTGACACTTTATCTCATGTTTCAGAAAATCAAGTGTAAGTCATGAAGTGCATAGCGTGGGCGGGGTCAGGCATGTTACGTGAGATATGAATCGGGAGAAGACCATGTTCATTGTCTATTATTTTGGGAATTTTTATCAAAAGTTTAATTATGTATTTGTTCGTCGTAAATTTAAGTACACTTGGTTATGTTTCTTTTGAACTTGTAAACTTTTAATTCTATTTTAATGACTTGAAACCGTTGCATTTTATTATGACTAGTGAAATGATATTCTTGCTCTTCGCACCTCGTGTTTCCGCTTTAGCGGGGTGTGAAAGGTTTATTGACACGGACTAAACAAATGATAACAGACTAGACTCGAAATAGATAAATTCTCCGTTTACAAAATGACTCGAGAATAAATAACGAAATTAAATATGATTACGACTCAGGATTGTTAAGACAACATCTAAATATAGAAAGTTTGTGATTCCCGTTATAATTAACTAATTAGTATCAACTACAAAAGCCGTTACGATTCTCTAAAAATTTAACGTAGAAGCTCATCTAGCGGGATCTACTTAGTTGTGCACCTAGAGTACTATACATACCTATAAGTGTACATATGAAACACACATGAAATCATCAACCACTACACATCAACATAGTATAAAGCAACTTTATAGAGTTTTAATAAGAGCCAAAAATGAGCTACATGCATACTACACTAACTCGAGACGGAAAAAGTGACGGTTGTCACATAAATTATAGAAGGATTAGGCTAATTCTTGATTGCGTCAACCTTGGTTTCATCAACCGGTACTCCATCTTTAGAAACCACATACCCCAAGAACATCACACTATCCACCCCGAATGAATACTTCTCCTTCTTAACATAAAGCTTTTGAGCTCCAAGTGTTTCAAATAATCGCTTCAAGTGCTCTATATGTTCCTCTTCACTTCGATTGTAAACCAAAATGTCGTCAAGGTATACCACCACAAATTTGCCCAAAAACACCTTGAGCACTTCATTCATCAACCTCATGAAGGTAATAGGTGCATTAGTGAGACCAAAGGGCATAACCTTCCACTCATACAATCCATGTTGCATTTTGAAAGCCGTTTTCCATTCATCCCCTTCACGCATACGAATTTGATGGTAGCCACTTCGCAAATCGATCTTTGAGAAAATAACTGACCCATGCAAAGTTATCAAAGGAGCGCCTTAGGCTCAAAGGCTCAGAGGCTACTATACTATCGCCTTTGTTAGTTTGAGGCGCACCTTTCAAATATTTGCGCTTTTTATACTACTCTGTCATTTTCTATAAACTTTATATATGTTATACATGAAATTAATATTGTATGTATTACTTGCTCTCATAGTATTTGATGTTTTAAGTGTTGTAATGCTATCTAAAATTTATATAGATAGTTATAATGTTAAAAATATTATTATTTGTTTTCCGCAAAGGGTGAGCCTCATATACATGAGGTGCGCGCCTTAAACTACCTTTCGCGCCTCAGGCTCCATGAATCCTTAGCGCTTTTGTGCGCCTCTAGCCTTTGACAACTTTGGACCCATGTAGCTCATCCAACATATCATCGAATCTCGGGATTGGGAATCGATACTTGATGGTGATGTTATTCACCTCTCTACTATCCACACACATTCGCCAAGAACCATCCTTCTTAGGGACAAGAAAAACCGGTACCACACAAGGGCTTAAACGTTCACTCACATATCCCTGATCCATCAACTCTGAAATCTGTCATTGCAACTCTTTAGTTTCCTCCGAATTACAACGATAAGCGACCTTGGTAGGTAAAGGACTACCCGAAATAAATTGGTTTGATGTTCAATGCCGGGAATAGGAGGTAAACTCGGTGGAAAATCATTCGGAAAAACATCCCCGAACTCTAATAATAATTCAACCACCCGACCCATTACATTCTCAACCCAACCCGCCACTGAATTCTCCTTAGTAACTAGTAAAAACACAATATCCCCCCTTCAGTCACGTGCTCCATATCTATCTCATTGTCCAACATATAGAGAGCTAGCTTTTTTTTCCGGCTTGGTTCTCATCGTCCGAACCGCTTGAGACGATATCGACTTCAAAACTATCTTCTTCCCACCATCCTTCAACTCATACTAGTTGTTTCTTCCCGTATGTACGACATCCCTATCAAACTGCCAAGAAATCCCCAATAGAATGTGACAAGCATCCACTGGGATGACATCACACAAAACCTCATCCACATAAGAACCCAACGTCAAACCAACACAGACCTTTTTTGATACCTTGATTTTACTCCCGTCATCGAGCCAGTGTAGTGCATAAGGTTTAGGATGAGCCATGGTAGCTAACCCAAACTTGGTCACCATTTCACTAGAAGCCACATTCGTACAACTACCCCCATCGATAATCAAACTACACCATTTGTCCTTAACTTGACATTTGGTGTGAAAAAGTTGATCTCGTTGGTCTAAATAGGTAGAAGCAACTTGGCTTTTCAAAGTTCGAAGAACCAAAGTCGTTTCCACGTTCGGAGCCTCATAACTCTCCTCTTCATCCTCACCATCATCATACACAACCTCCTCCTCATATACCTTCTCTTCCTCAAGCAACTCATCCCTACACTCCACCGCTTCCCTAAAAGTCATAACCCTCTTGTTTGGAGACGCTTTAAAAAGTGTTAAAACCCTTGACATTAGAAGCATCGAGTCTTGAGTACGCTGTTTTTCCTTGGTGCATTCGACATTATAGGGACAAACGGAGAAGAACTTCCCACCGGATTGGTAGTCTCAACAGCGAAATCAGATTTCACCCCCTGTTTGGTTATGGTATAATCCCAATTCGAACTAACCCCAATCTTCAACTTTCCCTGTGCTTCCAATTTCAAACACAACCCACACAAAGTATTAAAATCGAGATACGGGTACAATTCAACGACATTTTCTATGTTAAAATTCAACCCACGTATGAATCTTGACACTTTTGTTCCTCTACCTCCTCCACATCCCCCATCAAAGACAAGTTCTCAAACCAATCTATGTATTCCCTAACACTTAATTTACCCTATTTAAAATCGACAATCTTACGATAGGTAGAAATACAATGTGTAGTTGGAACAAAACGTTTACGAAGTTTACGTTTCAATGATTCCCAAGAGGCAATATTTTCCTTCCCGACACAAAGTCTCTTGTTCTTCACACCTTCATACCACAAAGAGGCACTCCTACCCAAACGAAGAATAGCATATTTGCACCTCTTATCATCTTCCAGTTCCTTAAAATCGAACATTCGCTCGATTTTTTTCCCACTCCAAATACTCTTCCGGGTCCGCTCCACCCCGAAAATCCGGCAACTAATTCACCTTGAATTCATCCACGACTCTAACTTCCTCACGTCTTGCCAATCTAGGACCCTCCAGTAAATTCCGTAACGCCTCACGGAGATTTTGAAGAAAATCAGTGTCATCGAAATTCATCATTTTGTTGCAAAATCAAGAGCCAATCGTGGATCTGACACAACGTATAATGCGAATCACAACGGAAAACACGAAAAAAGATAGTTTGCTAATCGATTTACACATATAAATTGACCAACGATGATAATCAAGCAAGACCTATTTCTTGAATTATCGAATCAAACTAGATAACGCAATCTAGAAATGACGATTTGCAAATTGTAATCAACAATTCAAAGAAAAGGAAATCTTTTCAAGTTTATATTATCAATAGTTGAGTTCTAACAAAGGAAAAACGTTTACATATAAAGAGGTATAAACTGGAATTTAAAGACAATAACTAGGACTTAAACAAAGGAAAATGAATGGTAACAAAACACAAAATTGGACTGGAGCATCACTGCGCCACATTAATTCTCACTGCGCCGCACCCACGTAGTGGCAAAACGAACCAATCCAAGAACCACCCACGCTGTGGAGCATTACTCGATGCGTTGCAGTGAGACTTCAGCTCGTCCAGACATTTTTTCCAACTTCTAGCTGTGGAGCGATGACTTCATGTTGCGCCACGATGAGTCCCAAACTGTCATTTGAAGCCAAACAAGCGTCCCAAGTGCCCAAAAAACTCACTGATCCATGGTGCCTTCATACGCTTCGTTCCAAACCACAATTACTAACTCATGGACATTCGCAACTGTATTAGTAAACATGGATTTTATTTTGTTTAGGCGATTGATGTCGCTTCCCAATGAGAAGTGCTTACCTTTTCTCTGATAGAGTGACAATAAATCGTATAATTGTATACTTTTCTTAAACTTAAGATGTCTATATTTTCCTTAACATATTTTCTCCCCAAACGTAGTTGGGGTATGTACTAGATGATGCATGTGTGTGACTTGGACTAAAATATCCATGTGTGGCTTTTATGTATTTATATTGTTCTAGCATATGATGCATGTAAACAAATTGTGTGATACATTGTACAACCTTGTAATAGAAGGTATTGTTTCACTTGATAATATATGTATACATGATCAAACCAATATTCTATCAAACATAATATTTTATTCAGGCTCATAGAATTCTATGGCCTTATGGGATACGTAGATCAAACCACATTATATTATGAAATAAATGGCATTGTATGACCTTGTCCAAGCTTTTCAATGGTTTCATTTTGGTCTGGATTAATGATATAGATTAGATCACATGATATTCTTGAACATGCCATTCCATGACTTTGACGAAAAGATATTTATTTAATTGAAATAAAATATGAGAGTGATCACATTTAAAAGTGTTTTGCCATGTTAGTACCAAGTCCATCATTGGTCATGAATATGTGACCATATGAGGGTCTGGGATGATTTATGTCTTTGGCTTCTTTGAAGGTTAAAGGGATATTTTAGGCTAGTTTCTCTTGAAATTGGCCTTCAAGTACCCTATGAGGACCCTCACATGTTGGTTCTATATTCCTAAGGTTTTCTGCCCCACTGGCTTCATTCTTACGCTAGACTAGTTATATAAATTTGAAAGATGTGGGAAGAACCATTTGGTTATAATAGTTGTCAATTTGCTTCTTTCTCATACTGGAAACAACTTATTTTCTAATACATCCTTTCAAGGTGTTAGTACAGATAAATCAGTAGCCTTTGATAGAATTTTTCTAAGTTCAGCCAGTTTCCCGTTCAGACATTGGATTTATTTTTAGTGGAGGGGGTTGCCATATCATTGATAGCTTGAATCTTCTGTGAGTTTCTTTGCCTGGCTTGGCCTTGGCCTTGCCTACCAGTCTGGCTGGCGAATCGGACTATTGTTAGGTCCCGATAATGGAATAGACCTTTTTACTTGTGTCATAGTGAGTATCTTACCACTCAATTATGTAACTCGGTGTTGACAATTAAGAAATGTATTCTAGTTGTTCTTGACTTTTTACCTAACTAATGTGTTACGAGCATGATTTTGACTCATGATCTCGAATCTTGACTTTTACTATTATGTTGACTATGTTCAGGATCCTGACCAGGATCATGATCCCCGAGTTATTATCTTACTAACCCATTTTTTTTTATCTTGTGTATATCTAATATTATCTTAGCATGAAAAATATATGATCTTGTTTACATTAAAGATAAGGTCATCATAAAGCATAAAGCACATGGAAAAGACTAGAAAAAGACGTTGAGAAAGAAGTAGTCATTGGCTGATCACGAAGATCACATAACATGAAGATCCCCAAGATATCGGAGAAGTTATTATTTAATTTTCTTTATATTGAGGCATTGATCGATTTAGGAAAACACTTGAACACACCTAAAAGTACTTGATTATAACTCTATACTCGTCTTATACACAATTTACAGCTCAAAGCACTTACAATCGACCATTTGTGCTCTTTTATTGTAAAACACTACTTTTTCTTAATAAAATCATCAAGGTAAGGGATTATTTCCCCGTACCAAGGTTTTATGCCGGCTATCGAAAAGGATTAAGGGTTTTCCACGTACATCATCCTGTTATATTTATTTTAATTGCTACTTTACTACATTTTTATTAGTTATGTTCAATCGTTCTTAAGATTACAGTCAAGATCATCACAACACCTTACCCCACTTTAACTAATTTGATCACAAAATATATTTAGTAGGTTTTGATCAAAACAATTTGGAGCCCACCGTGGTGCAAGTGGTACATTTTGTAATCAAATCTTTATTAAAAGTTTTGTTTAATCACTTTTTGTAAAAAATCGTTACAAAAATGACATCTCAAGGAAAATCAACTTTTGCTTCTTCAACCTCTTCTATTTTGGGTGTAGTAGCACCTCCTACTAACCCTCTTGGATCACCATCTTTAACCAGGAAAGCTGAAAATCCTCAAGGGAAGCTTATCTCTACAAGATCTTCTCTCTCCGAATCCGGGGTAATCCTTCCTAACCCTCCTCTTATTTTCAACAATGATATTGCTTCTATGTTTGCACAAGTTAATGTACATTACAAAAAGATAGAGAAAACCAATGAAGAGTTAAAGAGAGAAATAAATGGTATTAGGGCGAGGATCACGACGCCATTGACACCAATAACAACCCACATGGACATTGACTCTTTCTCTTTAGAAGTATACTTTGAATATTTTATCTCAATGCATCAAGAGACTAGGACTCAAGATCCTGTCCATAGAAGCAGGGGTCAAGATCCCCTCTATGGAACCAGGACCTCTACTATGTGGGATCATGAAACTTTCCCAGGGTCTTCATACCAGAATCTTGGCACATGTAACTATCGAATAATCGCTCTATTGGAACTAATGATTTGCAGGATCTAGGGATTTGTCCTAGTGTCATAAGGGAATTGTAGAAGTTGAGAGCTATGATGACCATCATACCTGGTGTGGTGCAACCTATACTGGAAGTTACTCCAACGTCTCACGGGACTTCAAGATTTCCTCCTTCAATTTGTGACGCAAAAATCCCAAAGCGTTTTCAAACTCTAGGGATAAAATAGCACGATGGGAACATGGATCCTAAAGAGCAAGTAACATTGTATAGAGAAAGGATGAAGAACATCCCCATCCCCAGTAATCTAAAAGAAGCTTGCTTGTGCAAAGGTGTCAGATCAACGTTAATAGGAGTAGCTCTTAAATGGCTGCTTAACGTTCATCCTTATTGGCTCTTCTGATCATTTAATTAATTTTTTTTATCAATCATTTTTCTTGCAGTATGACATTTGAAAAATTGACTAATGATCTATACATGGTGACTCAAGGTCATAATGAGTCATTAACAGACTTCTTTGACAAATTTGGCCATGATTCTCTTAACATCCCAAAATTGGATATGCAAACTACAGTTCTAGCACTTAAAATGGGGGTGAAGAGAAATACACAATTCTACCATGATCTCGTCATAAACCCTTGTAGGAACCTAGACAAAGTCAGGACCGGAGGTCTAAGGTTCATCATACCAGAAGAGGATATGAACATCCAAAAGAGGGTGGAGTAATCCTCTTATGATCGTCCAAACAGGAAGACAAACTCATTATCTTACAAATAAAGATTAGATAGCCACATGATCACCACCGTAAAGGATGAGTAGGAGGATAGCTATACTAGGATCCTCGATTATTGTTTTGTTGTTGATACTCAGGTTTGATGTACGCCATGCAAAATCTTGGAGATAAGGCAAGACGGTCGAGAAAGAATGAAGTGGGAGCGGGATGGAGGAACAAATCCAAGTGATGTGCATTTCACAAAGACTTGGAACATACCACGGGAAATTGAATTCCATTAAGGAAACAGATCCACCGCTTGTTAAGCAAGGGATATTTAAAAGATCTCTTAGAAAATAAGAGCGTAGATCATGCTAGAGATCCCGATAGAAGCAAGGATCTTGATCAGGATCATTCCAATATTCCAGAGAGCAGGATCACCACCTCCGAATTCAAAAGTAATTAACTTTATTTCTGGTGGTTCTGACATTTGTAGTACGTCTTACTCTCCATCTAAAAGACATGCAATGGAAGCAAAATCAGATACTGGAGGAAAGTCCACAAAGACTTCTACCTTAACATAACTATTTTGACCAAAAACTACTTAAAAATAATTTCGTGATCAAATCATTTAAGTGAGGTAAGGTGCTGTGATGATCTTAAATGTGATCACTAGATAATTTGTAAAAGACAATGAAGAAATGCGTAAATAGTAAATGAACACAATAGTTTACGACGAAAGCCCTTAATCCCTCTACTTTGCTTATATTATTAATAAACTAGTAACAAATACAATAATGAGTGCGAATAATCGATGCTAAGTTTATGTGTGTCGTTTCAGGTGAGTATTCCAGTCACGTTGTGTGTGTTCCTATATTGATCACTCTCTTTACATATAGTCACAAGAAAATAACTAATCTAGCGTGATATACGGGATCTTCACATCTCCGAGATATGCAGGATCTTTACTAGACTGCTTCTTCAGCGTTCATATCAAGTCTTTAATGCTGGACTCATACCTTGACTTCAGCAGTCATATAGGTTGATTATGATACCTTCTAAGATAAGAGTAAAATACACAGGAAATTAATAAGAGGCATTAGTGATTATGAACCTGTTAGTGATCCGTGATTACGAAGACTGTCGAGATCCGTGATCTTGAGTTAACCTGCAATGATCATGATCCGTGATCATAGAAGAAAATTCTACCCATAACAATTGTCCACAAGTTATGGTGTTATTGGATATCTTTAACGAGATCATAACTTCTCAGGATCACCTGTGTGTACGTTTAAAGGCGGTAATTGGGGAATGAGTACTGATGTGAAAACTGCTTCGAAATTTGCACTTATACGCAGACAAAGCCCCCTAGTTTTCTCTGACTCTTCATTTATTCATTCAGATCTCAAGTAACTCTCTCTCTATCTCTTTCCTTTTTCTTTTTCCATGTTTGTTATTTTTTCTTTATCTTTTAGTGGCAAAAGCGATGCCGGAGTCTAGCAAACAATCTGGTGACAACTTTATCAACCTGAAGATAAGAAAAAACCCTGATTTTTGTAAACTCCCTGAATCTCAAATTTACCTAATCAAACCCTTTTTTCCACCATCAACAATTTTTAGACATTCCTCCACGCTCCAGTCAGACCTATGTTCCATGAGGTGGGTATGATTTACCCAGTATCACTTCACTCTTGTCATCAGTTACCCCTTTCCACCACTCATCGAAAGTTGTTTCTCTGAAACACGCCTTTGTTATACAAAAATCATGTCTATGGTATGTAGAATCCTCTCTGTGCTCCTATATATCATCACCCATGATCGGATTGATTTCGGAATCCCAAAGTTGTCCTATGCCTATGACCTATGACATTACGGCGTAGGATACTACCAGCTTCAAGTCCGAAATAGTCTGAACCACTCTGTCCTTAACACCAAACAAAATGACCTCACTTGAAAAATAGATTCTTCTTTGTAAAGATGAATTTTTATTCCTAATGGTGCTAGTCTTCCTACTTCCTGGCGTTACAAAGGTAGAAACTTAGACTTAAGTTATGGCCTGTGAGATTGGGCAGATTTTGGGTTAGGATTTAATTTTCGTATTTTGATAAATCCGTTCAACTTTTGAATCTTCCCTTTGGTATACATCGTTTTAATCACTTCAAGATTTATTCCTTCGAATTGTTCTTATCTCGTCTCGATTGATATGTGCTATGTTTTCGTTTCGTAACTTCCTTCAATTTCGAGGACGAAATTTTTTTTAAGTAGGTAGATTTGTAATATCCCAAAAATTCAAATACATATTTTGAGAAATAAGCAATAAGATAAGTTTGAGTCTAAATATGTTTAAGTTATAAGTTAAGTATTTTAATAATAATTATATCATTAAATTTATAATTTTTCTAAGTTTAATATTATTTATTTTATCTTAAGTTGTTTAATAATAAAGTTAACATAAATTAACTATTATTTTGTCACATGTTTAATAAATTCTTAAACTATGTCTTTTGATAATTTTACCTTATAATCTACAACTTTCAAATATTGGATTCTTTTTGGTACATAAACTTAAAAGTCTAAACAACAAAATACAATGTGTAGCTTTATTGTAACTAAAAGAAGTCTACATTCATAAGAGACCTTTTGATTCCACATCATTTAACCTATTCATAACTTAATTTTTATCACCATTTATTTCTTTTAATTTATGAATATTTTAATATGAAACCATCCATATTTTTAATGTTACAATATCAAAGGAGATTCTTGAGTTTTATCTTTTTCTCCCATTGATTTCTCTGATTTCCAATTTGATAAGTCTTGATTCATTTTGGTGGAGAAACAAGGTTGTTTGTGTCCAAATGTTAAATTAATATTTCTATCTTTTGTTCTACATTCTTAAAAGTATATGAGCATTTTATAAACTCTAAAATCCTCAAATGAAAACCTAAAACAAGAAAAGAAAATTCATCTCTAAACTTGGTTTAATATTATATACTTTTTGTTGTCAAAATATAGGGTAAACGATGGGAGTTTTAATCACACTTATAACTTTTGAATAATATAAATAATCACTTTGGAATCATATATTAATCTAAAAAAATAAGGGATATTACATACTACCTATTTGAATGTGTTTTGTGCTCATACTTTTCTATATGTTAGATTTGGTTCGTTGATCGCATTCGTTCGGTGCTTCTTTCGTTTTTGCAGTTATTTTGTTTGGAAATAAGGTACGGATATTCTGAGTCTCTTTTAATTATATTTCTCTTGTTCGTATGATTGTTTGTATGGATATTCTATACATTATATGTATATTTGGAGTCTTGTTCGATTGATTATTTGTTATATTGATTATTTTGATTGTAGGGATATTCTATACATTATATGTATATTTGGTGTCTTGTTCGATTGATTTATTGTTATATTGATTATTTTGATTGTACGGATATTCTAAGTCTCTTTTAATTATGTTTCCCTTGTTCGTATTACTGTTGGTACGGATATTCTATACATTATATGTATATTTGGTGTCATCTTTCGATTGATTATTATTGTGATTATTGTTACGAATTTTCGATACATTTATATGTATATTTGTTTTCTTCGTTCGATTGATTATTTGTGATATCGGTTATTTTGATTCGATGAATATTCTTCACTTTCTTTTTCGCTCGTATATTGTTCATTCGATATTTTATTTCCCCTAATAAGCATCCTCAATTATTAGCTTCTTTTTGTGAAATTCGTATTTATTTGATGATTTGTACGCATTTATTATCTCTTAATAAGTATTCTTTTGTTCGTAATATGTTTGTACATTTTTCTATCTTAAACGTTCTTTTTATTCGAAACTCACCTTATTGTTTTCCCTCTTCCTTCAATACATGTTTCTTGTGATTATTGATACAAATTCATTGTTCATCTCGTATGTGTATCTTTTGATCGTTTTTATAAATTTTGTATAAGTCTCTTTGAAAATCTCCTTAAATGATTTGAAATATCATTGGTATGACATGTATGTTTGCATAAAAGTTTGTGTAAGTTTTGTTTTGAAATCATACTATTATATTTGATCATTTGGTGTACTAACGAGAATTTGTGATCATGTGTAGATTTGAAAATGAGTAAACGAAAAGTATTTTATGTGTCAAAAACGGTGTCTCTTAAAACCTACCGAAATAGCCTCAAATCAGCCCCGAGACAGCCCCAAATCAGTTCCCAAACAGCCCCAAGATTGTCCCAAAAGAGCCCCGAAAAAGTCCCCAAACAACCCGGTAAAGAACACGTGTGATTGTGGCAATTGGTACGGTGATTCGTATCTAGTGTCCCTCATTCCGTGTGGCTTTGCATGTCCCTACAAGGACCCAATTAAGTTGTTATTTCGTAAATTGTTTGATAGTCTTGTTATGGTGACTCGTGACAAGAAATAAACCGAATGGTTGGGTAGACACGTGATTTTCAAAATAAATAAAATGTCACTTTATATAATAACTTTTTAAACATATTTGGGAGTCTATTAATCACTTTCAAAATTTGTAAAAGTATTTTGAAATTTGTAACATATAAGTCGGTTAAAACGATTTTGTAAGATATGCCTAAGAGTAGCCTATCCATGGAGGTCCCATGGGCGCGTTATTGTGACACCAATAATGTGGCATCGATCGTAGCTGTGTATTTTGTTATGTGACAACCGTCAAAATTCAGGTACTTGTTCAATTAATTAAATCAGTTCGAAACGTTAGTTACTCTTTTATCGCGTTCGCTTTATCCTAGTTCGTAACTTTTGAGTCTATACTTTGTCGGAACTAGTGTCGGAATAACTTCCGGAATCAAATTATAAGTCCTAATACCAAGAAAACACCTATTGAACTTTCCTAAGTTCATAACTTATCATACTTAAGAACTTTTAATTAACAAAAAGGTCCAACGAAGCAAAAACGTAAAAACGTAAAAACGAAAAAATTTGAAAAAGGCTGAAAAATGCCCCTGTGCGCCGCACCTAGTGTTGAGGTGCGCAGCACCTCACGCCAGAATTCAAAATAATTACAATTTTAGTCCCTGTCGTTTTTACACAACCACCACCCAATTCCACCAATCAAACTCGACCCTCATTACTGCCAACATCAGTCCCCAACACCCCTTTTCATTATTACCCTTATTTTCATTTTATTTCTCATTTTATCAAAACATAAAAACACACACACAACTCATTTTCTCTCAAAAAGCTTCAAGAGTTCATCATTTCGAGAACTTTTCCACCATAAAAATTCACTTCTAAGCCATACAAATCGTTCCATTCATCTAGAGAAGCAAAGGGGTGTGGTTATTTCGAAAAAGGACCACGTTTGCAAAGATTTTTGGAGCTCAAATCCGACCAAACTCATCATCCAAGCTTTTCCTTCGGTAGATTACTTTCTTTTCACTTTTTTTACATAAATAATCAATTTCATGTAAGATCTAACGGTTGAAAATATGTTTTTATACAAATCTTTGACTTTTATGATCAAAAACGTTTTTAATCGAGATACTCATTAGATCCACGAATCTGTGGATAAAAACACTTTAGAAACTGTTAAAATGATGTTTTAAAAGATATCTACTGGTTGCATGTCGAAATCCTTAAGTCACAAAACGTTTTTAGCAAGAAAAACACAAAACGGGAATGAGACAGCAGCTAGGTGCACAGCACCTGTGCCCAGGTGCGCAGCACCGAGCTGCTGTTCTCCCGAAAAATCGTCGTTTTACTCGTTTTAAGATTATGTTTACATTCTGAACTTTTACCGATATCATTTTGGGACTGAGATAAACAAAACTAATAATATTGGTAACCCACATTGGACTTTTTGGACTATTTAAATAAGTTATTATGTATTATACATGTTTTGTGATCGGGATTGACTTTAGGTTTTGGACACGAAATTTGGGTGCGGAAGCGCTGCCCAAATTCCGTTAGAAAGCCTAAACCAACTCAGCGACCTAAACATGTCTAACATAATAATAACTTTGACTTTGAACTTTCGGACTAAAAATAACGTTAACCGCTTCGGACCAAATTTTGGAACAATATTGGACTTAACCCTTAATTACAAACTAAAGTTACATAAAACTCTTATATATGAAGAACATAACAAGGAGTTAACTTTTGGAATATATTGGTAATTAATAGGCAATCCGTGATTCCCGGCTCACATATTCAGACCGAGTTTCCAAGTTCTCGTTCTCTTCGCAATCCGTGAGTTACAACCCCTCGTTATATATATTTTTTTACATGAATTTGGGGGAAATATAAGATTAATTGCATTTTTAAGCCTTATAAAACAAATTGCAATATATCAAACTTTGACTTTTGACTTATTAAACTTTGACTTTTGACTTATTAAACTTTGACTTTTGACTTATTAAACTTTGACTTTTGACTTATTAAACTTTGACTTTTGACTTATTAAACTTGACTTTTTGAACGTAGTTGGACTTATTTGAACGACTATTTGAGCTCTTATGCGTAAATTATTTGACTTAATTAGACTTATTGGTCGCTCTCTTTTGACTAAACTAATTATTGATGCTTGTATGCGTACCAACCCTTGATGGAACTATAACACGATCTTAAGTGATGGACGTACGACTCTCTCTATTTTACAAACAAAATTTACTTAGTGCCCGACTAGTTTAGACTTAGACTTTCACACTATTAACTACTTAGCCGTATAGTAATTATGGGTATCGATACTTAGGAAAGAACCGTTCCTTGCTTAGATGGCAGTCTAAGTACATATTACTAAGTTCTGAATAACTTTCCGTTTGAGAGGCCGGGAGTTGGGCCGTTCACGGTTGGATAATCGGATTAGTGTGAACACTTAAGTTATAGATGCCAAGAGGTTGATACAAGAAAATATAATTAGTTACTTACGCATAAACTTATAACTTTTTAGCGATTAATATACGCTTCTACTATTTGATTAAATTTGACTATATTTGGTCTTTACAAACTTAGGGCACCAGTCCGCCCATTACATGGACTTTAAAGTATATAAACTATAAGCGACTTTTCTCCGCTAATCTCCTTTATAGAAACTATTACTTTATATACTTTATTTACATTTTGACGTACTATTTAATCTGTAACTCACTCACTACGTTTTCGTAGTTGACACTTTATCTTATATTTCAGGAAATTAGTGTAAGCATGAGGTGCATGGCATGGACGGGTCGAGGCGGTTGTGTGAGAACCTTTTTGGGAAAGGACGTGGCCAGTTATTTTGGGAATTTTTAATGAACTTTTAATTGTGTATCAATGTACTAAATTATCGTGTCTTGAATGGATTTGTAAACACTTTTATTTTAATTAATGACTTGATTACCGTTATGTTTTATATGACCTGTGTAAGGATTTTCCAGCTCTTCACATTCCGTGTTTCCGCTTTAGCGGGGTGTGACAGACTTGGTATCAGAGCACAGGTTATAGAGAAAAACGGTTTTAAAATTTTTTCAAAAGTTTTCGAAACCAAACTATAACCAAGACTTTTCGGAAAATCATTATGGGTCTAAACTTAAGAGAATTAATTTCGCAATTGCATATTTATTTTCAACTACGCATGGCCTGATCACCCATGCCTAGTTCAAAAGAGATTATGCAAGGACGGAACGTAATTACTAATGTTAACGGTTTTGAGTCAAAATTCCCGGTACTGTCTTTTCCCGATTCTCACGCGACTGACCCGTACATGCATTTCATTACATATTTCCTTTATCATTTCTTTGTGTCTTCTAGTACTCACGAAACTCATTGTTCACAGATTCGTCATGTCTCACTCTTCGCGATCGCTTTCACCATCACACTCCCAGTCTCGCTCCTTACCCAGAGCCGCGTCGCCTTCCGAGGGCCGTACCGCTTCGGAGAGCCAACGACACCAGACCACCGATCCTACGGAGGACACCTCCATGGCTATCTCGAGCAGCATCGGGTCCAGCCCGAGGGTTGTGCTACCGCCCCCTCCTCCGGTACCCGTTGCCGCCACACTCCACTACCGAGGCCCACGTACCAGGTTGACCGCGCGAAAGCAGGTCATCCTCCCGGGCCGTTTGCCGGATAGGATGGCTGCCCGCCAGGAGGGACCATCCCAGCCTATTCCATCACACCTACCGTTCGGACACCCACCAGAGGTCCCACGGAACCCTACCATGGACCACTACTCATGGGAGAGACAGTTTGAGCGCGAAGAGATGCAGCGCGCCAGAGACGCTGAGGCCGCGAGGCAGAGGATGCCTCCTACCCTTCAACCACCCCCACCGGCCGCATTCCTCCATCTGCACCGTGAAGTGCGGGGATTGGCTCAGGAGACCCAGAACCAGGGACACCTCATCAGTGAGGTTACCGACTCCGCTGAACGGTTGTCGGAGCAGGCGTTGCGATTCATCGCATCGACCCGAGCTACGGCCCGCACTGTGCAGCGCCTCATTGGTATGTGCCTGGTGATGGGCACGTTGATTGTGGTTATGGCGGCTAAGATGTTTCTGGATAGGCGCCATTAGTTGTTTCTTCATTGTATTGTACTTAGTCTAGTCGTAATTTTCCTCTGTACACGACATAGACTTTATTATTCATCTCTTATGTATTGTGACGATATTTTCTCAGTTCAGTACTTGTACCAACTTTATTATTATTAATAGAAATTCCTGTCTTTTGTCTTTGTGCTTGTCGTATTTTGTGAATCTTGTGCTTGTTATGATCATTATAATTCTATCTCTTGAATTCTAATCTTGCGTGTACTACTTGAACAGTCATTTTAATCTCGTGCTATAACTATCTATGGTCACTTGAATTATATTCTTATCACTTTCCATTCGTGCGTTCTAAACTAAATCTGTTCTTCTGATTGTAGAATCATGGCTCCTCGCACCAATGCTAGCATCATTGCCGAGCAAGTTGCTGAACAGCTGAACGCGGCTATGCCCAACATGATCGCTCAGATCACCGCCGGAATCAACGCCAACGTCAACAACCACCAGCAACAGCAACAGCAGCAACAACAACAGCAGCAACAGCAACAGCAGAACAATCAAAACCAAAACCAGAATCAGCACCCGAACCCTCCTCCGTGCAACTACAAGAGCTTTATGGCATGCAAGCCTAAGGAATTCCACGGCACAACTGGTGCTGTAGGGTTGGTCCAGTGGTTCGAGAGCATCGAATCGGTCTTACACATCAGTCGATGTGCTGAGGCGAACAAGGTGGAGTACGCGTCCTGCGTATTCCATGGTCGAGCTCTGTCATGGTGGAACACTGTAGTCCAAACCCGAGGACGAGACAATGCCTATGCCCTTCCCTGGAACACCTTCAAGAACCTGCTTATCGAAGAATACTGCCCGAGAGGGGAAATTAAGAAGCTCGAGGCTGAGCTGTGGGACCACAAGATGGTCGGGAATGATATTGAGAAATACACTACCCGGTTCCACGAACTCGCCCGACTGGTTCCAAGACTGGTAACCCCTGAGGAGAACCGGATCGACCTGTACATCTCTGGTCTAGTTCCGGAAATCCGAGGTATGGTCATGGCAGCCGAGCCTCAGACCCTCCAGAGTGCAATCATCCTGGCCCACCGTCTTACCAGCAACCTCCTCACCGCTCCGGGATCCTCCAAAATGGAGTCAGGTGAGAAGAGAAAGGCTGAGTCCACCCCGAGAAGAAGCGACCGCAACAAGAAGAAGACCCGAAACTATGCCCTGACTGCTTCACCCGCACCTGCACCGGCACCTGCACCTCCAGCTAAATCTGGGTCTTACACCGGGCCACACCCAAAGTGCAACAAGTGTAACCTCCATCATCTCGGGAACTGCCCCTTATGCCTCAAGTGCCAAAAGCCGGGACACTTTGCCAAGTACTGCCCTGACAAGACAACTGCTCCAGCCCCGAAACGGTCATGCTATGAGTGTGGAAGCGACCAGCATCTCCGCAATACCTGCCCTAAGCTCAATCGGACTCCACAGAATCAAGGAGGGCAAGGTAGGGGTCGCGCTTTCGGACTAACGGCTGAGGAAGCACGTCAGGACCCCAACGCAGTTACTGGTACGTTTTCCCTCAACAATCATTATGTTTCCGTATTATTCGACTCAGGAGCCGAACGAAGTTTCATTTCCTTAGAATTTAGACCCCTCATAGAATTAGAATCTAAAGTTCTTAAGGATAGTTTCACCGTTGAATATGCTAACGGCCAAGAATTTGAAGCTAAGGACATAATCCTAGGATGTTCACTATGCCTATCTGACAAAACCTTCCCCATTGATCTAATTCCTATCGAGCTTTCAAGTTTTGACATTATTGTTGGGATGGACTGGCTATCTCGCTTTCGAGCGGAAATCATTTGTTTCGATAAGCTTATTCGTATCCCTCTTTCGGAAAAAGAGACTCTTGTCGTTCAGGGAGACAAGCCTGGACGACAACTCCGCATTGTATCTTCCATCAAAATGCACAAGTACCTTCAGAGGAACTATGACGCATTTCTTGCCCATGTCGTCGAGCGTAAACCTTCTGAGATTCGACTCCAAGATATTCCCGTGGTCAAGGATCATCCCGAAGTCTTTCCCGAGGATTTGCCAGGGCTGCCACCTAATCGACAAGTGGAATTCCGAATAGACCTCATTCCTGGCGCAGCACCGGTTGCCAAGACACCGTACCGTCTGGCACCACCCGAAATGCTAGAACTGTCGAAACAGTTACAGGAACTCCTAGACCATGGTCTTATTCGTCCAAGTTCGTCCCCCTGGGGAGCCCCTATCCTCTTCGTCAAAAAGAAAGACGGATCCTTCCGCATGTGCATAGACTATCGAGAGCTGAACAAGCTGACCGTCAAGAACCGATACCCTCTTCCGAGGATAGATGACCTCTTTGACCAGTTGCAGGGTGCAACTTACTTCTCCAAGATCGACCTCCGTTCAGGATATCACCAGGTTCGTTTCAGCGAGACCGACGTTCCGAAAACCGCTTTTCGCACCCGATACGGCCATTACGAATTCCTTGTCATGCCTTTTGGTCTGACCAACGCACCGGCAGTGTTCATGGATTTGATGAACAGAGTGTGTAGGCCATACCTAGACAAATTCGTGATCGTATTCATAGACGACATTGTCATTTACTCGAGAAACAAGGAAGATCACGCGAAACACCTTAAGCTCATCTTAGAACTCCTCCGAGAACAGAAGTTGTACGCCAAATTCTCGAAGTGTGAATTCTGGCTCCGAGAGGTACATTTCCTTGGTCACGTGGTCAACCAAGAAGGGATTCATGTAGATCCAGCCAAAATCGAAGCGATTGAGAAATGACAAGCTCCGACAACCCCGAAGGAAATCCGTCAGTTCCTAGGATTGGCAGGTTATTACCGAAGATTCATTGAGAATTTCTCAAAAATCGCAAAACCCCTCACCGAGCTCACCCAGAAAGATAAGGACTTTATCTGGGGAAAAGATCAGGAGGATTCTTTCCAAAAACTCAAGTACCAATTATGTCACGCACCAATTCTATCTTTGCCAGAGGGCACGGACGACTTCGTAGTGTTTGGCGATGCCTCCCACCAAGGACTTGGGTGCGTCCTAATGCAAAAGGACAAGGTTATCGCTTACGCTTCCAGGCAGCTGAAGATCCACGAGCAGAACTACACTAAGGCACGACTTAGAATTGGGAGCCGTCGTGTTTGCTTTGAAAATCTGGAGACACTACCTGTACGGTACTAAGTGTACGGTCTTCACCGACCATAAGAGCCTTCAACACATTTTAGATCAGAAAATGCTCAACATGAGACAACGTAGATGGATAGAATTGCTAAGCGACTACGATTGCGAGATCAAATACCACCCGGGTAAAGCAAACGTAGTAGCAGATGCCCTGAGTAGGAAGGAAAGGGTAAAGCCATCTCGAGTTCGAGCATTGGGAATGCAAGTTCAGACGAGCCTTCGCACGAAGATCGCAAACGCACAACATGAGGCGTTAAATCCCGGGAACATTAAGGTCGAGACGCTTCATAATCACGAGAAATAATTCGAACGCAAGTCGGACGGGATCTACTACTTCAAAGGTCGAGCATGGATTCCAAGATCTGAGGATCTTCGCAAACTCATTTTGGACGAGGGCCACCGATCTAGGTATTCCATCCATCCGGGATCCGACAAGTTGTACAAGGACCTCCGAGAATACTACTGGTGGCCGGGCATGAAGAAAGATATCGCCTTGTATGTAGCCAGGTGCCTTACTTGCTCCAAGGTCAAGGCGGAATATCAAAAGTCTTCAGGATTACTTCAGCAACCAGAAATCCCCATGTGGAAGTGGGAACAGATTTCTATGGACTTTGTCACCAAGTTGCCCCGTACGGCTAAGGGTAACGACACGATTTGGGTAATCGTGGACCGTCTGACCAAATCCGCTCATTTCTTGCCAATTCGAGAAAATCATTCGATGGAGAAGCTCGCTCAAGTCTACATCAACGAGATCGTCTCTCGTCATGGAACCCCACTCTCCATCATCTCCGATAGGGACAGTCGATTCACCTCCCGTTTCTGGAACGTTCTACAGAAATCCTTAGGTACTCAATTAGACCTCAGCACGGCGTATCACCCTCAGACTGACGGCCAGAGTGAAAGGACGATCCAAACACTCGAGGACATGCTGAGAGCATGTGTAGTAGACTTCGGAGGAAGTTGGGACACCCACCTCCCCTTGGTCGAGTTCTCCTATAACAACAGCTACCATGCCAGCATCAAGTGTGCGCCATTCGAGGCTCTCTATGGGCGTAAGTGCCGGTCACCACTCTGTTGGCTAGAGGCTGGCGACCGACAACTTACGAGACTCGATATCGACCCTCATTACTGCCACCATCAGTCCCCAACACCCCTTTTCATTATTACCCTTATTTTCATTTTATTTCTCATTTTATCAAAACATAAAAACACACACACAACTCATTTTCTCTCAAAAAGCTTCAAGAGTTCATCATTTCAAGAACTTATCCACCATAAAAATTCACTTCTAAGCCATACAAATCGTTCCATTCATCTAGAGAAGCAAATGGGTGTGGTTATTTCGAAAAAGGACCACGTTTGCAAAGATTTTTGGAGATCAAATCCGACCAAACTCATCATCCAAGCTTTTCCTTCTGTAGATTACTTTCTTTTCACTTTTTTTACATAAATAATCAATTGCATGTAAGATCTAACGGTTGAAAATATGTTTTTATACAAATGTTTGACTTTTATGATCAAAAACGTTTTTAATCGAGATACTCATTAGATCCACGAATCTGTGGATAAAAACACTTTAGAAACTGTTAAAATGATGTTTTAAAAGATATCTACTGGTTGCATGTCGAAATCCTTAAGTCACAAAACTTTTTTAGCAAGAAAAACACAAAACGGGAATGAGACAGCAGCTAGGTGCGCAACACCTGTGCCCAGGTGCGCAGCACCGAGCTGCTGTTCTCCCGAAAAATCGTCGTTTTACTCGTTTTAAGATTATGTTTACATTCTGAACTTTTACCGATATCATTTTGGGACTGAGATAAACAAAACTAATAATATTGGTAACCCACATTGGACTCTTTGGACTATTTAAATAAGTTATTATGTATTATACATGTTTTGTGAGCGGGATTGACTTTAGGTTTTGGACACGAAATTTGGGTGCGGAAGCGCTGCCCAAATTCCGTTAGAAAGCCTAAACCAACTCAGCGACCTAAACATGTCTAACATAATAATAACTTTGACTTTGAACTTTCAGACTAAAAATAACGTTAACCGCTTCGGACCAAATTTTGGAACAATATTGGACTTAACCCTTAATTACAAACTAAAGTTACATAAAACTCTTATATATGAAGAACATAACAAGGAGTTAACTTTTGGACTATATTGGTAATTAATAGGCAATCCGTGATTCCCGGCTCACATATTCCGACCGAGTTTCCAAGTTCTCGTTCTCTTCGCAATCCGTGAGTTACAACCCCTCGTTATATATATTTTTTTACATGAATTTGGGGGAAACATAAGATTAATTGCATTTTTAAGCCTTATAAAACAAATTGCAATATATCAAACTTTGACTTTTGACTTATTAAACTTTGACTTTTGACTTATTAAACTTTGACTTTTGACTTATTAAACTTTGACTTTTGACTTATTAAACTTGACTTTTTGAACGTACTTGGACTTATTTGAACGACTATTTGAGCTCTTATGCGTAAATTATTTGACTTTACTTAGACTTATTGGTCGCTCTCTTTTGACTAAACTAATTATTGATGCTTGTATGCGTACCAACCCTTGATGGAACTATAACACGATCTTAAGTGATGGACGTACGACTCTCTCTATTTTACAAACAAAATTTACTTAGTGCCCGACTAGTTTAGACTTAGACTTTCACACTATTAACTACTTAGCCGTATAGTAATTATGGGTATCGATAGTTAGGAAAGAACCGTTCCTTGCTTAGATGGCAGTCTAAGTACATATTACTAAGTTCTGAATAACTTTCCGTTTGAGAGGCGGGGAGTTGGGGCCGTTCACGGTTGGATAATCGGATTAGTGTGAACACTTAAGTTATAGATGCCAAGAGGTTGATACAAGAAAATATAAATAGTTACTTACGCATAAACTTATAACTTTTTAGCGATTGATATACGCTTCTACTATTTGACTAAATTTGACTATATTTGGTCTTTACAAACTTAGGGCACCAGTCCGCCCATTACTTGGACTTTAAAGTATATAAACTATAAGCGACTTTTCTCCGCTAATCTCCTTTATGGAAACTATTACTTTATATACTTTATTTACATTTTGACGTACTATTTAAACTGTAACTAACTCACTACGTTTTCGTAGTTGACACTTTATCTTATGTTTCAGGAAATTAGTGTAAGCATGAGGTGCATGGCATGGACGGGTCGAGGTGGTTGTGTGAGAACCTTTTTGGGAAAGGACGTGGCCAGTTATTTTGGAAATTTTTAATGAACTTTTAATTGTGTATCAATGTACTAAATTATCGTGTCTTGAATGGATTTGTAAACACTTTTATTTTAATTAATGACTTGATTACCGTTATGTTTTATATGACCTGTGTAAGGATTTTCCAGCTCTTCACATTCCGTGTTTCCGCTTTAGCGGGGTGTGACATGTTATATATACGGCGTCTAAGTATATTTGTTATAAGAGGCGTATGGATCGATCCTAAGAATTTTGTGAGTTTGATGGTGGACGTTTATCGTAGTGTCATACGAAACGTTTGCACCTTTTGGAAAGACTAGTGGTATGTGTTACCCTAGGATTTTATTTGATATTTGTTACCTATTTGTTTGGCTCTTGGTGCATTATTTTACGAAATTTGGATTTTTAATATGTGGATATATGTTGGTAATACTTTGATATATTGACGTTGGGTATGATGGAAATATACATATTTATATTTTGTTTTGAAAATAAGTTTGGTTTGAAAATAAGTTTTGTCTTGCAACTTTGTATTATTAAATAAGTTTTGTATTTACTTATTATGCATGTCATACCTATTCCGTGTCATTTGTATATATCTGTTCGCTGAGCATTCACTCAGCCGTTTTCTATTTCTTTCTTTCCTAAACAACAGATACTCAGTGACTTTGGGGAATAGGGTCGAGCGTAGAGAGATTAAGGATTTAGAACGCTTCCCTTAGAATATTATTATCTTTTAGTACGTCATTTTGGTAATTTGTCTTTCGAATATTCGGTTTGCTTTTTAATAGGTTTAACGCCCTTTTTGCCTTTTAAGTTCCTTTTGATATCATTTTGTATGCTTTGTCAGATCGGGGCGTTACAGAATGGTATCAGAGCTTCGGCTCTTTTCTGTAGAAACTTAGACTTAAGTTATGGCCTGTGAGATTGGGCAGATTTTGGGTTAGGATTTCATTTTCGTATTTTGATATTTCCGTTCAACTTTTGAATCTTCCCTTTGGTATACATCGTTCTAATCACTTCGAGATTTATTCCTTCGAATTGTTCTTATCTTGTCTCGATTGATATTTGCTATGTTTTCGTTTCGTAACTTCCTTCAATTTCGAGGACGAAATTTTTTTTAAGTAGGTAGATTTGTAATATCCCAAAAATTTAAATACATATTTTGAGAAATAAGCAATAAGATAAGTTTGAGTCTAAATATGTTTAAGTTATAAGTTAAGTATTTTAATAATAATTATATCTTTAAATTTATAATTTTTCTAAGTTTAATATTATTTATTTTATCTTAAGTTGTTTAATAATAAAGTTAACATAAATTAACTATTATTTTGTCACATGTTTAATAAATTCTTAAACTATGTCTTTTGGTAATTTTACCTTATAATCTACAACTTTCAAATATTGGATTCTTTTTGGTACATAAACTTAAAAGTCTAAACAACAAAATACCATGTGTAGCTTTATCTTTAATATATAATAAAAGAGAGGCCTTAAATGCCACATGACGAAGTAAGGACCCTTAGATGAGTTAACTTATTTGATTTCAACCGTTAGATCAAATTGATGATGTCATCAAACACTATTTTCATTTTAGTTGTCCCACATCGCTTCAGGTATGAAACTTTTTCATACTTCTAGCCTATATATATCATATGCCTTTAGTTTTTCCTACTTTGTCCCACATCCCTTCATGTATGAAACTATTTCAGACTTCTAGCTTATATATATCATATGCCTTTGGATTAAAATATAGTTCGACGGTAATTTTCGGGTCAATCGGGTGAAACCCTAAACCCGACAAACTGGAACTATTCTATCTGAAACTCGACCCTATTTATGAATCGGGTGTTGCCTTAAATGCCACATGGCGAAGTAAGGACCCTTAGATGGGTTAACTTATTTGATTTCAACCGTTAGATCAAATTGATGATGTCATCAAACACTATTTTCATTTTACACCCTTTTACAAAACATAATTACATTATCTCTTTAATTCCAATCTCCACTTAAATAAAAACAAAATTCCAATTTACTTAAAAAAATTTCTCTCAAATTTGAACTATGATTTACATTATTTTTATTTAAAATCTTCTAATAAAAAATATTAAAACATGTGTATAAACGTAAAAGTGTTTATGTTATTATAACTATAAACAACATGTGTATAAACGTAAAGGTATATATATGTTATTATACGTATAACATTGTCTTTTTATAATAACCTAAAATCTACATAAACATAAAGTTTACAATTCAATTTTTATTTTTTTCCGCGCTATCGCGGGACAATAATCTAGTTGTAACTAAAAGAAGTCTACATTCATAAGAGACCTTTTGATTCCACATCATTTAACCTACTCATAACTTAATTTTTATCACCATTTATTTCTTTTAATTTATGAATATTTTAATATGAAACCATCCATATTTTTAATGTTACAATATCAAAGGAGATAATTGAGTTTTATCTTTTTCTCCCATTGATTTCTCTGATTGCCAATTTGATAAGTCTTGATTCATTTTTGTGGAGAAACAAGGTTGTTTGTGTCCAAATATTAAGGTAATATTTCTATCTTTTGTTCTACATTCTTAAAAGTATATGAGCATTTTATAAACTCTAAAATCCTTAAATGAAAACCTAAAACAAGAAAAGAAAATTCATGTCTAAACTTGGTTTAATATTACATACTTTTTGTTGTCAAAATATAGGGTAAACGATGGGAGTTTTAATCACACTTATAACTTTTGAATAATATAAATAATCACTTTGGAATCATATATTAATCTAAGAAAATAAGTGATATTACATACTACCTATTTGAATGTGTTTTGTGCTCATACTTTTCTATATGTTAGATTTGGTTCGTTGATCGCATTCGTTCGGTGCTTCTTTCGTTTTTGCAATTATTTTGTTTGGAAATAAGGTACGGATATTCTGAGTCTCTTTTAATTATATTTCTCTTGTTCGTATAATTGTTTGTATGGATATTCTATACATTATATGTATATTTGGTGTCTTGTTCGATTGATTATTTGTTATATTGATTATTTTGATTGTACGGATATTCTATACATTATATGTATATTTGTCACACCCCGCTAAAGCGGAAACACGAGGTGCGAAGAGTGAGAGAATCATTACACGATTAATAACAAGATTTAACGGTTCAAGTCATTAAAATAAAGTTTGAAAAGTTCACAAGTTCAAAAGACATAACCAAGAGTAATTAATGTTCACGACAACAATACATATAAAACTGTTTTCATAAAATTCCCCAAATAAAACAGGTCTTCTCCCGATTTAAACTCCACACAACATTTCTGACCCGCCCAAGCTATGCACTTCATGACTTAAACTTGGTTTCCTGAAACATGAGATAAAGTGTCAAACTACATAACGTAGTGAGTGAGTTACAGGTTATAAGTTTCTCGATAGAGGTTTCCGTAAAGTATATAAGTAAAAAGTTTCATGAATGAAAAGAAGCGGAACGACGCTTAAATATTATATACTTTAAAATTTCCAGAGGCAACGAGGTGTAACAACACCTTAAAAGTTTGTACAAAAGCAAGTAGGACAATACTTGTAAAATAATAGTTGCAGATTCAATCCCTAAAAGAGTGTATATGCGTAAGTAAGTAACTAATGATTAAAACCTTGTGTCAACCTCTTGGCATAATATAACATAAGTGTACACACTAAACCGATTATCCAACCGTGAGGCCCCTTACCCCGCACTATCTACGAGGAGTATTCTGATCATAGTAATATGTACTTAGACTTCCATCTAAGTAAGGAACGGTTCTTTCCTAAGTATCGATACCCATAGTTACTAAACGGCTTAACAAAGCTAATAGTGTGTAAAGAACTAAAACCGGCCACTAATGTAATTTTGTTTCAAACTGATAGTAGGCACTTATGAATCGCGTTATATTCTCATGTGACAACCGTCAAATTCAGGTACTTGTTCAATTACTATATCGGTTCGAAACATTAGTTACTCTTTTTATCGCGTTCGCTTTATTCTAGTTCGTAACTTTTGAGTCTGTACTTTGTCGGAACTAGTGTCGGAATAACTTCCGGAATCAAATTTATAAGTCCTAATACCAAGAAAACACCTATTGAACTTTCCTAAGTTCATAACTTATCATAGTTAAGAACTTTCAATTAACAAAAAAGGTCCAACGAAGCAATAACGCAAAAACGAAAAATCTGATAAGGCTGAAAAATCACCCGGTGCGCAGCACCTAGTGATGAGGTGCGCAGCACCTCACGCCAGAATTCAAAATATTTACAGTTTTAGTCCCTGCCTCGTTTTTACACAACCACCACCCAAATCAACCAATCAAACTCGAAACTTTACACTTAGTTACTGTCAATTTACCTGCCCAAGACCCCCTTTTCTTTATTGTCTTCATTTTCTTTTCATTTCTCATTTTACAAAATAGAAAACACACACACACACCTCATTTTCTCTCAACTTTCTCTCAAGAAATCCACTTGTTCCAGTGATTTCCAGCAACTTAAACACCATTTCAATCCATACAAATCGTTCCTTACATCTAGAGAAGCAAGGGGGTGTCGTTTTTACCAAAAAGGACTAGTGTTGTAAAGGTTTTTGAAGCTAAATCCGACCAAAAACTCATCATCCGAGCTTTTCCTTTGGTAGATTCATTTCTTTTTACTATTTTTATACAAATATTCAATTGCATGTAAGATCTAACGGTTGAAAATGTGTTTTTAAACAAATCTATGACTTTTTATGGTCAAAAACGTTTTTAACCGAAATAACCTTTAGATCCACGGATTTGTAACCAAAAATGCTTTATAAACTGTTAAAAAGATGTTTTAATAAGTTTAAACCGTTTGCATGTCGAAATCTATGGGTAAAAAGACGTTTTTAGCAAAGAAATCACAAAAACGGGGAAAACAGCAAGGAGGTGCGCAGCACCCCCTGACAGGTGCCGCGCACCGGGCTGTTGTTCTTCCCAAAAATCGTCATTTTGTCCGTTTAAAACTTATGTATACATTCTGGACTTGTTCTAACATTATTATGAGACTGAGACAAATAAAAATAAGTATAATGGTGACTTATATTGGACTATTTGGACTATTTGGACTATATTGAACTATATTATATATGATATTGTGTTTTGGGTGATTTGTGAGTGGAAGTGATTGTATAATTTTTGGGCATGACATTTGGGCGCGGAAGCGCTGCCCAAATTTCCTTAGAAATTATAAAATCACTTCAGCAAGCAAAAGCACTTAAGACATAATAATCAAAAACGATAAAGATCGGACTTTTTGGACAAAAACGCGACAATTACCTTTTCGGACCATTTTTAACTATACTTAACCTTGACACTTAAAGTTTAATAAAGTTTTATCTATGTTATTATATAAGAACATAATAATATAACAACTAATTAAACTATCTTGGTATTAATAGGCAATCCGTGATTCCCGGCTTTCATATTCCGACCGAGTTTTCGAGTTCTCGTTCTCTTCGCAATCCGTGAGTTACAACCCCTTGTTTTATATATTTTACATGAATTTTGGGGGAAACATAAGATTAATTGTATTTTAAAAACCTTATGAAATAAAATGCAACATATCGAACTTTGACTTTTGACTTGTTAAACTTTGACTTTTGAACTTATAAACTATTTGACTTTTGGAACGTACTTGGACTTATTTTGAACTTTATCTTGGAACGTACTTAGACTTATTTTGAACTTATTTTGGAACGTACTTAGACTTGTTTTGAACGACTATTTGAACTCTTATGCGTAAAATATTTTACTTTACTTAGACTTATTGGCTCGCTCTCTTTTGACTAAACTAATCATTGATGTTTGTATGCGTACCAACCCTTGATGGAACTATAACACGATCTTAAGTGATGGACGTACGACTCTCTCGCTTTTAAAAACAAAATTTACTTAGTGCCCGACTATTTTAGACTTAGACTTTCACACTATTAACTACTTAGCCGTATAGTAATTATGGGTATCGATACTTAGGAAAGAACCGTTCCTTGCTTAGATGGCAGTCTAAGTACATATTACTAAGTACTGAATAACTTCCCGTTTGAGAAGCGGGAAGTTGGGGTCGACACGGTTGGATAATCGGATTAGTGTGAACACTTAAGTTATAGATGCCAAGAGGTTGATACAAGAAAATCTAATTAGTTACTTACGCATAAAGTTATAAACTTTTTAGCGATTGATATACGCTTCTACTATTTGACTAAATTTGACTTTATTTGGTCTTTACAAACTTAGGGCACCGGTTCGCCCATTACTTGGACTTTATAAGTATATAAATTTTAAGCGACTTTTCTCCGCTAATCTCCTTCTTGGAAACTTTTACTTTTATATACTTTACCTATTTTTGCCGACTACTTAAACTGTAACTCACTCACTACTTTCGTAGTTGACACTTTATCTTATGTTTCAGGAAATTAGTGTAAGCATGATGTGCATGGCATGGACGGGTCGAGGCGGTTGTGTGAGAACCTCTTTGGGAAAAGACTTGGCCATTTGTTTTGGGAATTTTAAATGAAACTTTTTAATTATGTATCGATGTACTAAATTGATGTGACTTGGTCGTTTTATGAATTTGTAAACACTTTTATTTTCAATTAATGACTTGATTACCGTTATGTTTTATATGACCTGTGTAAAGATTTTCCAGCTCTTCACATTCCGTGTTTCCGCTTTAGCGGGGTGTGACAGACTTGGTATCAGAACACAGGTTATAGAGAAAAAAAAACGGTTTGAAAATTTTTTCAAAAGTTTTCGAAACCAAACTATAACCAAGGCTTTTCGGAAAATCATTTATGGGTCTAAACTTTAGAGAATTAATTTCGTGATTTGCATGTTTATAATTTAACTACGCATGGCCTGATCACCCATGCCTAGTTCAAAATGGATTATGCAAAGACGGAACGTAATTACTATTGTTAACTGTTTTGAGTCAAAATTCCCGGTACTGTCTTTTCCCGATTCTCACGCGACTGATCCGTACATGCATTTCATTACACATTTCCTTTATCATTTCTTTGTGTCTTCTAGTACTCACGAAACTCATTGTTCACAGATTCGTCATGTCTCACTCGTCACGATCGCTTTCACCGTCACACTCCCAGTCTCGCTCCTTACCCAGAGCCGCGTCGCCTTCCGAGGGCCGTACCGCTTCAGAGAGCCAACGACACCAGACCACCGATCCCACGGATGACACCTCCATGGCGATCTCGAGCAGCATCGGGTCCAGCCCGAGGGATGTGTTACCACCCCCTCCACCGGTACCCGTTGCCGCCACACTCCACTACCGAGGCCCACGTACCAGGTTGACCGCGCGAAAGCAGGTCATCCTCCCGGGCCGTTTGCCGGATAGGATGGCTGCCCGCCAGGAGGGACCATCCCAGCCTATTCCATCGCATCTGCCGTTCGGACACCCACCAGAGGTCCCACGGAACCCTACCATGGACCACTACTCCTGGGAGAGACAGTTCGAGCGCGAAGAGATGCAGCGCGCCAGAGACACCGAGGCCGCGAGGCAGAGGATGCCTCCTACCCTTCAACCTCCTCCACCAGCCGCATTCCTCCATTTGCACCGCGAAGTGCGGGGATTGGCTCAGGAGACCCAGAACCAGGGACACCTCATCAGTGAGGTTACCGACTCCGCAGAACGGTTGTCGGAGCAGGCATTGCGATTCATCGCATCGACCCGAGCTATGGCCCGCACTGTGCAGCGCCTCATTGGTATGTGCCTGGTGATGGGCACGTTGATCGTGGTTAGGGCAGTCAAGATGTTTCTGGACAGGCGCCATTAGTTATTTCTTCATTGTATTGTACTTAGTCTAGTCGTAATTTTCTCTTTGTACACGACATAGACTTCATTATCTTCCTTTTATGTATTGTGACAATATTTTCTCAGTTCAGCACTTGTACCAACTTTATTATTATTAATGGAAATCCTGTCTTTTGTCTTTGTGCTTGTCGTATTTTGTGAATCTTGTGCTTGTTACGATCATTATAATTCTATCTCTTAAATTCTAATCTTGCGTGTACTACTTGATCAGTCATTTTAATCTCGTGCTATAACTATCTATGGTCACTTAAATTATATTCTTATCACATTCCATTCGTGCGTTCTAAACAAAATCTGTTCTTCTGATTGTAGAATCATGGCTCCTCGCACTAATGCTAGCATCATTGTCGAGCAAGTTGCTGAACAGTTGAACGCGGCTATGCCCAACATGATCGCTCAGATCACCGCCGGAATCAACGCCAACGTCAACAATCACCATCAGCAGCAGCAGCAACAGCAACAACAACAGCAGAACAATCAAAACCAAAACCAGAACCAGCACCCGAACCCTCCTCCATGCAATTACAAGAGCTTTATGGCATGCAAGCCTAAAGAATTCCACGGCACAACTGGTGCTGTAGGGTTGGTCCAGTGGTTCGAGAGCATCGAATCGGTCTTACACATCAGCTGGTGTGCTGAGGCGAACAAGGTGGAGTACGCGTCCTGCGTATTCCATGGTCGAGCTCTGTCATGGTGGAACATTGTAGTCCAAACCCGAGGACGTGACAATGCCTATGCCCTTCCCTGGAACACCTTCAAGAACTTGCTCATCGAAGAATACTGCCCGAGAGGAGAAATTAAGAAGCTCGAGGCTGAGCTGTGGGACCACAAGATGGTCGGGAATGATATTGAGAAATACACTACCCGGTTCCACGAACTCGCCCGACTGGTCCCAAGGCTGGTAACCCCTGAGGAGAACCGGATCGACCTGTACATCTCTGGTCTAGTTCCGGAAATCCGAGGTATGGTCATGGCAGCCGAGCCTCAACCCTCCAGAGTGCAATCATCCTGGCCCACCGTCTTACCAGCAACCTCCTCACCGCCCCTGGATCCTCCACAAAGGAGTCAGGTGAGAAGAGAAAGGCTGAGTCCACCCCAAGGAGAAGTGACCGCAACAAGAAGAAGACCCGAAACTATGCCCTGACTGCTTCACCTGCACCTGCACCGGCACCTGCACCGCCAGCTAAATCTGGGTCTTACACCGGGCCACACCCAAAGTGCAACAAGTGCAACCTCCATCATCTCGGGAACTGCCCGTTATGCCTCAAGTGCCAAAAGTCGGGACACTTTGCCAAGTACTGCACCTGCTGAAAC
>CAJVGC010000065.1:30164490-30206275 GCA_910822075.1 Senecio squalidus | reverse complement strand
GGATGATTTGTCTTTGCTTCTTTGAAGGTTAAAGGAATATTTTAGGCTAGTTTCTCTTGAAATTGGCCTTCAAGTACCCTATGAGGGCCCTCACATGTTGGTTATATATTCCCTAGGTTTACTGTCCCCTGGCTTCATTCTTACGCTAGACTAGTTAATAATTTGAAAGATGTGGGAAGAACCATTTGGTTATATAGTTGTCAATTTGCTTCTTTCTCATACCGGAAACAACTTATTTTCTAATACATCCTTTCAAGGTGTTAGTACAGATAAATCAGTAGCCTTTGACAGAATTTTGCTAAGTTAAGCCAGTTTCTCGTTCAGACATTGGATTTATTTTTAGTGGAGGGGGATGCCATGTCAATGATAGCTTGAATATTCTGTGAGTTTCTATGCCTGGCTTGGCCTTGGTCTTGCCTATCAGTCTGGCTGGCGGATCGGACTATGGTTAGGTCTCGGGTGCCATCGTAGGTGCCGATAATGGAATAGACTTTTTTACTTGTGTCATAGTGAGTATCTTGCCACTCAATTATGTAACTCGGTGTTGACAATTAAGAAATGTATTCTAGTTGTTCTTGATGTTTTTCCCTACTAATGTGTTAGGAGCATGATTTTGACTCGTGATCTCGGATCTTGACTTTTACTATTATGTTGAATATGTTCAGAATCCCGACTAGGATCATGATCCCCGAGTTATTATCTTACTAACCCATTTTTTTTTTATCTTGTGTATATCTAATCTTATCTTAGCATGAAAAATCTATGATCTTGTTTACATTAAAGATAAGGTCATCATAAAGCATAAAGCACATGGAAAAGACTAGAAAAAGACGTTGAGAAAGAAGTAGTCATTGGCTGATCAGGGAGATCACATAACATGAAGATCCCCAAGATATCGGAGAAGTTATTATTTAATTTTCTTTATATTGAGGCATTGATCGATTTACGAAAACACTTGAACACACCTAAAAGTACTTCATTATAACTCTATACTAGTCTTATACACAATTTACAGCTCAAAGCACTCTTTTATTGTAAAACACTACTTTTTCTTAATAAAATCATCAAGGTAAGGGATTATTTCCCCGTCCCAAGGTTTTATGCCGGCTATCGAAAAGGATTAAGGGTTTTCCACGTACATCATCCTGTTATATTTATTTTAATTGCTAGTTTACTACATTTTTTATTAGTTATGTTCAATCGTTCTTAAGATTACAGTCAAGATCATCACAACACCTTACCCCACTTTAATTAATTTGATCACAATATTATATTTAGTAGGTTTTGGTCAAACAAATTTGGCGCCCACCGTGGGGAAAGTGGTACTTTTTGTAATCAAATCTTTATTAAAAGTTTTGTTTAATCACTTTTTGTAAAAACTCGTTACAAAAATGACATCTCAAGGAAAATCAACTTTTTCTTCTTCAACCTCTTCTATTTTGGGTGTAGTAGCACCTCCTACTAACCCTCTTGGATCATCATCTTTGACCAAGAAAGCTGAAAATCCTCCAAGGAAGCTTATCTCTACAAGATCCTCTCTCTACGAATCTGGGGTAATCCTTCCTAACCCTCCTTCTATTTTCAACAATTATATTGCTTATATGTTTGCACAGGTTAATGTACATTACAAAAAGATAGAGAAAACCAATGAAGAGTTAAAGAGAGAAATGAACGGTATTAGGGCGAGGATCACGGCACCATTTACACCAATAACAACCCACCTGGACATTGACTCTTTCTCTTTAGAAGTATATTTTGGATATTTTATCTCAATGCATCAAGAGACTAGGACTCAAGATCCTGTCCATAGAACCAGGGGTCAAGATCCCCTCTATGGAACCAGGACCTCTACTATGTGGGATCATGAAACTTTACCAGGGTCTTCATACCAGAATCTTGGCACATGTAACTATCGAGTAATTGCTCTATTGGAACTAATGATTTGCAGGATCTAGGGATCTGTCCTAGTGTCATAAGGGAATTGTAGAAGTTGAGAGCTATGATGACCATCATAACTGGTGTGGTGCAACCTATACTGGAAGTTACTCCAACGTCTCACGGGACTTCAAGATTTTCTCTTTCAATTTGTGATGCAAAAATCCCAAAGCGTTTTCAAACTCTAGGGAAGAAATAGCACGATGGGACCATGGATCCTAAAGAGCAAGTAACACTGTATAGAGAAAGGATGAAGATCATCCCCATCCCCAGTAATCTCAAAGAAGCTTGTTTGTGCAAAGAAGCTTGCTTGTTCAAAGGTGTCAGATCAACGTTGATAGGAGTAGCTCTTAAATGGTTGCTTAACGTTCATCTTTATTGGCTCTTTTGCTCATTTAATATATTTTTTTAACAATCATTTTTCTTGCAGTATGACATTTGAAAAATTGACTAACGATCTATACATGGTGACTCAAGGTCATAATGAGTCATTAACAGACTTCTTTGACGTATTTGGCAGTGATTCAATTAACATCCCAAATTTGGATATGCAAACTGTGACAACCGTCTAAAATTCAGGTGATTCTCGTATATTATGTCTTCGTTATGTCTGTGCTATTCTTAGTCGTACTTTATCGTGATCGTGTTTGTCACACCCCGCTAAAGCGGAAACACGAGGTGCGAGAGCAAGATAATCATTTCACGAGTTATAACAAAGGGTTAACGGTTCAAGTCATTAAAATATAAAGTTTGAAAAGTTCACATGTTCAAAAGATACAACCAAGATCCATAAAGTTTAAGACAACAATACATAATAAAATGTTTAATAAAAATTCCCAAAATGACAAAGGTCTTCTCCCGAATTACACTTCACATAACCATCTTGACCCGCCCGAGCAATGCACTTCATGACTGAGATAAAGTGTCAAACTACATAACGTAGTGAGTGAGTTACAATTTATAAGTTTTTGACAAAAGTTCCGACAAAAGTTCCCACAAGTATATATAAGTATAAAGTTTTTTAAAAGAAAGACAGCGGAGAAAGGCGCTTAAAATATATATACTTTTATAGTGGATCATAGACAAATAGCTCAATATTTGTAAAAGTTCAAGTTACGGAGTAAGACCATAAATGTACGTTGTCATTACCTCAGCGGTGGAATAATCCACATGTGTAATACGATAAGTATGTATATGCGTAATAATAATAACATATGATTTTTGAATTGTATCGACCACTTGGCATAATATAACGTAAGAGTTCACACTAAACCGATTAACTGGTCTGATCCGCCCCAACCTAGCACTATCGAAGAAGTTTGTCTGAACTTAGTAATATGTACTTAGGTAGCTAACCACAAGTAAGGAGTGACCTCTCCTAAGTATCGATACCCATAATTACCAACGGCTATTGCTAATAGTGTGTAATGAACTAAATTAAAATTGGGCACTTGTGTACTTTTTGTCTAAAAACTGATAGTAGGCTCTTACGGCGTTTATATTCTCATCAAGGGTTTTGTACATATACAATCAACCAATCATAGTCTAAGTCAAAATGTCAAATGTCCAAGGTGCGACATAAGGCGTCTAAAAATAGTTTTTACGCATATAAATAAGACCCAAGTCAAATAGTTCAATAAATTCATAGTTCATAAAGGTCATTGTACGTAAAGACAAAGTTCATAAAACAATTTAGATCTCATGTTTTCCCCAAAAAGAGTACTTAATATACAAGAGTAGAGGGGTGTAACTCACGGGTTGCGAAGATAGCGAATACCGGAAACGGTCGGAAGAGAGAGTCGGGAATCACGGAAAGCCTAAGAATACCAAGATTGTTAAAGCGTTATGTTCTCATTATGTTATTATATATAATATATAATAGATAAATTTTAGTTAAACTTTAAGTGTCAAGGTCCAATTTGTCCAAAAATAGTCTGAAACGCTTATCGTTATGTTTTAGTCCAAAAGTCTAAAGTTAACGTTTTTTGTCAGGATCGGATTAACTAATGTAATCTAATAATATCCCTTCGTTAAGATCTTGATCTATTGAAGAAGTTCAGCAGCGGATGAACACTTCAATATTTATGAGTTGTCGAACAATAGAATATGAATAAGAATGAACAAATAGTATTGTCGAATATTAATTCAGAATATCAATACAACGTGTTTCTATCAATGCAAGGATCTATCTATTTATAGACCTTGAGGCCGACCTAGATAAACTAGGAAACATCATCTATCCTTATCTAAAACTATCATTATCTAGAGTAAGGAAACTATATCTAAGTACAAAAGGAAACATAAACATAATCTAATTATAACTTTATAACTTTGAGATTATTCTTGCACGGGAAGTTGGTCTTCCGTATTAACTTGTTATGACCGCATCAACTTGTTATCTTCCGTAGCAACTCTATCAGCAGTAGTAACTTGATTGAAACGCCGCACTAACTTGTCTTCCGCAGTAACTTCTTAATGTCTTCCGCATTAATTGTTTAAGTTACTGTTCTCGTTGTTAAGTGTATTGTTTAGGAGTTAAACTATTTTGTCTAAGTTATAACCCAATAATCTCCCCCTAACCTTGAACTTTTATAACTAATCAAAAGTACAAGTTTCATGCTCCAACCGTATTAACTACTAACAGGTTTAACTAGTAAAGTTAATTACATCTTTCTGCTTTGCCAATCAGAGTCTTTTCCTTTTGTCTTCTCTTCTATGCGTTGTTCCAGAATTCTCCAAATAAGTTCATGAGCTATTCTTGAATCATGGAGTCCATTAAGCTTGACTTCTATCATCTCATCCAATGTCTTCAATCCATGTGAATACTTTATATCTACCAAGTAAAATTCCATGGCTCCCTCCTTTCTAACTAGTGAGTAGACGCCACTTCGTTCATACACAAACCATTTGACTATTGGATTCTTTGGACCTCCCTTCTTGAATACCGAACTTCTCTTCACATATTCTGGTTCAAATAAACCGCATAAAACGTCCATAGCAAGATCAGTACCGGAGCATGTTCCTCTTTAATGAGAATATTTAACTTTTCCAATTTTGTACATTCTTTCCAAGTCATCTCTGTCAAAGTCTCTTATTGCCCAATGGAAAGCTAGAAGTACTTTCTTTGATTTGTCTTGTCTAGTAACTTCATATTCAGTTCCCATTTGTCCACCAATAAACTTCTAGTCGGTGATCATAGGAGGCTTCACTGCTATGGGGGTAAACCTTAGTCCTTCTTCATGATTGATGTATGAAGAATAATCTGCTTCAGGATTTATAAGAGCTTGTTCTTCTACAGCAGGATTTGGACTTTCTTGAGATGCACTTGGAGTAGTAGAAGTTTCTACTCTCTGTTTCTTAGCCAGACCATGTACCTTCTTGGATGCTAGCTTCTTTCTCTTGTGCTTCTCACCAGGTTCATCCGTAGCAGGAGCAGTACTAACTGGCTCTTGCTCATGTATGATCTTCCTGCCAGTTGCAATGGCAGCTTTTAGGACTTTCTCTGCCTCTTGCTTATTCTTTTCTTGTTTTCTTGCAAGTGCAGCTTTCCTTTTGGCTTCATTCTTCTTCTCGTTTTCTACAAGATCCAAAATGTTAGCTAGTTTCATAGGACCTAAAGACCTACCACTATAGCCTTTATTCTTGAGATATTTATGCCTATCTTCAGCTAGCTTCGCCTCTGTGGATTTAGATACTTTCGTCTTCTCAGACTTGGCTTTGGCTTTGACTTGTTGTTGCTGAATGAGTTTTTCTTCTTCAATCATTTTCATTGCAAGCTCAACATCTGATCTTTCTAGACCTTGTCTGTAAAGATCATTCAAAATTTCTTCATTAGTCATTTCTTGAGCTCGAATTTCATCCTCCTCAGCAATTTTCCTTAGCTTCTCCTTTTCAGATGGAGTAGGAGATTTATTTAAAATAAGCATGAAGTTCATCCTCCTCAGCTATCTTTCTTTGCCTTTCCCTTTCAGCCTGTTCACTTTCAGCAACCAATCTTAGCAAAAACTCATTATTGACTTGCTCTTGTCTGAGTCTTTCCATTTCCTCCTCTGCTAGCAGATTTTTATAATCTCTGTCTGTTGCATCCTTCTCTCTTGCAAGCCTCTCTTCTTCTTTTTTTTCCTCCTTTGATTTCTCCACAACTATTTCTTTGCCTTTTTCTTTGTGTTCTGGAGCATCAATGTTGACTCTTTGAAGCTTTCCACTTACAGTGACATAACCCCATCTACCTGTAGACACAGAAACACTAGCAGGTTGTTCAGGTAAAGTTATTGAACATGCTGTGGATTGAGCATCAACAGCAGCTTCTGCTTTTTGTTTAGCAACTGACTCAGCAATCATCTTCTTCCTTTCAGCTTCTGCTTTCTCCTTTTCTTGTTTCTGCTTGTCTTCTTTGATCTTGAGAAGTTGTGATGCTATAGTTGACTCATCAAACATGAGAGATTGAGTCATCTCTTGATGAATTAATTCATCCGCAACAACTTGTTCTTCAAAGGTAGGAGTAGGAGCTTCAGATGTAGCTGTGGTAAGAGTTGTAGCTTCAGAAGGAATGGCTTGAAAGCTTTGTGAAGCTTGAAAGATTATTGGAGAAGTGACTGTGAACAACTGTGATGGTTGAGTATCCGCAACAACCATTTCAGCATCAGTATCAACTGGGTCCGCAACAACCGGATCCGCAACAACCATTTCTGCATCAGTATCAACTGGGTCCGCAGCAACTGGATCCGCAGCAAATGTATTATCCGTAGTAATCATGGGGTCAATAGTAACTCCCTGGTTAGTAGAAACTGCTCTTTCTTCAGCTTCTATTTCCATTTCTTGTTTTCCTTTTACTGTTTCTTCAACCATTTGCTTCACTTCTGCTTGCTCCCCCTCAATCAGTTGTTCCTTTTCAAGTGATGCATCTATCACCAATTTCTCCCCTTCTTCATCTACCACCATATCTTCTGTCTCATGCTCCCCCTTAAGTGTACTATCAATCTCCATATCTTCAGATTGTGTGGAGGTTGCAGTAATCACAGTGTTTTCACTCCTCTTTTCTTCACCCCTACTCTCCTCAGATGAAAAATATGTATGTGTTGTTCTTTCTCCCCTTTTTTATCAGCTGGAGGATAGTCATCAGAAGATGAAGAGCTTGATGGCCTGGGTGAATTTCCAACACTTCGTGTGGTGATTCTTTTGGGCAGTAATTGGGCTGATAGTAAAGCCTGTTGGGCCAACAACTGTTGCACCAAAGATGTTAGAGTAGAAAGCACTTCACCCTGTTTCTACACCCTCACCATTAAGTTTCGGTACAAGTCCATCAATTCCAAATTTTGAACATAACTACCCTCACCCCTTTCCTGTTGAGTACCAACAGGTGGTTGATCATAGGGAAAAGAGAAACTCTCCTGCCTAGCAGAAGCAGGTATCTCTCCCAAGGTCTCTTGGCGCCTGGGACCACCCTCCAATAATGAGAACAAGTCCTCACCAATGGTTGGTGTTGCCGTGGTTTGGGTCTTAAGTATGTTGATATTGTCCTGAGCTTCACTGTGAGGAGTGAAAGATGTAGTAGTATCAGCCCTCTCCACATGGTCACCCCCCTCCTTATGGACCAACTCAGTGAGCAAGGGGGTATGCTGAAGGTTTTCCCCTAAAGATTGTGTCATTCCTGAAGATGTTTCAGGTAATGATTTTGCAGTGTGAGAATGGGGGATAGTTTGAGACACCAGAGGCTGAGTAACCCTCTTGGTTCTTTTGGAAGCAGCTTTGGATGGTTTGTGAGGTGATGAAACTGTGGGGGTAGTTACTATAGAAGTAGTAACTGGTGCAGTAGCAACTGGAGTAAAACTCACAGTAGCAACTAGAGGTTACAACTGCAGTTAGCAGCAGCAACTGCAGTTGTAACCTCAGGGATAACACCCTCAGTACCTGCTACAGATATGGTACTAGTGCCCACAGATATTGCAGTAGTACTGATGGTTGTAGCTGGGGGTTGGGACATAGGTGCAGTCAGTTGTCCTTCAGCTGGAGGAACTGTGATCACCATCATTGTAGAGAACAATGGTGTCACATTAGAGGAACTTCCCTAATTAACTGTTCTCATATTTGTAAAAATCTTCTTTGTATGAGCATGTGAGAAAAAGCATTTTTCAGATGTAGTAAGATCTTTAAGTTCACAGTTAAAAATTTGTTGAAGAAAGCGTGGATACATTAAAAATTTATGTTTTGGGTTTAAAAGGTTCCAACGCATTCCCTCAAAAATCAAGTAAGAAAAGTTATATGTTCGTTTTGTGGCCAAACATATCATGGCAGTAGCTAAAGCAGAGCTACCTTCATGCCATCCTGACCGCTTTTGGGATATGCATTGTTGCAAAGTATGCAACATAAACTTCCATTGGGGGGGACAGTTTTGCCTTATGAAAGGTTGAAATGTTTAGGTCCCCCTCATATCCTTGTTTTGTAAAATTTTCAACCATCACGACATAGGGAAGTTGTATTATACCTGCCGCATCGCGCAGTTGTAAGTGTTTGCGCACCGTTTTCTTGAAACTTTTATCGTTTTTCCATCCACCACATCATTAATAGCCGCCTCTTCAGGGTCAAGTTCAGCGGATGTCCAAAAATCCCTAATGTGAGATTCATCTTTTTCTGGATTAATGGTTAACGCCGTTTTGATCTTTGATCGATTCAAGAAATTGATTATTGGGTGGAAGTCAGCGTTGTCATCAGTTTTGTTCAAGAAAGCTACCATGTTATGGGTTTTTTGAATTTGTAATTCCACCATTGTTGTGATTTGATGAACGATTACGAGAATGATGAACAATAAGGCAAATAATTAGTCACAATTTTAAAGAAAACTGATAATTTTTTATTCTAACGGTAACTTTTAGGAAGTATTTAGGGTTCTTTAAGAAAGGTAAGTATTTAAACGGTTAAAAGAACCCCTATTTATACTGAAATTTTGTAACCACTTGACGACTTCAATTAGACGCGGGTAATGATTTAAATGTAACGGTCCAATTAAAAGGTGCCAGGTGTCAGTAGCAGCTGTACCTCGCGCCTGAATTTTAATAAAAAATAGGTCCAATCTGAAATCGCCAGGTGTAAAAGTTGGTTACAAGTTGTATTTTGACTTGTCAAATCACCATTAATTAGGGTATACTTATTGTTTAAGAAACCTTTTAATATGGTAATTTGTAGTATTAACAAATAAGGCCGTAGTAAGTTGATTAATCATCCGTAGTAATGGTCTATGAGTCGTATTAACTGGACTGTCCGTAGTAATGTGACTTACTGGCAGTATTAATCCAGAGGGCCGTAGTAACACACTTCTAGGCCTTATTAACCATTCCGTACAAATTATTAGTTAAAGGGCAGTAGTAGTTAAACCTTCCCTTAATACTGATGCTTTTGGTCGTACTAATTATACTTTGGTCAAAATTTGTCTTTACTATTAATGTTGCAGTAGTAACATATTAAAATACAAAAAAGTAAGGCACTTGATTTTTATCATAAGGTTACTACTACTTTTCTAAGGGACTTTTCAAAAATAGAAATACTAAGAGATAAAGGATATCGGTATCAATCCATATTGATAATTCCAATACTTGTAATCAAGAATGTGAGCTTCCCACATCAAATGCTTTTGTGAGAAGATCAGCAAGCTGATTGTCAGTGTGGATTTTCTCAACATGGATCAATTTCTTTTCGTTACAATCTCTTATGAAGTGATAGCGTATCTCTATATGCTTTGTTTTGGAGTGTTTGACTGGATTGTTGATGATGCTAATGGTGCTTTGATTGTCAATATGAATTGGCGTGTTCATGAAGGAATAGCCATAATCCATCATTTGATTTTGTATCCATAACACTTGAGCACAACAACTAGCAGCAACAATGTATTCAGCTTCTGTGGAAGAGGTTGACACCGTTGTTTGCTTCTTGCATTGCCATGACACCAGTCTTGAACCAATAAATTGGCATCCTCCAGTCGTTGATTTCCTCTCTAAGTTTTCACCACCATAGTCACTGTCAGTATAAGCAATTAAATTAAATGGAGAGTCTTTAAGATACCATAAGCCTAAGTTAGGCTTGCCCTTTAGGTAACGAAAGATTCTCTTGACTGCAATAAGGTGTGACATCTTGGGCCTTGTTTGATATCTTGCACATACACAGACTCCAAACATGATGTCTGGTCTTGAAGCTGTGAGATACATTAGAGATCCAATCATTGATGTATAGTTATGTATATCCACATCCTAACCCTCAAGATCAACCGTCAATTGTTTGTGAGTTTCAACTGGAGTGCTTGCAACCTTGGCATCCATGAGTCCAAATTTGGTTAGGATGTCCTTGACATACTTGGATTGACTTATAAAAAGGCCATCCGTCTTTTTCTTAACTTGAAGACCCAAAAAGAAAGTAAGTTCGCCCATGGAACTCATTTGAAACTTAGTGTGTATGAGGTCTTCAAACTCTTTGCACAAGGAATCTTTGGTAGAGCCAAAGATGATGTCTTCGATAATGGCCAGCCAACCCTAGGAATTGACGGATTTCCGTAGGAGTCTTCGGGGCTTGCCATTTCTCGATCGCTTCGATCTTAGCTGGATCTACATGAATACCTTCTTGGTTGACCACATGACCAAGGAAGTGTACTTCCCGGAGCCAGAATTCACACTTCGAGAATTTGGCGTACAATTTCTGATCTCGGAGGAGTTCTAGAATGAGCTTAAGGTGTTTCGCATGATCTTCCTTGTTTCTTGAGTAGATGAGAATGTCGTCTATGAATACGATAACGAATTTGTCTAGGTATGGCCTACACACTCTGTTCATTAGGTCCATGAACACTGCTGGTGCATTCGTCAGACCAAAAGGCCTGACGAGAAATTCGTAATGACCGTAACGAGTGCGGAATGCGGTTTTAGGAATGTCGGTCTCACTGACACGAACCTGGTGATAACCCGAACGGAGGTCGATTTTAGAGAAGTAAGTTGCACCCTACAACTAGTCGAACAGATCATCGATCCTCGGGAGTGGATATCGGTTTTTGACGGTCAGCTTGTTCAGTTCACGATAATCGATGCACATATGGAACGAACCGTCTTTCTTTTTGACAAAGAGGATTGGGGCTCCCCAGGGGACGAACTCGGGCGAATAAGACCTTGGTCTAAGAGCTTTTGTAGTTGTTTTGACAGCTCCAGCATTTCGGGTGGTGCCAGACAGTATGGTGACTTGGCAACCGGTGCTGCGCCGGGAACGAGGTCTATTCGGAATTCCACTTGTCGATGCGGAGGTAGCCCAGGTAAATCCTCGGGAAAGACTTCTGGATGATCCTTGACTACGGGAATGTCTTGGATTCGGCTTTTTGTAGATTTACGTTCGACGACATGAGCGAGGAATGCGTCATAGTTCTTTTCGAGGTACTTGCGCATTTTTATGGAAGATACGATGCGAAGTTGTCGTCCAGGTTTGTCTCCCTGAAAAACGATTCTCTTTTTCCGAAAGAGGGATACGAATGAGTTTGTCGAAACAGACGATCTCAGCCCGAAAGCGAGATAGCCAGTCCATTCCGACGATAACGTCGAAGCTTGATAGCTCGATAGGAATTAGATCGATGGGGGAAATTTTGTCAGATAAGCATAGTGAACACCCTAAGATTATATCCTTAGATTCAAACTTTTGGCCGTTAGCATATTCGACGGTAAAGCTATCCTTAAGAACTTTAGATCCTAGGTTAATGAGGGGTCTAAATTCTAAGGAAATAAAGCTTCTCTCAGCTCCTGAGTCGAATAGTACGGAAGCAAAATGATCATTGATAGGAAACGTACCCGTAACTGCGTTGGGATCCTGACGTGCTTCTTCAGCTGTTAGTGCAAAGGCACGACCCCTACCTTGTCCACCCTGGTTCTACGGAGTTCGATGCAGCTTAGGGCAGGTGTTTCGGAGGTGTTGGTCGCTTCCACACTCGAAGCACGTCAGTTTCTGAACTGGGATGGTTGCCTTGTCTGGGAAGTACTTGGCGAAATGGCCTACCTTCTGGCATCTTAAGCATACCGGGCAGTTCCAGTGGTGATGAAAGTTGCACTTGTTGCACTTCGGGTTTGGTCCAGAGTAAGGCTTGGGTCCAGTAGGTGGCATCGGTGCAGGTGATTGTGCGGCAGTCACGGCGAAATTACGGGTGCTACGGGCCTTCTTGTTTCGGTCACTTCTCCTTGGGGTCTGTTCAGCCTTCCTCTTCTCACCTGACTCATTTTTGGAAGATGCAGGAGCGGTGAGGAGGTTTCTGGTGAGACGGTGAGCCAAAATGATGGCGCTCTGCAATGTCTGGGGCTCATATGAGATGACCATGCCACGGATTTCCTGAACGAGACCAGAGATGTAAATATCGATCCGGTTCTCCTCAGGGGTTACCAGCCTTAGAACTAGCCGGGCGAGCTCGTGGAACCGGGTGGTGTACTTTTCGATGTAGTTTCCGATCATCTTGTGGTCCCACAGCTCAGCCTCGAGCTTCTTGATTTCCCCTCTTGGGCAGTATTCTTCGATGAGTAGGTTCTTAAAGGCATTCCAGGAAAGAGCGTAGGCAGTCTCACGCCCTCGAGTTTGAACAACGTTGTTCCACCACGATAGAGCTCGGTCATGGAATACGCAAGAGGCGTACTCCACTTTGTAGGCTTCAGCACATCGGCTGATGTGTAGGATCTCGAACCATTGGAGCAGTCCTACAGCACCAGTTGTGCCGTGAAACTCCTTTGGCTTACACGCCATGAAGCTCTTATAGTTGCACAGAGGAGGGTTTGGGTGTTGGTTCTGGTTCGGGTTGTTGTTACCCTGATGCTGCTGCTGTTGTTGTTGTTGCTGCTGTTAATGATGGTTGTTGACATTGGCATTGATCCCTGCGGTGATCTGGGCAATCATGTCGGGCATAGCCGCCTTTAGTTGGGTAGCAACTTGCTCGGCGATAAGGCTAGCGTTAGAGCGCTTAGGAGGCATGATTCTGAAACAGAAAATAGGAAAGTTTAGAACGCACGAATAAACGCGAGCGGTAAAGAGTGTAACATAATGGATGCTAAAATGATAATGGTTAAGGAGTAAACAAAGGATATGATAGCACACCCACGACAACGATTCAAGAGATAGTAGTATATGATTGACAATAATAAAGGATTCACACGACAAGACAAGTACTAATAATAAAAAGATAGAACTTCCATTAATAATAATAAGGTTTGGTACATAGTACGAATTACTGAATAGAAAATACGAGTACAATACATAGGAAAGATAATAAGATAAGTGGCCTAAGTCGTGTACAATGGGTAAATTACGACTAAGCTAAGTACAGTACAATACAAAGGAAATGACTAATGACGCCTCTCCAGAAACATCTTGGCCACCATGACCGCAATCAACGTACCCATCACTAGACACACACCAATGAGGTCCTGCACAGTCCATGTCGTAGCTCGTGTCGATGTGATGACTCGCAACGACTGCTCCGACAACTGATGCGCAGCGTCGGTGACCTCACTGATAAAAAGCCCTTGCTGTTGGGTCTCCTGTGAAGGTCCCCGTACCTCGCGGTGTAGGTGGAGGTATGCGGCCGGTGGGGGAGGCTGAAGAGTAGGAGGCATCCTCTGCCTAGCTGCCTCAATGTCGCGAGCGCGCTGCATCTCCTCGCGTTCCATCTGCCTTTCCCATGTGTAATGGTCCATAAGAGGGTTATGTGGAGCCTCCTCTACAGGGTGTCCAAATGGGAGGTGGGATGGTGTGGGTCGGGATGGACCGGCCTGGTGTCCGGCCATCCGATCCGGTAGGCGGCCCGGGAGGATGACCTGCTTTCGCGCGGTCAACCTGGTATGCGGCCCCCGGTACTGGGGTGGCGCTCCGACGGGTAACGTTGGGGGAGGTGGTAGCACAACCCTCGGGCTGGACAAGTCTTTTCCCAATACAAATCTCACGAAACCATCCTGACCCGTCCATGCCATTCATTTCATCCTTACACTTAATTTCTTAAAATATAAGATAAAGTGTAAACTACAAAAAAGTAGTGAGTGAGTTACAGTTTAGGTTTCTCGACAAAAGTTTCGGTTAAATATATAAAAGTAAAAGTTTCATAATAGAAGGATAGCGGATGTAGTCGCTTAAATTTTATATACTCTTAAAAGTTTCGAACCAGCGGGCATAACAATACCCTAAAGTTTGTACAAACACAAGTGTAACAATCCTTAGTAAATAATAGTTGCGGCATCAATCGCTAAAAGAATGTATATGCGTATATAGGTAACTAATTAGAATCTTGCATCAACCTCTTGGCATTCTATAACATAAGTACACACTAAACCGATTATTCAACCGTGAGGCCCCTTACCCCGCACTATCTACGAGGAGTATAAATGATCATAGTAACATGTACTTAGACTGCCATCTAAGCAAGAAACGGTTCTTTCCTAAGTATCGATACCCATTATTACTAAACGGCTCAAAAGCTAATACTGTGAGGAGAGAAAAAGATGGGCACTAATGTAATTTTGTTTCAAAATGATAGTAGGCACTTAAGAATCGCGTTATAATCTCATCAAGGGTTGGTCTCGTATACAAGTAATCATAAACTTTATCCAATTAGGGGGCAAGCCGATAACTTTAAAATAACCCAATAGGGGCAATAAAGTGTTTTACGCATAAGAGTTTCACAAAGTTTCCAAAATAGGTCAATAGTTCATCATAGTTTCCAAAAGTTCACAATAGTTGCATAAGTTCATAATATTTTCCAAAAGTTCACATTGGTTGCATAAGTTCAATAAGGTTTCAAAGAAAATTAAATCTTATGTTTCCCCCAAAAAGTTATGTAAAATACAATAAATAAGGGGTTGTAACTCACGGGTTGCGAAGAGTAAGAACGCGGAATTCGGTCGGAAACGGGAGCCGGGAATCACGGAATGCCTATTAATACCAAGATAGTTCAATTTTCATTATCTTATTATGTTATTTTATGTAATATAATAGATAAGATTTTATTAAACTTTAAGTGTCAAGGTCCAAATTGTCGAAAATAGTCCGAAACGGTTAATGTTACGTTTTTGTCCGAAATTCCAATTTAACGTTTATTATTGTCACGTTACAAGTAATTTTGCTCGCTGAAGTGGTTTGAATTTTTCTAATGACATTTTGGCAGCGCTTCCGCGCCCAAATTTCACACCAACATTCAATTTCCATTTCCGGCACAAAACACATATAAAATGATATCATATTTAATCTAGTCCATTTTAAGTCCAAATAGTCCATACAAGTCACAAATGTTATTATTTTTACCAACTCAGTCCCAAAATAATAGTTACGAAAAGTCAGCGGTGCAATCGAGTTCAAAACGTCCAAATGACAACATTTCGGGAAACATGGCAGCGCCGTGCGTCGTCCTGGACCTTAGGAACGACGGACATACCTTAGGAACGACGCACAGAAGGCAAAAATGCCCCGTTGCGTCGTCCTGGTGCTTCGGGACGGCGCACAGGTCGTGTTTTTGTTATTTTTCGAGCAAAACGTTTATTTTAGCCACGGATTTTGACATGCAATAAGTCCAAGCTTAATAAAACTTCATTTTTACAGTTTCTAAAGAACTTTTAGCCATAAATTTATAGATCCCAAGGTTATTTCGGTATAAAATCGTTTTTGTCCATCAAATGTCATAAATCTTTGTAAAAACTTATTTTTATGCTTTAGATCTTACATGCAAGTGGTTATTTATGCAAAAACAGTAAAATAAAAGAAATCTACCGGATGAAATTGTGTGGATGATGTTTTGGCCGGATTTGAGCTCCAAAAGTGGTAGAAAAGCTTGAAAACCGAAATAGTTTAGTCCTCCTTGTGTGCCTTGGTGTTTTAAGCGATTTTGATGGTTGGAGAGTAAGTTTTGATGGCTGGAATTTACTGGAAATGAAGAGGTTCTTGGGAGGTTTTGAGAGAAAAGTTGTAGGTGTTTTGTTTTTTTTGATTATGTAAAATGGAAATGAAAAGAAAAGTAAAGAAAATAATAATGAAAAGAGTTGGGACTGCCAAAATGCAGTAATGATGGTCTAATACCCTAGATTGATTGGTTGGTGAGTTATAAAAACGAGACATACAAAATTTCAAATAATTTTCGGAGTTGGTCCTTCCAGGACGGCGCACAAGGCTGTTGTGCGGCGTCCTGGACCATTTTTGTAAAGATTTTTGTGACTTTGCTGTTTTTGCGTTATCGTTTCGTTGGACCTTTTCGTTAACTAAAGTTCTTTAATATGATACGTTATGAACTTAGGAAAGTTCATTAGGTGTTTTCTTGGTATTAGGACTTATATAAATTGATTTCGGGTGTGATTCCGACACTGACGCGTTTCCGTTTTATGAACAGTTAAAGACAACGACAGACAATATGAGAGATATAGAGTATGAAATGCACCTGAAATTGGACGGTTGTCACAGAACCGGGAACTTTTGACTCGAAAACCGTTAACAATAGCAATTACGTTTCGTCCTCGCATAATTTATTTCGAACTAGGCGTAGTTAATCAAGTTACGCGTATTTGGAAACGAACCATGCAATTGCGGAATTAATCCACTAAAGTTTAAATCTTGTGAAATGATTTTCGAAAAAGCCTTGGTTATAGTTTGGTTTTGTTTTGAAAATTTTTAAAACTTGTATTCACTATAACCTTGTGCTCTGACACCAAGTCTGTCACACCCTGCTAAAGCGGAAACACGAGGTGTGAAGAGCGTCGATATCATAAAACGAGGTATAATAAATTCAAACGGCTTCAAGTCATTAAAATAAGTAATAAAATGTTTACAAGCTCAAATATAACCAAGAATTTAACATTTCATTACAAACAACACAACATGTTTAAAGATTTCAAAAGATATTCCCAAATATGAAATAAAGTCTTCTCCTGATTCTCAACCACGTGACTTGCCTAGCCCGCCCAAAAGATATGCACTTCATGTCCTTACATTTCGTTTCCTGAAAACATGAGAAAAAGTGTCAACTACAAAAGTAGTGAGTGAGTTACAGTTTTACTAGTCTTTGACTAAAATTGGTTTCGGCAAAGTATAACAATAATTTGTAAAGATGTTTTTCGGGTCAGTATATATATACTCTCGACTAAAAATGGTTTCGGCAAAGTATGGCAATACATTGTAAAGATGTTTTTCGGATCCGTATATATATATACTGTCGACTAAAAATGGTTTCGGCAATGTATAGCAATACATTGTAAAGAAGTTTACGGCACCGCATATATCTCTATATATATACGGGTAAAGGATATAATTCTCCGTAATTCTTTGGGTTGACACCCAAGTAAGGGACAATTTAGGCTAACACCTAAAATATGCACTTAGGCTAACACCTAATATGTGCTTAGGCTGACACCTAAAATATGCACTTAGGCTAACACCTAATATGTGCTTAGGCTGACACCTAAAATATGTACTTAGGATAACACCTAAGAAAGGTTTTTGTAATATGTACTTAGGATGGCACCTAAGTAAGGAACGGTCATTTCCTAAGTATCGATACCCATATACTAGCGGCTTAAACAAGGTAAAAGTGTGTAAAGAAACGGGCACTGATTCTATAACCCTAATAGTAGGCACATACAATCAATAAATGAGTTCATAAGTATATGGAGTGACAAGTGAAAATGTATATGCGTATAAAGGCTATTTATTGTAAACTGGTCGTTGACCTCTTGATATAATATGACTGTAAATGTTTCCACTAAACAATAGTCCGACCGTGACAGGCCCCTTTAATGTTTTAATTACGGGAATTTATGTCTGGCTATATTCCTATCAAGAGTCAATAGAGATGCCGGTTCCATGGCGTTTAAAAGACATACAAGCAATCATTTAGTTCAAAATATCGAGTGTGACCATTGACAAGCATACGCATATAAGTAGATAAAACATTTGGTTCTCATATTTTCCCCCAAAAGTAGTACACAAGAGTAAAAAGAGTGGGGATGTAACTCACGGTTTGCGAAGAATTAGCGTGTGCGGAAAAGAAGTCGGAACGCGTCGGAAATCAAAGGAACCCTAGAACATACCAAGTTTTTTAGTAAGTATTATAATTTTAGTAAGTTTATACAATCGTTAGTCAACGAAAATGATTAAGTGTTAAAGTGTTATATTAAGGTCTAACGAAAATCGGGCAGCGCTTCCGTGCTATAAATTTTAAGTCCAAAATTTCCAAACACTTTCCCGCTTACAGTTCTTATAACAATATTTACTTTAATTCACCAAACACAATATGAAGTTTATATGCTCAATAAGTCGCTTTAAACACAAGATTTTGTCTATTACAGTAACCTTTATTCAGATTCTAATTATTTAAATTCAAGGTTACGATTTTATCGATTAAACAACGATTTTGGAAACGGTCAGAAGCTCGGTGCCCCGCCCTAAAGGGCAGGGGCGACGCCCTTGCTGTCTGAGTTTTTCCAAAACTCGTTTTTGTTGTGAAAATGGTTATTTTAATGGTGGATCTTAACATGCAAATGATAACAACCTTAAATACTTTCAAATATTAGTTTCTATTAGATTTTTAACCATAAAAACAAAGATTTATGTAATAGTTTTGTAAAAACTTATTTTCTTATGTAAATCACCATAAAACTTAATAAAAACACATTTTTAGGTGGTTGATTCAACATGCAATTAGTTATTTGAGTAAAAATAGTATATAAATGAGTTTTTACCGGAGAGAAATGGATGGATGATTATTTGTTGGTGATTATGGCTTCAAATTGATGAAAATCGATGAATGCAACCAAATGAATGAAATCCCTTACTACCCTTGATGAAGAGGACGAATTTACGGAGGTGTTTTTGATGTTATTTTACTGAAATTGTGGCTTGAAATGGAAGTGACTTGAGAGAAAACAATGGTATGTGTGTGTTTTTGTTTGATAGTAATGATAGAAAAGAAAAGTAAAAGTGAGGTAAAGGAAGGTTAGTTGGCTCAATTTCTGTAACATTGGGAGGTCAAAACGAGCTTGGACAAGTGTTGGTGTATGGTTACATGCACAAACTACTCTCCAAATAAAATAAAAAATGAATCTGCAGGGGAGTGTTGCGCCCTAAGTACTTAGGGCTGCGCACCGGGCTGTTTTTCAGCCTTTTTTCGTTTTTCGTTTTCGTTATCGTTAAGAATTTACGTTCGTTGAAAGTTTACGATTGTTTTGCTATGAAATTAGGCAAGTTCATTATATGTTTTCATGGTATTAGGATTCAATTATTGATTCCGATTTCGATTCCGAGACACACACGTTTACGGTAAAGTATCAATAAGAGCAATAACAGCTATCTCGAAGATAAAGAATACGGAATTAACCTGAAATTTTAGACGGTTGTCACATATATCTTGACCAGGTCAATCAAGAAGGAGTTGGGAGTTAGTCAAGCATTAAAAACGTGTTAAAAGACTCAATTATGATGGGAGAAAAACAAGGAGCCGTTATGGACCAGACTTGAAGACCAAGTTAATGCTGAAATGAGGAGATGCCTACTATTTCAGGGTCACAACTGTTTTTTATTTATATATATATAAACTGAGGCAAATGATCATATTAGGAACTGAATCTTCACCACCTCAACAATATACACTCGTTCTTCAACACTCTCAGTTGTTCATCAAACACTTACCCACTTTTCACCTTAGATTGATCATTTGCGCTCTCGTGTTGTATTATCTTACTTTTTCCTAATAAAATTAACAAAGGAAAAGCCTTATTATCCCTTCCCGAGGTTTTATGCCGGCAATCCAAAAGGATTAAGGGATTTTCTAGTATATCATCGTGTACATTTACTTTATAAGCATTTTTATTACGTTTTTATTACTTTTTCTGAACAGTCTCGTAATCACCAGTGAGATCACAATCGAGATCACAACAGCACCTAACCTCACTTAACTGATTTGATCACGAAATTATTATAAGTAGTTTTTGGAAAAAACATATGTTAACAGCAATAGGTTGATGATAGGGGTAGTTCATTTTTTCCAAACGATCAAAGAAGCTTTTCATGTTGAGGACGTAAGTTCCTACTGGGGTTCCAACAACATGCTTACACTCATGTAATTCTGGAATCAAGTTGTTTAGTTCAATACCGGCTTGTTTCTCATACACAGTGTGGAGCTCAGTAATTATTTCATCCGGCCACTTATTCTCAAACTGCTTTTGTAGTTAAGGGGTCATACCTTTGATCATCAAGCATGCAACTTCTTTATGACGTTTATATGTTGCAGTATAAGTTGCCCAAACTGTCTCATCGGTAGAGTCAGTAGGTTCCGGAATCATTGGTGTAGTAATGACTAGTAATCGCTTCATCACTCGGAGAACAATTCTCAGCAGGCGAAACCAATCATTAAAATTTGGTCCAATAAGTTTTTCGCTTTTAAAAATTGTTAAAGAAAGTTCAATTTAGTACTTTTGATAAATTAATTCTTAAGAAATTTCAAAATACCCATGGTTGGATTTTCATTAAGACTAGGATCCAAATGACATAACCACCGTTCCATCAGTTGATCTTCTAGGAACAAACGTTATTCAAATGTAAAGTGACGTTCAATAATTGCATTTATCAATGCAATTCCTAGAAATGAGACTTAATGTCAATTAATGATCAAGCATCGCTATGGTGATCATGACATAACCACCGTTCATTAAGGTCTCACCGCTTAACTCGATTTAAGTCGTCCAGCTGAAGACTGCCATATAGTCCACCACCATCTCAAGATGAGTGATAATCCACCTTGGAATTTACATACGTCTCACGTAGAAGTAACAAGCAAGTACAAGTCGTATTGGCAACATGGATGGGAAGTAACTTAATTCCATGGGTAACAAAATGTTTTATGTACGAAGAAACATGCATACATCTTCGTAACATAATTTATATTTAGAAAAGTAAAAACGATTTTCAGTACTTTTTGATAATTTTACGTGCAGTTAGATGTCTAATTCCTATGCACCAAGTGTATTAATTAAGTGTAACATCGTTATTATAAAACCCTTTAAGTAGCTATATTCGAACACGACTATGTAAGAACGGCGAGGATGCTCAGCGCAAGGCGTATTAAAAACCAACCTCAATACGGGTACAATACACACAATCGTTCTTGCCTAGACATCGCGTTTTAATAGCAGAGTGTAGTTGTAAATTATTCAATTTTAAAGTATTTTGTAAGATTACACGTTCCGTCGCTGGAGCATATTACGGTATGTTAGAAACGTCCCTTTATACACAAGTTCTAGACAAGTTCGTTATTGTATTCATCGACGACATTCTAATCTACTCGCGTACCAAGGAAGATCACGCAAAGCACTTAAAATTGTTGTTAGAATTACTCAAAGAACAACAACTCTATGCAATGTTTTCTAAGTGCGAATTATGGCTGCGTGAAGTCAAATTTCTCGGTCATGTAGTCAATGGATCTGGAATTCACGTTGATCCAACAAAGATTGAGGCTATAGAAATCCGCCAATTCTTAGGATTGGCTGGATATTATTGGCGATTCATTCAAGATTTTTCTAAGATAGCCAAACCCTTGACAAAGTTAACGCAAAAGAACGAGAAATTCAATTGGGGAGATGCACAAGAACAAGCCTTCGATATCCTAAAAACAAAACTGTGTAATGCTCCTATTCTATCTCTTCCCGAGGGAAACGAAGACTTCGTTGTATATTTTGACGCATCTAACCAAGGGTTAGGTTGTGTACTGATGCAACGAAACAAAGTTATAGTGTATGCATCTCGACAACTCAAGAAACATGAAGTCAATTACGCTACAAAGACTTAGAATTGGGAGCAATAGTCTTTGCTCTTAAGATCTGGAGACATTATCTCTACGGAACCAAATGCACGGTATTCATGGACCATAGGAGCTTACAACATATCCTAGATCAGAAACTACTCAACATGAGGCAGAGGAGATGGTTAGAACTCCTTAGTGACTACCATTTTGATATTAAGTATCATCCGGGAAAGGAAAATGTCGTAGCAGATGCCTTGAGTAGGAAAGAAAGGCAGCAATCAACTCGAGTACGTGCATTAGGAATCTACATTAAACCTGATTTGATAATGTGTATAGCAAATGCTCAGCATGAAGCTTTAAAAGCAGACAATATAAAGGTCGAAACATTGCATAATCACAATAAGGATTTTGTAATAAGGAATGACGATGTCTATTAATTTAAGGATCCTACTACTAATGACTTGAGTAAAATCATTATGGATGAAGCACACCGGACACGATGCTCCATTCATCAAGGGTCTAGCAAGATGTACAAAGATCTCAAGTAAAATTACTGGTGGCCCAGTATGAAAAGAGATGTCGCTCTCAACGTGGAGAAATGCCTAACTTGTGCGAAAGTTGTTGGGCCAAGAAATGGGGTGGATGAAGTTATGGATTCTTCAGTGTGAAGGAATAAATATGATTTCAGTTCGTGGAGAGTCCAAACTGAAATCATCAAGAATAATCCGAAGTGAAGTTTTCAGTTAGGAGAACAAGTTAGTTCAAATACTCTAAACTAAATGAAGTTCCTCCGAACTGAAAACAAACCAAGCTATAAGTTAAGTCAACAGAAGTCAGCATTGAAGAAATCAATTCGGAAGATGAAGACTTAGTTCAAGTGCACTCCCCGAACTGAAATTAAGATGTTGACAATGTTGTAATAATTTAATTCGTAGTGTGTCTGTTCTTAGATTTTGTCTATAAATAGTGTGATAGGTAGTTCGAGTTTGTTGTATTTGAACCCGGAACACTCTCAAAGAGGTTCCGTGAGCTTGAATGTCGTTGTAACAAGCTCGGTTCCAAAACCATTTCACACTATCAATGAAATCTATGAAAATAGTTATGCTCAAAATTGTTATTCTAATCAATTTCACAAATTCAAACTTCAAACATTTCCTTCAATTTTGATTCCAAAACACTGGTCATGAGATTCCGCATCATGACCTGTTGTTGTTTCAATTCGATTCGTTGTTTAGAGAATTTCAAGGACCTGTCAATTGGTATCAGAGCCAGAAAAATCAATTGATTGAATTCGATTGAGTCTGGTTCATCAATTTGACTTGATTCGAAGATTAGGTCAAACTATTAGTGAATTGAAGGAGTCCGAAGTGAAATAGAAGAAGTCTGAAGTGAAATTGAAGAGCTGAATTGAAGATCATGTTTACATTTCAAGGTGTTCATGGTGGAGCTCGTGTTACACGTTAATTATTCAAAGACGGATGGTGTATAAAGAGAGAAAACACGAGTTATCAATTTGAGAGAGCGATGTGTTTGAAGTAGAACGGAGCTCTACTTCACGTCATCAATTTGAGAGAAAGGTGTGACGTGAAGCTTCAGACATAAAATCAGGATGACCTCATCAAGGTGCTCAACCGACTATGAGGACAATGGAGACTGACAATGATCATTCAGATATACTGTGACGTCCCGTCTATTTGAGGTACTTGAGTTACCGTCATTATTTATATTTTATTCGCAATTGATTTCGACCCTTGTAATTCGCTTTGTTTTGCTCACGATTTACTGTTATTGAGTATCGGGTTTTCTGTATTTGATGATTCGTCCCCGAGACGTAATAATTTTATTTTATCTAAGTGCCAATTAGTTAGTATCCTCATAATTATAAGTTAGAAGGTTTATGCCAAATTTGTCGGTTATCGTATTCTTTATCTTCGAGATATCGCGCTTTTGCTCTCGTTTATCCTTTACCGAAATCGTGCGTACCTCGAAATCGAAAGTGAAAATATAACATTAAATGAACCTAATTCAAAGAAAATCATAGTATGAACTTTCCTAAGTTCATCGCAAAAAGAATCGGGAACTTTCGGCGAACGAAACTACTTAACGATCGCGTAAACGAAAAAGCAGAAAATATGGATTTTGGTCCAGTGCGCAGCACTGACCTGATGGACAGATTTTTTGTTTTGTTGTGTGAGTCATATTTGCATGTCTTGTGGATACAACACCTGTCCTAAACGTGTAGCACTCTTATAAACTCCAGAAATGAGTCATGTGGGGTCTTTAGTTTAACAAACAAGTCTTCCATTTGGTCATCTATCACTCTTTCTTCCAAAAAAACACACACACACACACATTCTCTTTGTCTTCAAACTCTTTCAAGTTCATCATAACCCACTAAATATAACTCAAATTCCAGAAGTTTATAGAACAAGAATCACTAATTTGAAGAGAGTTTCAAGGTCAAAGTTATCTTCCAACAATTTCCTTTTGGTTTCTCCAATCTTGGGTAAGTTTTCTTATAAGTTTTATTTCACTTTTCTCTTCCATTTGCATCTATTTGGTGAAGAGATCTAACACCTACCCATTTCATTTGTATTTCAAGATCTTGGTTCCATATTCCTATTTCATTTTGGAAGCTTTGGTTAGATCTATCATGGAACTTTCTTTTTGATTTTGTGGTAAGTAAAGTTTACCGAAAAATCTCTTCGATACCGTTTTTATCACCATGCATGTAAGAATCTAACTAAATGGTGGTTGTATTTGTGTATGGAGCTGTTATTTACTCATCACCACATCACCAAATAGCTTGCTTTCGGATTTGTTCATTACCAAGCTAGTAGATCTTGCGGTTGTAACGGTAAAATCGATATTTTCTCCAAATTCATCTTTTTATATATTTTTCTTTATCATTTTCGTTATATGTTTCGGTTTAAGCCTTGAAAATGGTGAGGATTAATATATTAGACCAACACATTTGAATATTTTGGATTTGGACAAAGATTTGGACTAAAATGCGTAAAATGTGATTATTACCGAAATGAACATATTAGGTATATTAGTATGTAAAATGGTATATTTATATATATGTAACACTTGGTAAATATATTTGGAACATAATGTAAGTTATTAACAGTTTGCTTTTTAACCAAAAAGCCTTTAAATAATCGGATTTCGACAAAACGTTAAAATTCATAAATCTGGAAATGCACCTAGTGCGCCGCACCCCATGTCCAGTGCGACGCACCGGGCTGTTTTCCGTCAAAATTCAGCACGTTGTTGCTTTTGTTGTTTCACCGTCTCGACGTTTTGTTCCGTGAATTGTTGTTTCAAAGCCACTGATTTTATGTTAAACTTATTTCAAACTATAAACACTTGTATAAATAAACCAAAAGTAACATATTACGATAAAATACCGTCTTTGGACTCAAAGACGCCAACGCAATCCAAAATGTCTTAACACTTAATTAAAACGGACATTTTACCTACATTTCACTAAATAAACATTTGCTACAAATAACGATCGTAATCCAAAGCCGTCAAATATTATTTTTGCGATAAACTTTGGTTAAAAACATTATAAAGACATTTTACATTATATTTTTGAAAAGTAAAGGTTTTAAACCTTCAAAACGTCAAATTTAGAATTTTACGTCAATTCCGACTTTCTTTCCAGTAAACTATGATTCGACCTCGAATTATTGATCTTAACTTTTACAAAATCATCATCTTCGACCTTTGACTTTTGCAAAGTCAACATCCTTGGCATTTGACTTTTATAAGTCAACATTGTTGACCTTTGACTTTTGTAAGTCAACTTCCTTAACATTTGACTTTATGAAGTCAACATCTTTGACTTCGACCAAGTCAACATCATTGCCATTGATCTTAGTCGATTTCGATAAACTTATAATCAATATTCCTTTCAACCAATATTCCTAGTAGTCGTTTCGACTCGGAAAATTATTCTTTTCAAATTGTCGTTATGACGTGAAATGTCGATACCCCTTTCGGTCGGCCCTTCTTGGCACGAAACATCGTCATCCTAAATACGTCATCTCGATTAAACTGAGTTATCGTTGGAATATTCTAATAAACTTAATCTTAACCGACAAGGCTAAACCGGACCTAGACTAATAGAGATACTGAGACTATGTTGTTTATTGTTTTAAGGCACTTAGGCGGTGGAGTTGTAACTCTGTGTTGGTGTACCCGATATTTGTTTGCTGAAGCTTTATCAGTGAGTTATTCGTAGCCCTTGTATTAAATATTTTGGGTTGTAAAGCGTATTTTAAATTGTCTGCTTGTATGCGGAAATGTTGTTGATTATCTTGTTTGCCTAGTGGATTAGGTCTGCCTTAGATTGTAAGCCATTAGCCCTTGTTGGGGCCCCCTGATACACCTGTTAAGCTTTATGCCCAACGGTTACATATATATATAGATCTATATGGGTTATAGACCTAACCCTCACTGCTCGGTAGAATGTTTCTAGGAGCGGATGTTATGGCCGGTTAATTAATATGTTACCTTTGGTTGGCGACCTCAGGATTTGGGGTTATACGGTCAGGTTCGGTGTATGATTAGTCTAAGCAAAGTACCTATCACTATTGGTTGTTGAAAACAAGATATATCATTTGAAATTAACGTTGTTTGATGAAAATTGTCGATGGGTCAGCTTTTACTTTAAAATTGCGAATAATTCACCAACATGTTGTTGATGTCGTTTTAACGCTTTGCAGGAAATTGAGGATTTCCATTGATCATGCCATAGTTTATTTTCGGATCGCTTGCTTTTGGGAAACTTTGATTTGAATTGTTTATTGTAATTTCCATGACGATCCGTTTGTTTATTTCTTTTGGAATTGTATTTGTACTTGGCGTCTTATTGCCTTTGACTTTATGATGTATTTTGTAACATTTGGCATGATCTATTTAATTTGATGATTTTTTTATCGGTTATATTGTTGTAATCTTGACTCTTGATATTATAACTGGAACATTCCGTGTTTCCGCTATTAGCGGGGTGTGACATATACTGCTGATGAAGAAATGAAAACTACAAGTTGATTCAGGGGTAACAAAGAACAAAATGTTTGAATAACATGTTTCTTAAAACCTGGATGAACTTGTAGTTAAGATTTTAATTCAGAGACGTATTGGTGATCTACTTGTACAAGTGAGTTGACAAATTGATGATCCTGGTTGAAATTTTTGATAGCAATGTGGAGCTCGTTTGAAACTAAGTTATTATGGCAAGTCACTTCCTTACACGAGATGGCCAACAAGGATCAAAGATCAGATTGAACTAGCAAGTATTCCAGAGGTTACTCCGAAGAGTAAGTGTAGAGAGATTATGGAATTACTTGCTTTTGTCATCTGAATCAGCTAAATTGAGAAATATGAGGTTGGATTTATAATGAAATCCCTCTACAAGTTTGCACACGACACCTTCTTTAGCAACAGACTCGTATGCTAGTACACGTTTATGGTTTCCGCAGCCGTTGTCAAATCTTTCTTCCTTGTTTGTCTTGGCCGAATACTCGAACTTCACCTCCACAAGGTGTTTCGATTACTTGTAGTCCAAGAAACCAAAACTGAAACTCACTTTGGGTTTATAGTCGAACGATTAGGAGACCAAGCAGAAGAAATCGATTTAGGCAAAGAATCCTAAATCGATTATGGTGTAATATGTGTAATGAACTTGATGTTTATTATATAGTTACAATTACTTGGGATGCAAGGTGTATTGTAATTAGGAAACAATTTATAATTACATAATAAACCTGTGACAACCGTCAAAACTCTGTTCTGCTAACTTATGACCTCAATACGAATATTTGATACTTGCTTTAACTAACTTTATGTGTTACATGGTTACGTAGACATAACTCTTTAAGCTAAGCTCGATGTAACTCACACAAAACTTTTAACGTAGGCTTACGTTACGTAAACTTTAAACGTATGTGTCTCTGAAACGGAATCGGAATCGAAATCGAAATCGGAAGCAATAAGTGAACTCTAATACCAAGAAAACATATAATGAACTTTCCTAAGTTCATAGCAAAACAATCTTAAATGCCAAACGAACGCGAATGCTTAAAAATTACGCAAACAAAAAACGAACGAAATCAAAAAAAGGGCCCGGTGCGCCGCATAAGGCCATGGTGCGACGCACCAGGTGGCTGGACGGATTTTGTTGACAACTTATGATCCAAACTCGATGCTACACAGGCCCAACCATAAGTCCAACTCGTTTAAGGCCCCAAACAACACAAAAATATCATTATACCCCTTTTCTTTCTTTCATTTTAACAAAAACACAAACACACACATTTACACAAACAAACACCTTTCCCCTTTTCTCTCCCAAACTCACTCTCTTATTACAGAAATAATGCACAAAGGATTTCGGTTAAAAAGCCTTCCTACCGTTTTTGGAGCTCAAACTCTTCTAAAACATCATCCAAGCTATTTCATCCGGTAGAAATCCTTCATTTTTCATTATTTACTGTTTTTAACATTTGCATGGATGATCCATGGCACAAAACTAAGTTTTTACAAAGTTTTATAACACATTTTATACAAAAACGATTTTTTATCAAAATAATACTTAGATCTACGATTTTATGGATAAAAGTTATGTATAAACTGTTAAAATGACATATTATGAAGTTTAGACCGATTTCATGTCGAAATCTATGGTTGGAATAAACGATTTTGCAAGAAAAACACAAAAAACGGGAAAAGACAGCACGCAGTGCGCCGCACCCCTGCCCCGTGCGGCGCACCGGGCTGCTGTCCTTCCTGAAAATCGTCGTTTTGGCCGTTTAAAACTTAGTTACACATTCTGACTTTTCGAGACTAATGTTTCTGAACTGAGATTAGTAAAATACTCATAATTGAGACATTTATTGGACTTAAATTACATAAATGAACTTGTTTAAATATGTTATGTATGTTTTGTAAGCGGGAAAGTGTTATTATTTTGGACATAAAAATTATGGCGCGGAAGCGCTGCCCAAATTTCGTTAGAAACTGTAAAACACTTCAGCGACAAATATATTAACGTAATAATAATAACCCTAACTTTTGGACACTTTTGGACTAAACGAAATGACAACGATTTGAACGATTTTCGGACATAATAACTTTTGGTACTAAGAGTAAAACAAAACGTTACACCTTATAAATACTAAACGATATGCGTATACCAAAGTTAACCAATAACTTTATACTTACCCAAAATTTGACACATATTAGGATTTTGGTGATTCCGAGCACTTTCGGAGCTTTTTCGGGCACGCTACGATCTTCGTAAACAGTGAGTTACAAACCCCTACTTTTAAACGCTTTTAATACATTTTTGGGGTGAAATGCGAGTCTTAGGCATAAACACTACTTTTAAGCTGAAACAAACTTTGAACGCTTAACGAAACGATTTGATACTTTGAATACCTTACGAAACGATTTGATGCTAGAATACTATTACGAAACTATATTTATGCCAGCATTGTTGATGTTTTTGCCAACAATGTTGAGGATACAAACACTAGATTTCCAATGACTAAACATCGATCGTCATGTTGCGGACGTTGTACAACATGGACGTGAGATACCATTAAAATCCCCATACACTCCTGCATAAAAGTTGCTATTAATCTCTGGGAGAGGACCGATAGAATTTATGGATAGGGCTATTAGGGTAGTTTGACCCTCACCACAACGATAACAAAAGATGGTGCATAGTTCTAGTGGGTAGGCATAAGGCTTAGAAACGAACGATCATTGGGCAATACATAGGATTGTCACATAGTCGCGCTATGCGGTCAATGCCTACGAACACGAAAACTATACTCTACGCATGGTTATGCGACAGGTGTTTGAAAACTATACTTTACGTTTGGTTATGCGACAACTATTGAAAACTCATTCTTTACGCATGGTTATGCGACAGCTATCTCAAAACTATACCTTACGCATGGTTATGCGACAACTATTGAAAACTCATACTTTACGCATGGTTATGCGACAACTATTTGAATACTATACTTTAAGCATGGTTATGCCACAACTATTTTAATGCTACACTTTACGCCATTGTTATGTGCGTCGAAAGTTAAATGCTTTACTTAAATTTTGTAGCTCACTAACTACGCCTCCCGTAGTTAACACTTGACTCGTATTCTCAGGAAACGAGTAAGCTTGCGATGATGACTTTACGCTTGGGGCTGATGACTTCAAGAATGGGAAAGGGTTCGGGTGGCTTTACTATGAACACCTATTTTGTATTTCGGATATGTAAACATTGTTCTAAACATTGTAAACCTTTGATGTTGTGTTTTCTTTTAATATAACTTGGTGTGGAGTTATAAACTTGTGTATCAAATTCTATTGCTCTTCACATCCTGTGTTTCCGCTTTAGCGGGGTGTGACAGACTTGGTATCAGAGCGCAAGGTTATAGTGAATACTGATTTTTCAAAAATCAAACTCTAACCAGTTTCTAAACGAAAGATTTTATTTAACCAAAACGTGAAGGCATTGTTTAACTTGAATTATTCGGAGCCTGATCACCTACGAATAATTTGGACTAAATTATGCCAGAACGGGATTGGTAAACATTAAACGAACCATCCCGGGAAATTCTTGAAGTCAGACCCACACAGACCTAGATGCTAAACTTAAGGTACTCTATGTGCCCAGCTTATTACTAACACTAACATGAGTTGTATCTTCGATTTAACTCATTTCCGGTCTACGCTACACTTAGAGGGAAAGAGTTAGCTACGTTCGACACGAAACGCTATATGCTTTAGACTTATACTAAGATAACACCGAGACTTAGTGGGAATTTGATTCCATTCACCTTTCTATGATGCGATGAAAGGAACGAATATAACCGTGTCAGACAACGAGGTAGATACCCGACGCATACTCTTGAGAACTCACATTTCCCTACGAACCTGATACGCGATAGCGATACGTTATCAAGGTATAGGAGCGTTGGATTAACATTATCGTAAGCTATTTATACATTCGTAAACTATTACTTTACCGTATAACGACTCAGATCTGGACTGGTTTATACTGCCCCATGCCGACTATATCCCTCATCCGTTAGGAGGAGACAACACATTCTCAACTATCAACACCGTTCACACAATATATTCTCGACTATCGACACCGTATACACTTTACTCCGTTAATCGTTACGCGATGCCTTGTATGGCAACTGGGAAGTATTCCCACATAAGACACATGAGTGCAGTTACAACTCGACATACTAAGTGATGCACCCAAGATATACGATAACTAAGAATTGACACTGGAAGACATGATGGGTTAACGCGACAAGTTTATGGATCTCCAGAAATGATCCAGAAGCCGATGTATCATGACACTCGTATTCGCAAACTATCACTCGACATAATTCATACCAAATAAACGATACATAGGGCAGTCCAGACAACTCGATGCTAGTTGTGGAATTGCTAAACGTAAGAGTTTTGAAAATCGTTATTATCGTTCGTTCGCTTTTGTATACACAATATAGTAATCTTCGGTCACACACTTATTCTTAATATTAATTACATGATATGCCCCTAGCATAAACATGTATATCTCATACCTTACTTTCATTTATTGACATTATTATTATGCAAAATAATGTTCAATAATTGATTGTACTCGATTAAGGGGCTAGCATTTACGAGATCGCAAGGATATCGCAAACTTATATAGGGAATCGTTGGTCAGTATGGATTCCTAGACTTGAATACGAATCTAAGGTAACTTCAACCCAAGGTAGGTTTTAAAAGTATATCCTAAAACGAAGGATCATCACGAAGATATGATCACATTCTTATGTTACGGTAAACCACAGAATAGTCATTTGTCAAACATGTTGAAGTCATGTCGCTACAAGGAAATCATCTAAACACCTGCTCTACAATAAGACCTCATTCATACAAGGCGACATGGAAAGGGCAAGGCTAAACCTTATACCCGAAAAACACTCACAACCGAGGTAATAGCTCGTTGCTATTTAACCAAGGAGGTGCCCAAGGAAACCGATTAGTAGTAAGGAAGTACCGGAAGTATTTCCCGGTGACTTTCCCGAACTATTACTAGTCCATTAAGTAAACTTAAACATTAACTCAATACTCAGCACAACCCTTGAGGCCCGAGCATCATACAAGTTAGAGAACTCGTGATAGGAACCGAGGAAGCAAGATACGAGCCGCGGGTGATTGCAGGTACATTTCTCCTTACCAACTATTATGCCTCAGTACTATTTGACTCAGGCGCGGACAAAAGTTTTGTGTCCTTAGAGTTTAGGCCTTTGATTGCACTAGAAACCGAACCCCTAGGTGAAAAGTTTACGGTAGAATACGCAAATGGTCAGGAATACCAAGCTAGTGACGTAATTAAGAATTGCACAATAACCTTAGTAGACCACTCTTTCGAAATAGATCTAATCCCTATCGAACTTAAGAGCTTTGACGTAGTAATAGGAATGGACTGGTTGACCATCCGAGACGCGAGGATATTTTGTTTAGATAAAACGGTACGGATGCCATTAGGAGATGGAAATGAATTGATAGTACAAGGAGATAGGCCGGGACAAACTTCGAAACTCATATCGGTGATGAAAATGGGCAAGTACTTGAATAAGGGTTGCTTTGCATTGTTAGTGAACGTAAAGGACAAACAGGAAAAAGCAGCAGACCTTAAGGACGTGCCGATAGTTAGAGACTATCCGGAAGTATTCCCCGAAGAACTACCTGTACTACCACCCCAGAGGCAAGTAGAGTTTAGGATTGAGGTAATTCCTGGAGCGACACCGGTGGCAAGGATGCCATATCGACTAGCTCCGACTGAGATGCAGGAATTATCCAACCAAGTTCAGGAATTATTGGATAAAGGATTTATCCGACCAAGCTCATCACCATGGGGAGCGCCGATTATGTTCGTAAAGAAGAAGGATGGATCGTTTCGCATGTGTATCGACTACCGAGAATTGAATAAACTAACCGTCAAGAACCGATATCCTCTTCCACGAATCGATGACCTTTTCGATCAACTTCAAGGCGCAACCTACTTCTCAAAGATTGACTTAAGGTCCGGATATCATCAAGTGTTGGTTTCTGAAGATGATATACCAAAAACCTCATTCCGCACTAGATACGGACACTATGAGTTCCTGGTAATGCTGTTTGGACTCACCAATGCACCGGCGGTGTTCATGGATTTGATGAATAGGGTATGCCGACCGTATTTAGACAAATTCGTTATTGTATTCATCGACGACATCTTAATCTACCCGCGACCAAAGAAGATCACGTAAAGCACTTAAAAATTTTTTAGACTTACTCAAGGAACAACAACTCTACGCAAAGTTTTCTAAGTGCGAATTCTGGCTGCGTGAAGTAAAATTTCTTGGTCACGTAGTTAATGGATCCGGAATTCACGTTGATCCATCAAAGATCGAGGCAATAAAGAATTGGGAAACTCTCAAACGCCCGTCAGAAATCCGCCAATTTTTAGGACTGGCTGGATATTATCGGCGATTCATTCAAGATTTCTCTAAGATAGCTAAACCCCTAACAAAGTTAACGCAAAAGAACGAGAAGTTCAACTGGGGAGATGCACAAGAAAAAGCCTTCAATATCCTAAAAACGAAACTGTGCAATGCTCCGATTCTAACTCTTCCTGTGGGAAACGAGGACTTCGTGGTATATTGTGACGCATCTAACCTAGGATTAGGTTGTGTATTGATGCAACGAAATAAGGTCATAGCTTAAGTATTGCGACAACTTAAGAAACACGAGGTCAACTACTCTACACACGACCTAGAACTAGGAGCGATAGTTTTTGCCCTAAAAATCTGGAGACATTATCTCTACGGAACCAAATGCACGGTATTCACGGACCATAGGAGTCTGCAACACATACTAGATCAGAAGCTACTCAACATGAGGCAAAGGAGATGGTTGGAACTCCTTAGCGACTACGACTGCGATATTAAGTATCACCCTGCCAAAGCGAATGTCGTAGCAGATGCCTTGAGCAGAAAGGTAAGGCAACAGACAACTCGAGTACGTGCATTAGGAATCTACCTTAAACCCGACTTGAGAACGCGTATAGCAAGTGCCCAGCATGAGGCTTTGAAGGCAGATAACATAAAGGTCGAAACCTTGCACAAACACGACAAGGATTTGGTAAGGAAGAGCGACGATGTCTACTATTTTAAGGATCGAGCCTGGATTCCTACGACTAACGAATTGAGGAAGGCCATTATGGATGAAGCACACCGAACACGATATTCTATTCATCCAGGGTCGAGCAAGATGTATAAGGACCTCAAGGAACATTACTGGTAGCTTTGAATGAAAAGAGACGTTGCTTTATGCGTAGAGAAATGCCTCGCTTGTGCGAAAATGAAGGCCGAATATCAAAAGCAGTCAGGGCTATTGCAACAACCTGAAATTCTCGAATGGGAGTGGGAACAGATCACAATGGACCTCGTCACAAAATAACCTCGAACATCAAAGGGTAACGACACGATTTGGGTTATAGTGGATCGACTAACGAAGTCAGCACACTTCATTCCCATCAAGGAAAGTTTTAGCGTAGAAAAATTTGTCCAAATATACATCAACGAGGTAGTGACTCGTCACGGAATACCCACGTCAATTATCTCGGACAGAGATACTCGCTTCACTTCCAGATTCTGGAAGGCATTCCAAGAGTCGTTGGCACTCGATCGGACTTAAGCACGGCTTACCATCCACAGACTGATGGTCAAAGCGAGCGCACTATACAAACGCTAGAGGACATGCTGAGAGCATGCGTTATCGACTTCGGAGGAAGTTGGGATAACCACTTACCACTAATAGGATTCTCCTATAACAATAGTTATCATGCTAGTATCAAATATGTGCCATTTGAAGCTCTTTATGGAAAAAATGCCGATTTCCACAGTGTTGGCTGGAATCTGGGGATCGATAACTAATTAGTATGGGTGTAGTACAAGAAACAATTGATAGATCACAACGATAAAATCACGACTAAGACTACTGGAAGGCGTCAAACGATTTACGATGATGTGCGTAGAAAAGACTTAGAATTTCAGAACGATGACAAAGTACTTCTTAAGGTGTCACCTTGGAAAGGTGCAATACGCCGCGGAAAATATGGAAAGCTTAGTCCGAGATATGTAGGACCGTTTGAGATACTTGAAAGGGTAGGTCTAGTTGCGTATCGCTTAGAACTACTGCAAGAGCTCGGTAACATACATAACACTTTTCACATTTCGAGACTTATTAAAATGCTTACCGGACGAAACACTTATCACACCTTTAGAAGAAGTACAACTACACGAAAAGCCCCAATTTGTCGAGGAACCGATTGAAATCATAGATCGCGGAACTAAGAAACAGAGACATAGTCGAATCCCTATAGTGAGGGTGCGATGGAACGCAAAACGTGGCCCCGAATATACCTGGGAACGAGAGGATCAAATGATGCTTAATTATCCTCATCTCTTCACTTCTCCCACAACGAATGCTACAAGTTGAAATTTCGAGACGAAATTCTTTCAACGTGGGGAGAATGTGACAACCGTCAAAACTCTGGTCTGCTAACTTATGACCTCGATACGAATATTTGATACTTGCTATAACTAACTTTATGTGTTACGTGGTTACGTAGACATAACTCTTTAAGCTAAGCTCGATGTAACTCACACAAAACTTTTAACGTAGGTTTACGTTACGTAAACTTTAAACGTATGTGTCTCGGAAACGGAATCGGAATCGGAATCGGAAGCAATAAGTGAACTCTAATACCAAGAAAACATATAATGAACTTGACTAAGTTTATAGAAAAACAATGTTAAATGCCAAACGAACGTGAATGCTTAACAATTACGCAAACGAAAAACGAACGAAATCAGAAAAAGGGCCCGGTGCGTCGCAACGCACCAGGTGGCTGGACGGATTTTGTTGACAACTTATGATCCAAACTCGATGCTACACAGGCCCAACCATAAGTCCAACTCGTTTAAGGCCCCAAACAACACAAAAATATCATTATACCCCTTTTCTTTCTTTCATTTTAACAAAAACACAAACACACACATTTACACACACAAACACCTTTCCCCTTTTCTCTCTCAAACTCACTCTCTTATTACAGAAATAATGCACAAATAATCCATAAAAATACCACCTAAAATCGTCCTAACATCAAAGGGAAGTAAGAAGAAGCAAAGGATTTCGGTTAAAAAGCCTTCCTACCGTTTTTGGAGCTCAAACTCTTCTAAAACATCATCCAAGCTATTTCATCCGGTAGAAATCCTTCATTTTACATTATTTACTGTTTTTATCATTTGCATGGCTGATCAATGGCACAAAAGTAAGTTTTTACAAAGTTTTATAACACATTTTATACAAAAACGGGTTTTTATCAAAATAATACTTCGATCTATGATTTTATGGATAAAAGTTATGTATAAACTGTTAAAATGACATATCATTAAGTTTAGACCGATTGCATGTCGAAATCTATGGTTGGAATAAACGATTTTGCAAGAAAAACACAAAAACGGGAAAAGACAGTAGGCAGTGCGCCGCACCCCTGCCCAGTGCGGCGCACCGGGCTGCTGTCCGTCCCGAAAATCGTCGTTTTGGCCGTTTAAAACTTGGTTAAACATTCTGACTTTTCGAGACTAATGTTTCTGAACTGAGATTAGTAAAATACTCAGAATTGAGACATTTTATTGGACTTAAATTACATAAATGAACTCGTTTAAATATGTTATGTATGTTTTGTAAGCGGGAAAGTGTTATTATTTTGGACATAAAAATTATGGCGCGGAAGCGCTGCCCAAATTTCGTTAGAAACTGTAAAACACTTCAGCGACAAATATATTAACGTAATAATAATAACCCTAACTTTTGGACACTTTTGGACTAAACGTAATTTGAACGATTTTCGGACATAATAACTTTTGGTACTAAGAGTAAAACAAAAGGTTACACCTTATAAATACTAAACGATATGCGTATACCAAAGTTAACCAATAACGTTATACTTACCCAAAATTTGACACATATTAGGATTCCGGTGATTCCGAGCACTTTCCGAGCTTTTCCGAGCACGCTACGATCTTCGTAAACAGTGAGTTACAAACCCCTACTTTTAAACGCTTTTAATACATTTTTGGGGTGAAATGCGAGTCTTAGGCTTAAACACTACTTTTAAGCTGAAACAAACTTTGAACGCTTAACGAAACGATTTGATACTTTGAATACCTTACGAAACGATTTGATGCTAGAATACTATTACGAAACCATATTTATGCCAGCATTGTTGATGTTTTTGCCAACAATGCTGAGGATAAAAACACTAGATTGCCAATGACTAAACATCGATCGTCATGTTGCGGACGTTGTACAACATGGACGTGAGATACCATTAAAATCCCCATACACTCCTGTATAACAGTTGCTATTAATCTCTGGGAGAGGACCGATAGAATTTATGGATAGCGCTATTAGGGTAGTTTGACCCTCACCACAACGATAACAACAGATGGTGCATAGTTCTAGTGGGTAGGCATAAGGCTTCGCAACGAACGATCATTGGGCAATACATAGGATTGTCACATAGTCGCGCTATGCGGTCAATGCCTACGAACACGAAAACTATTGTTGGGTTATAACTTATACAAAACAGTTTAACCTATAAACAATGCACTTAACAAACAAGAACAGTAACTTAAACGATTAATGCGGAAGACATTAAGAGTTACTACGGTAGAACGAGTTAGTGCGGTTGTCCAATCAAGTTACTACTCCTGTTAAAGTTGCTACGGAAGATAACAAGTTGATGCGGTCATAACAAGTTACTACGGAAGACCAACTTGCCGTGCAAGGATAATCTAATTAGAGTTATAATTAGATTATATTTAAGTTTCCTTTTGTAATTAGATTTAGTTTCCTTATTCTAGATAACGATATATTTAGATAAGGATAGAAGATGTTTCCTAGTTTATCTAGGTCGGCCTCAAGGTCTATATAAAGATAGATCCTTGTATGATAGAAAACACGTTGTATTGTACTTTTCATTAATACAATTGAGGCTTATAATTCGACTATATTCTGTTTGTTCTTATTGTTTTCATATAACATTATATTGTTCGACAACTCGTTAATATTGAAGTGTTCATCCGCTTCTGAACTTCTTCAATAGATCACGATCTTAACGTAGGCGAACTGGTTAGTTTATATTGGCTAATCCGATCCTGACAAGTGGTATCAGAGCACAGGAGGTGCTTTAGATCCATTGAACAACGAGTTTATAATCCTCATAAACAAGAATCAATATAGCCATCATGACAGAACTTGCAATCGGCAAAGTTCCTGTTCTAAACAGCAACGAATTCGAATTATGGAAGCTACGAATCAAGCAACACATTCTGCTATCTGACTATACTGTTTGGGACGTGATCATCAATGGTAACAAACGTCCTACCCCCCATGGAGCTGATGGAGAACCTGGAGTTCTCGCTCGACAAGCATTGTCTGATCTTGAACGGAGAGAAAAACAAACCGAAATCAAAGCTCTTAGTATTCTGCTAATTGCCATTCCCAACGAATATCAATCGCAATTTGAAGAATATGAAGATGCAAAATCGCTATGGGAAGCTTTGGAGAAAAGATTCAGCCGAACAAAGAATACAAAGAAGAACAAGAAAGCACTCCTTAAACAGGAGTATGAAAACTTCAATTCCCTGAATGGCGAACGAATGACTCAGACGTTTGATCGATATAAAAAGCTCACCGGAGAGATGATCAGCGCAGGCATTAAGTATGATAAGGATGATCTCAACAGAAAGTTCATAAGAGCTTTAGGCAACGAATGGATAATATACACAGTTTCCTACAGACAAGGAGACACATTAGAAGAACTCGAATTGGATGATCTTTACAATGACTTAAGAGTCTTTGAGGCAGAAGTGGAAGCAGAAAAGTCTAGCAATAGCAGCCACAACATTAACAATGCTAATACTGCACTTGTTACAACTTCTGGAGGAACAAAACCTGAAATCAGTTAAGAGATTTCATTCGACGCCTTTATATCTAAATGCTCAAGTCTCACAGGTGAAGACGTAAAACAGATGCATCAGGATGACTGTGATGAAATTGATCTAAAGTGGCAATCTGCTATGCTGGCGTTACGAGCACGAAGATTTGTAAACAGAACAGGAAGAAGATTCAATCCCAGAAACAATGAACGAATCACTTTCGACAAAAGCAAGGTGAAGTGCTATGAATGTAACGAATTAGGTCACTTTGCTAGGGAATGTCCAAACAAGTCTAAAACCAACAATCCACGATCCACTCATGACACAAATCAGAGTGCACTCATGTCGCAAGACATATTTGGATATGATTGGAGTGACTTAGCTGAAGAAACAAGTCAAAACAGGGCGCTAATTTCTGAAGAACAAAATCCTGTTTACGTAGAAGACATTACTACTGTTCACCATGCATGCATAGCAGTAGTAACGGATGATACGGACGTTGTTCCTACGGAGGATATAGTTCCTGCGGAGCTAGTTTATACTGATGTTGGAATTACCGAAATTGGCAACAACGTTCTTGGATATGACTGGAATGATGATGATCAAGGAGCAACACAAGATGATGCTCTAATGGCTATTGACTCACCAACTCCAGAAACTCCATCTCTTATGGCCGAGGTAAATTCTAAATTATGTACTTCTGAGTGTAAAGCTATAATTGTTAAATACAAAAATCATAATCAATTAATGAGTGATTCAATCAAAATCTTAGAAGAACAAAGACGATCAGCAGCTAGGGTAATTGATAACTTAAAAAATCAGATCAAGTCATACAAAATTAATGAACAAAGTTATCAAGAGAAACTTAGTCTAGTTGAATGGCAAAGAGAGGACTTACTACTTAAGCTTAAGATGGCTAGGGATGAAATTAAAAAATTAGAACAAGAACATGATAAAGTTGAGTTAGATGTAGGGAAGTTAGAATTTGCTTCAAAATCAGTAAATGACCTATGCCAACAACAAATACATGGAAAGGTAAAAGCTGGTTTAGGTTACAAAGAAGTTGCCCCTCCATTTAATCAAAATTACAGTCCACCATCTTTAGATGAACCTAGAATTCCCATCTCTCAGACACCTCCAAAGGAATCATTCAATGTTGATCCAATCAACTATGATGACGTTCTAATTGAGTACTTAGTTGAGGAGAGTAAGCTTAATATTGTGAAAAATAAGGACATTCCTTTAGAAAATCACCTTATCACAATAGAAGGTTGTACTCAACAATCTTCACAAAGTTTAGTGTGTATGCCACGTCCTGACCCCATTAAAAAGATCAAAACACCCACTGAAAGAAAGCCCAAAACAGTCCCTAAGGAACAAGAAAAGACTTGGAAACATATAGGTAAGAGAGGAAACCAACGAAATATGAACCAAGTAAAAGCTCAAAAAGGTCAAAGTGTCAAAAGTTTAGGAAAGGGATGTTTTATGTGTGGTAAGTCCAATCACTATGCAAAAATATGTTATCACAACCCTCAAAATCAATTGCAAGTGATTCAAAAACCACCTTATGGGGTGGGATACAGAGGAAGGGTTGCCCATAAAAATAAATCCATGAATCCTAGTAACAAATCAAACCAACAAGTAGTTACTATGAATTCAGGAAGAAATAGTGTAAACAGACGTAACACATTTTCTAACAATAAGAATAGAGTTCCTACTACCAGACAAACCTTTGTTTCTACTGCAAAACTTAATACGGCAAAACATAATGGTGTTAATACTGCCCGTATTAATACTGGGAAATATAACCGTGTTAATACTGCTAGGGTTAATACTGCTCCAGGTAAGTCAGTTACTACGACTTTCATTAACACTAAGAAACAAAAGAAAGTCAAACCAGTATATGTTCCTATTGTTAAATCAAAAATTGTTAACACTAAAATTGTTTCAAAAGCTAAATCTTTCAAACAAGTGTGGCAACCAAAGGTCCAAGTAACTCAACCACCTATCCCCATTGATTTTTCAAAACTAGTACAAAGGAAAGTGAGTTACTTTGATGAAATGGGCAAACCCAAGTCAACTTTGGCTTGGGTTCCCACCAGAAACTAATCTCTATCGTTTATGTGCAGGTCCAGCCAACAAAAGAAAGTGAGAACACTTGGCATGTAGATAGTGGCTGTTCCAGGCACATGACGGGCAACATGTCATGTCTTCAGGACTTTGAAAAGTTCAACGGAGGATATGTTGCGTTTGGAGGCAATCCAAAAGGAGGAAGAACCTCTGGAAAAGGAACAATAAGCAATGGTACACTACACTTCAAAGACGTGTACTATGTGCAACAGCTTCAATATAATCTGTTGAGTGTCTCTCAAGTCTGTGATGAGAAACACACACCAATCTTCACTGCTACAGAATGCATTATAATGAAGTCTGGGTATGGCATAGATGAAAGTATGATCTTACTCAGAACACCAAGGAGAGACAATGTCTATTGTCTCGACATGTCCAAGGTCCAACTCAATTCACCTGAAGCATGCTTTCTCTCAAAAGCTACTCTAGATGAATCCACCATGTGGCATAGAAGAATGTGCCACATGAACCTAAAGAACATCAATAAACTAGTTAAATCTAGTTTAGTTAGAGGTCTCCCAAACAAGCAGTTCAACCTTGAAGACAACTGCTTAGCATGCTTGAAGGGCAAGCAACACAAGTCTTCTCATAAGACAAAGGAGATCACCTCCAACACCACACCTTTACATTTACTTCACATGGATCTCTTTGGTCCCAATAATGTAAAGAGCATTGCAAAGAAGTCATATTGTCTTATCATCACTGATGACTTCTCAACATATACATGGGTGTACTTTCTTGGTACCAAGGATGAAACAAGCCAGCTCCTCATTACCTTTATCACCAAGATTGAACATCAAATCAATCTCAAAGTCAAGAAGATTCGATGTGACAATGGCACGGAATTCAAGAACCAAGTGATGAATGA
>CAJVGC010000065.1:30131878-30164390 GCA_910822075.1 Senecio squalidus | reverse complement strand
GCACCTTCTTGGTTGAATAGCAACGAGCTATTACCTCGGTTGTGAGTGTTTTTCGGGTATAAGGTTTAGCCTTGCCCCTTCCATGTTGCCTTGTATGAATAAGGTCTTATTGTTGAGTAGGTATTTAGATGATTTCCTTGCAGAGACATGACTTCGACATGTTTGACAAATAGTTATTCCGTGGTTTATCGTAATCATAAGAATGTGATCGTATCTTTGTGGTGATCTTTCGTTTTAGGATATACTTTCAAAACATACCTTGTTTTGAAGTTACCTTAGCTTCGTGTTTAAGTCTAGGAATCCCTACTGACCAACGATTCCCTAGATAAGTTTGCGATATCCTTGCGATTTCATAAATGCTAGTCCTTTCATCGAGTATCATCACTTATTGTACATTATTTCGCATGATTATAATGTCGCTAAATGAAGGTAAGGTATGCGGCATACATGTTTATGCTAGGGGCATATCATGCGATTTAGATTAAGAATTCGTGCGCGACCGAAGTTTACGATATTGTGTATACTAAAGCGAACGAATGATAACAGTGATTTTCAAAACCCTTACGTGTAGCAATTCCACAACTAGCATCGCGTTGTCGGGACTACCCTATGTATCATTTATTTGGTATGAAGTATGTCGGGTGATAGTTTGTGAATACGAGTGTCATGATACATCAACTTCTGGATTATTCCTAGAGATCCGTAAACTTGTCGCATGAATCCATCATGTCTTCCAATGTCAGTCCTTAGTTATCGGATATCTTGGGTGCATCACTTAGTATGTCGAGTTGCAACTGCACTCATGTCTGATGTGGGAATACTTCCCAGTTTCCATTAAATGCATCGCGTAAGGATTAGTGGGATAAAGCGTATACGGTCTCGATAGTCGAGAATGTGTTGTCTCCGCCTAAAGAACGGGAGAATAGTCGGCATGGGACAGTATAAACCAGTCCAGATCCGAGTCATTATACTGTAATGTAATAGTTTACGATGGTGTTAGCTCAACTCACCTGTACCTCAACAAGGTATCGCAATGTATATCGAGTTCGTAGGAAAATGTGAGTTCTCGAGAGTATGCGTCGGGTATCTACCTCGTTGTCTAACACGGTTCTAATCGTTCCCTTCATCGCATCATAGAAAGGTGAATGGGATCAAATTCCCACTAAGTCTCAGTGTTATCTTAGTATCAGTCTAAAGCATATAGCGTTTCGTGACGAACGTAGCTAACTCTTTCCCTCTCGACTTACCCTAAATCGGTAACGAGTTAGTTCGAAGATACGGCTCATGTTAGTGTTAGTAATAAGCTGAGCACATAGAGTATCTTAAGTATAGCATATAGGTCTGTGTGGGTCCGACTTCAAGAATTTCAGGGGAGGTTCGTTTAATGTTTACCAATCCCGTTCCGGCATAATTTAGTCCAAATTATTCATAGGTGATCAGGCTACGAATAATTCAAGTTAAACAATGCCTTCACGTTTTGGTTAAATAAAATCTTTCGTTTTAGAAACTGGTTATAGTTTGATTTTTGAAAAATCGGTATTCACTATAACCTTGCGCTCTGATACCAAGTCTGTCACACCCCGCTAAAGCGGAACACAGGATGTGAAGAGCAATAGCATTCGATACACAAGTTTATAATTCCACACCAAGTTATATTAAAACAAACATAACTTCAAAGGTTTACAATGTTTAAAACAACGTTTACATGTCCGAAATACAGAATAAGTGTTCATAGCCATGCCACCCGAACCCTTTCCCATTCTTGAAGTCATCAGCCCAAAAGTATACTAGCATCGCCTTAAGCTTACTCGTTTCCTGAAAATACGAGTCAAGTGTTAACTACGGGAGACGTAGTTAGTGAGCTACAAGTTTAAGTAAATCATTAGAGTTTCGACGCACATAACAATGGCGTAGAGTATAACATTAAAATAGTTGTCGCATAACCATGCGCAAAAGTATAGTTCTCAAATAGTTGTCGCATAACCATGCGTAAAATATAGTGTTCAAATAGTTGTCGCATAACCATGCGTAAAATATAGTGTTCAAATAGTTGTCGCATAACCATGCGAAAAAATAAAGTGTTCGTGTTTTGTTTTGTCATTACCTCAGCGGTGGAACCATCCACATGTGTAAGACGATAAGTATTCGTGTTCGCGTTCGTAGGCATTGACCACATAGCGCGACTATGTGACAATCCTATGTATTGCCCAATGATCGTTGCTAAGCCTAAAGCCTACCCATTTAGTATTATGCACCATTGTTATTTGGCGTTGTGGTGAGGGTCTCTATACCCTAATAGCGCTATCCATATCTTCTAACGGTCCTTTCCAAAGGGATTAATAGCAACTAATGTCCTTGGTAGTTTTCGGGAATTTTCAGTGGTTTCTCACGTCCATGTTGTACAAAGTCCGCAACATGACGATCGATTGTTTTAGTCATTGGCAATTATAGCTTTCGTGTCCTCGGCATTGTTGGCAAAACCCTCAACAATGCCGGCAAAATAGTTATTCGTTTTAGTATTCGTTATCAAAGCATTTCATAGTAGCATTCAAAATACATAAGTGTTTTCGTAATAGCATTGAGTATTAAATCGTTTTCGTAATAGTTTTCGAGTAACAAAGCGTTTCGCAGAAGTTTTCAAGTAACAAAGCGTTTCTCAATAGTTTTCGAGTATCAAATAGTTTTCGTTTAGCATTCAAGTAGTAAAGCGTTTTTCAGCTTAATTATAGTTAAGCCTAAGACTCGCATTTCACCCCAAAAAGTATTAAAAGCGTTTATAAGAGTAGGGGTTTGTAACTCACTGTTTGCGAAGATTTCTAGCGTGCTCGGAATTGCTCGAAGGTGCTCGGAATCACCGGAATCCTATTTTATACCAAGTTTTGGCGTAAGTAACATTGTTAATTAGTTCACACAATCGTTAGTCAACGAGATGCTTATGTTATAAGTGTTTGTGATTAGTTTCACAAAAATCGGCAGCGCTTCCGCGCTATAGTTTCTAAATCCAATTTTTGACACTTTCCCGCTTACAATTTTTATAACACTAATTATATTAATTCATCAAGCATATTAATATGTTAACATGTCCAAATAGTCATTTTATACTCAAGTTTAAGCTTATTACAGATTCCTTAACACGGTTTTAAGTAATACGCTCTAGATCACGTCTTATACCGAAAATGACAATTTTTCTGCAGTCTGATCGTCGAATGCGCCGCATTCAAGTGGATGACAGCTTTATGACAAAATCGTTTTATGTTTAAAAATGGTATTTTGATGGTGGATTTCGACATGCAATAGTTAAAACATCAAAATACTTGATAGTTTACAGTTTTTCTTGGATCTTTAACAACAAAATCAAAGATCTAAACATCCATTTTATAAAAACCCGTTTTATTATGTAATCACCTTGAATCTTTATAAAAATGTGTTTTTGTGTGTTTGATCTCACATGCAACGATTTATTTTAGTAAAAACAGAAGATTTAAAAGGGTTTTACCGAGTAGAAGATGAGTTGATGGAGATTGAAGAGATCTCTTGGTGATTTTTGCCCCAAATGGGTAGAAAATCGATATTCTTGACCCAAAGGATGATTACTTGCTTCCTTCTTTGATTATGAACGATTTTGTGGTGTTTGTTATGGTGATTTTACTGTGATTTCGTGGTGTTTAATCTCTGTAATGAAAGGATTCAAGAGGGACTCCTTGTGTGTATGTGTGTGTGTGTAAGTAACTAGAGAGAGAGGTGTTAAGGTGAGTGTGTTTGTGTGTGTTTTGTGTGTAATGAAATGGGAGTTTGTGAGGATGTTTACACTCACCTTACTGGACCAACAAGGCTTTTTATCAAGTCTAAAACCGGAATTGTTGGGTTGGGCTCGTTTTTGTTAGGTTAAAAGAGTTTACAAACATTGCTGGTCTGCACCCAGAATGCGGCGCATTCTAGTGAATGCGGCGCATTCGGGGCAGTTTCAGCAACTTTTCGTTTTTCGTTTGTTCCATCGTTAAGCATTTTCGTTAGTTGAAAGTTTATGATTTGTTTTGAGATGAACTTAGGCAAGTTCATTAAGTGTTCCTTGGTATTAGGATTCATTTGATGATTTGATTCCGATTTCGATTCCGAGACACACACGCTTAAAGTTTAAGTAACGTAAACCTACGTTAAAAAGTTTTGTGTGAGTTACATCGAGCTTAGCTTAAAGAGTTATGTCTACGTAACCACGTAACACATAAAGTTAGTCATATCAAGTAACAAATATAGCGTATCGAGGTTATAAGTTAGTGTTCTCGAACTGAGTTTTGACGGTTGTCACAATATGGCAAATAAATTATACGACAAACTTTTGTTTCATATGTTTTAGTATGAGGATCGATAATTCATTGCAATCTTTCTCAGTTTTAGTTGCACATTCTTTCCCCTTAATGTTGGGATAACTAATTCATTGCACTCATTAAATCATGTCGTAAACTAACCTCCCCTTTATGGCATATTAAATTGTAATTATATGTGGATTCATACCATACACATATTCTCAACATTCTTTTACGTCCCATATTTATGCATTTCGGTGGAGCAACTTAAAAATATATGCATAACCAATAAATAGTATATGGAATTAGTTATGACCAAAACCAATTAAAATGGGGGGTAATCATCACAAATGTTGGCTTTATGCCAATTAGCGCGATTTCAATTCATGTAAATACATGGCCCCAAACAAATTTTAAGTATTTTGCTCTCGTGATTATTGGCTTTGCAATCAACTGAAGACGTTTAGTAAGTGTTTGAGCATAGAATAGCAGGCTCAGTAACTTGGGTGTTTGGGGTTCAACCTCTTGACCTCCTTCTAAGCAGTGCAAACCTATCAAGCTTTTGGTGAGCCTAAGGTGGTCAAGTGGTTGGTTGAAGAAGGTGATCGGAATATGTTTACCACATGAAGTGTATGAATATTCCGGTGAAATAATATTGTGTGTACAAGAGTGATGAAGATGGTGTGCAAACCTAGAGTGCGAGGTATTTATACTTAACACTCTCAGGTGTAAGAAAAGTGCAGCCATAAAGACCATTTATGGCTCATCAATGGGATTCCAACGTATGGGTATTTATGGCAGGAGTAACGCTCCTCTCAATCATACCCCATTCTTTGAAAAATTTCAAAGAGTTCATCGTTGGGAATAGATGTAATACCTGATGTGTAAAATCTAGTCTTAAAATTAACCTACTATTTAACGCAATTACACACTTCTAGGAAGTGGACCTATCCGTATATAATATAGTTTAAAGCAAGTAAAGGTTCGTTCGCAGGGACTAATTTGTTTTAATATTTCGAATAAATAATACTGAGTATTTTTGGGGTTTTTTTATCGTAACACAAGATTGCAAGTAATTAAGAAAAAGTGATGATTAATTAAAATCGAACGAAAGATTAATGATTTAATCAAATAATGAGAAAGTACACTTGTTTGACACTTCACCTATTTTCCGTTTAAAGTTACGAACTCGATTGTTTACAAAACTTCTAAGATATGATAAAAGTCGTTCCGAATCTTTTACTAACTTTAATTATCTCTAATTACCCCGTTCCTCCCGAATACAGTAATAATTATTAACAATTAAGCAATAAGCAACAAGCCCGTTTTAGTGATTTAACCTTATAGAGTTTCCTCCCAAATAACTCCTCTAACTATAAAGTCCTTCCGAATCTTATTACTTAGACCTACTCACTTAAATTTAATTACCTACGTTGTTATTACTAAGTCCTCCCGAATCTTAATAATTTCAAATCGATTATAGACCGACCGATTACTTCATATAACTTGTTAAATCTATCTAGATTCCTCCCGAATACCTAGAATATTGATTAGTCAAATTATATATAAACAACTTTGATAATATAATAAAATTTAAGCAAATAAGGATCAACGGTTAAACACAAAAACATAAACAATCGAAAACGTTAATTAAACTTCAAATAGGATCTGTTATTCAAACAAGCATAATGAAAGTTTAGCTCCTCATGATCAAGTCTGAAAAAGCAAATAAAGTCATGGAAATAATACTGGAATAAAAGTCTAAAAAGGAAAAGAACAAACGAAGAATTCGACAAAACGTGTCGTGACCGCCGTTAGCCGAAAATATGATCTTCCTAGCTTGAATCTTGCTTCTAAACGTAATAACCAGCTCCAGAGACTTAGAATAATAATGGTATGATTTCTGGACGGATTTGGTGTTGTATTTATAGGCAAAAGCAAAGTGGAAAACGTATTCGACTCGAACTCAAATTCCTTGTAATTATCCAGATAGGTGCGCAGCACCGGGTGTTTTTTCGTGTCCAAAACCAACTCAAATTCCTCGGTGCTCAGCACCCCTTCAACTGGTGCGCGGCACCTCCTCAGTTTTCCGTCATTTCGTCATTTAAGCTCATTTCTTCACTCCTTTCCGCTTCTCGATCATGTAAACCTGTAAAACAGATAAAAACACTTTTCCACACGATTAAATGTAAAAACCTATCCTATCCATCAAGTTTACTATGAAATGTGACCAAATATCGCATAGAAATATCTATATAAATATGCGATATCAAATCCCCCCAAACTTGCCTTTTTGCTTGCCCTCAAGCAAAAACTGTTTTCAAATTAATTATCAAAGCCAAAATAAACATAACCAAACTCCTCACGATTTTTATTGGAATTAAAATCACACAATCTCTCAAACTAATCTAAAAGGGTGTGTAAAATATCTCTGTAGAATCGCTCAATTGCTCAGTCATGGTGAATATTCTATCATAGGCTTGATAATGTATCACTTCTCCACCACTAGAGTCTAGGTACAACTAAACGGGGACTTTTATTCGGGTTATAACGTACAGGTAAAGACATGTGAAAATATATAATATGGAGTGTAAATGGGTTAAATAAAATAATACAACTTAGATTAAATCCGAACTAAATAAAATCTTTCACGTACTGGATTGCTCAATTTTCCTTCAACTTATACTTTTCTTCTCCTCGAAATATACATGTATCGTAAATAATACATAACTCATAATACATTACTTCTCTTAAAATCTACAACTAATTTTTTTCGCTTTTCTGTTTTTCCGATTTTTTTCTTTTTCACTTTTTTTTTTCTTACTTTAGCCTAGTACATGCCTTACAAAATAATTTTTTCTCGTGGTAAGTACACATGCTCAAAAGGCTAATAATCACTATATATATATTTTTTTTCTCTACTATTTCTCCAAATACAATAATAATACATGGAAATAATAATTGGTACTTTTCTTCCATTGCCTTAACAAACTTTAACTTCACTTAATATAATAATAGCAATCAAAAATCCAAGTTCGGACTTAATCTAAAAAGAAACGAAAATAAGGCGAGTGTACAAAATAATATAATAGTGTTTAGAAACGAAAAAGTTTAGGCGCAAATTGGTTTACTAGAGTTTCTAACACTAAAAGTAAGTGTTACAAGGGTTAGGCGGAAAATATATAAAAAGAAACGAAAAGTGGCTAACAAATGGGTTAATCCTAAGTGCCCCTATCATTGTACCAAATCACACTAAGTTACCCTAATGCAATTGCTCATACGTGGTCTCGAAATGTATAACAATGTCAAGTTCTAAAGTCATCCCCATCGGCACACTCAAAGAAATGAAAAAGTAGCATTAAAAATAAATGCTTTCAATAGGCTCAAAAATCTCACTATTTTTCTGAGTGGGGTAAAAATGCGTCTGGTTATGCTTACAGTTTAAGGTAGTTAACGACTAGACACGTTATATTTTTTTTTCTTTTTTCGATTTTTTCAATTTTTTTGGATTTTCTGGTTTTTCTGACTCAAAAATGTACAAAAATAACACAATTCAACACGATGGAAACTAAGCTAAGGGTCGAAAAATAAAAGGTAAAATCTTCCGATGACCCCCCCAAACTTAAGTAACACATTCTCCCTAATGTGTGTACGACTCCAAACTAAGGGAAATTATACAAAAACTATCCTAAAATAAAAATAATAAAAAAATAAAAGAAAGGTAGAAAGTATAGAACCCGGGTGTGTAATGTGGAAATATGGCGGTGGAATGCGGTTTGCTGAACTGAATGCCAGGCTTATGAACGGGTGTTGAACTTACTGCCAGTCTTAGAAAAACTAAAAAAAATCAACCACACATGTTAGAAAAATAAAAAGAAAAATAATAAGAATACAAATTACGACGAATATAAAAATAGTCTTACTATTTCTTCTAATAAGAAATAGTATATGGTAAACAATAAGTTCATACAAAAGACATCACAATACATAAAAAAAATACAAGCTACTCGTCATCACTGTCATGGTGGCCCTTCTGCTGGGGTGCTGGGTGGTACCCGGGATATGGCTCTGGGTAGTAGTAGGCTGGTGCGGCAAAAGGAGGATATGGAGTTGGATGCTGCTGCGGGTATACATACTCCCAGGATGACTTGTATATATCCTGAAAATACGGCTCTCGGCGCTGGTAGTGGTCCCATCGTCGATCCGCCTGTTCATCGTTGAACTAGAGCCTGTGTAACCCAGCTAGTACCTGATCCTGAAACTCCAGCTGTGGTAAAGCTCGTCGCCTCTGTACCGGAGCTGGAGCTGGACCCTCCTCAACTCGACCGAATGGTGCCAAACGTCCGCCGGCTGGGTGAAGAATCCCCACTCGGAGCAAATCAGCATGCCCATAAACCTTGCAACGAACCGGTGCGGAACACAGCTGGCTGTTGGCATGAGTAGCCACTCCTAGAGACCGGGCAATGCGGGTGATGAAATGCCCGCAAAGCATCTTACTCGAAACAGTTTGCCCCTCCCCCTTATCCGCCATGTGCCTCGCTAACGTCCACGGGACGTTAGCATACCGAGAGGGGTCACGAAGACTGAACAGCTGCAACAACCATAAGTCCTCCCCGTAACACTTGTCATGGTGGGTATCACGATGGAGAAATGAATACGAGAGCAGCTTGTGTATGATCCGAAGAATGGGGTCCTGAATATCCTTGGCTCGGCTGGAGTTGGAGTGATGCTCCATCCGTCCCGACAACTCATACCAGGCCTCATTGGCCCCAAATCCCACAGAATCTCTCTCAGCATCCGAGAGATATGCCCTCATCAAATCCTCATTACCTGCCTCAGCAATGGTAAACAAACCCGTCAGTCTACCAAACTACATAACCGATACCTGGTGGTCCTCGTCGCCTAAGCGGAAGGATATCAGTGGAGCGGTCAAGAAGGTCTCGTCAGTGAACTCCCTCGAAACCTCCAGAGAGCAGTAAAACTCTAGCATCCATTCCGTGAATGCCGGCTCATCGGTCCTCCAGGATCGGCCCCAGACTGGTATGTTACGCTGCGAAGTCTCGCTACGGGTAGTCATGAACCTGCTCAAATCAACCTGAATACTGGTCAAGAACTCCCAGTCCATGGTGCGGGGAGCAGCAACTGGTCGGCCGCGTAGTGAAGCAAGTTTGTTGTTGAGTCTGATCTTGCGGTCTGCTGAACATCCCGGCCAGTGTAACCATGGATGGCTTTCGGGTGCCATAATCGCCGCATTTAGGGTGGCTTGAGATTGTGGCCGAGGTCTCCGGCTGCCCTCTCCGCCTTCCACGGCTGCTCTATTTCCCTGCACACACAAAAATCAACACAAACAACAAAGAACACGTTAATCACACGAGAAAAGGACGACCAGCAGCCGGAAAATAGGCCGGCGCCGTGCACCAGGCGGCGGTGCTGCGCACCGGCGGCTTGTTCCGACCAAAACCCGGTCAAAACCGGTCGTCATCCAACAATAACACCTCAAACCTGCTTAATTTATCATTCCCAATCTTATTATACAATCAATTTGAGTTTATAGGACGGATTAAGGAAAACCTAAAATTTTCCCCAATTCAATTTAACCTAATTGAATCGAAAATTGAAAGTAATAAAGAGTGTAGGGAGAAGAAACATACCCGTTGACTCATATTAAGTAATTAAAACGAGAAAAAAACGAGCTAAAATGGATGATTTAGTGTGTGTGTGTGAATATTCCCGTCGCCGTTGCTGTTATGATATGTGAATGTGTGTGCTGTGACAAGTGAAATAAACAAGTATATGGAACCTGGACAGCGACGAGGTGCGCAACACCAAGAGGGGGGGTGCTGCGCACCGAGCACTTTTCTTTTTGGATTTTTTTAGTTTTTCGATTTTTTTGTATTTTCTGGTGTTTTCTCGGTACCTAACTAACAAATCTGCGAAATAAAAATGTTAAAAAGTTCTAAAAAGAAAAAATAAAAATATAAATATAAATAAAAATAAAGAAAATAAAAGAAACAAACTCGGGTTGCCTCCCGAGAAGCGCTAATTTTTTGACCGAGTCGTTAGCTTGACTCGATATGCCTCTTTATTAGGCGTTGATGGAATAGAATCCATCATCAATCATCATTCAGTTTTCATCATCTTCTTCATGGTATAGTTTGACTCGTTGCCCAGAGACTATGAATGGTTCTCCGCCTTCTTTCCACAACTCGACATAGCCGGACGCATAAGCCTGTTTGACGGTATACGGTCCTGTCCACTTCGAGCGTAATTTAGGGGCCTTGAATTTGTACTTAGATTGAAATAAAAGTACTTTATCGCCCGCCTTGAACTCTTTCCTACGAATTTTTCGGTCATGGAACTCCTTAGTTCTCTCCTTGTAAAGGCGGGAACTTTCGTAGGCCTGTAACCGTAACTCGTCCATCTCGTGGAGTTGTAGGATCCGCAAATCTCTCGCTAAATCCATATCAATGTTGCATGTCCTCAAAGCCCAGTACGCCTTATGCTCGATTTCAACCGGAAGGTGACATGTTTTCCCGTAGAGTAGTCGATACGGGGTGGTTCCAATTGGCGTTTTGTACGCCGTCCTGAATGCCCACAGTGCGTCCTCCAGTTTCTTTGACCATACATTGGGATTGTTGTTGACCGTCTTTTCCAAAATTCTTTTGAGCGCACGGTTTGTATTTTCCACTTGCCAGCTCGTTTGAGGATGATACGAAGTCGCAAACCGGTGATTTACTCCATATCTTTTCAAAACTTTTTCAAGTTGAGCGTTGGCGAAGTGGCTTCCTCGATCACTGATTAATGCCTTTGGCACTCCAAACCTGCAAAACAAACTTTTAAGAAAATCAACAACCACGTTAGCGTTGTTAGTCCGTAAGCTTTAGCTTCAACCCATTTCGAAACATAATCTACAGCAACTAGAATGTAAATATTTCTGTTTGAGGGTTTGAAAGGGCCCATAAAGTCGATTCCCAAGATATCGAAAACTTCACAAACTTGGATCCCTTGCTGTGGCATTTCGTCCCGCTTCGTAATATTCCCTTGGCGTTGGCATGCATCACAGGTGTTCACGAGTGTATAGGCCTCCCTGAAAATTGTTGGCCAATAGAAACCTGCATCATAAACCTTTTTCCCAGTGACCGTCGGTCCGTAATGTCCTCCGGTGGGTCCATAATGGCATTCGTCCAAAATCTTTCGAGTTTCTTCTCCGTATACACATCGGCGCACCATTCCATCAGCACATCTACGGAACAAGTATGGCGAGTCCCAGTAGTAGTACTTAGCATCCGAGATCACTTTCTGCCTCTGTTGATAGGTTAGGTCTTTGTTGACGACTTTTCCGGCTAGATAGTTCGCAATGTCCGCGAACCATGGGGTATCGCCGTCTGTGTTACTAATACTGGCTAGCATCTCCCCCGGAAAAGTGTCATTGATGTCCTCTTCCTTCAACTCCCCCAAACTTGGGTTCTCCAATCGGCTCAAATGGTCTGCAGCTACATTTTCAGCTCCTTTCTTGTCCTTGATCTCGATGTCAAATTCATGCAACAATAAAATCCAACGAATTAATCTAGGTTTAGCATCTAATTTAGAAAATAAGAATTTTAAAGCAGAATGATCCGTGAAAACAATTGTTTTGCTCATCACTATATATGAGCGGAATTTATCAAAAGCAAATACGACAGCCAAAAGTTCTTTTTTCGTAGTGGTGTAATTCTGTTGGGCTTCGTTCAGTGTTTTGCTGGCGAAGTAGATAGGTCGAAAATGTTTATCGATCCGGTGCCCCAAAACAGCTCCCACTGCGAAATTGCTTGCGTCACACATTAGCTCGAAAGATTGAGACCAGTCCGGTGCTACCAAAATAGGTGTATTGGTGATCCGTTCCTTGAGTAGCTCGAAAGCTTGTAAACAGTCCTCCGAAAAATTGAAAGCTACCTCCTTCTCTAAGAGTTTCGTCATAGGACGAGTAATCTTCGAGAAATCCTTGATAAATCTTCGGTAGAATCCTGCATGTCCCAAAAAACTCCGAATTGCCTTCTCGTTCGTCGGTGGTGGTAGTTTGGCAATGACCTCGATCTTCGCTTTGTCTACCTCTATCCCAGCTTTTGAGATCTTGTGTCCCAGTACGATTCCCTCTCGAACCATGAAGTGGCATTTCTCCCAGTTGAGGACCAAGTGTGCTTCCTCGCATCTTCCCAACATCTGATCTAAATTCTTCAAGCAGTTGTCGAATGAATCTCCGAATACTGAAAAGTCGTCCATAAATACTTCCATTGTCTTCTCCACCATATCCTGAAAAATGGCTAGCATACACCGTTGAAAAGTGGCGGGTGCGTTGCATAGACCAAATGGCATCCTTCGATATGCGTAGGTTCCGAACGGGCATGTGAATGTGGTCTTTTCCTGATCTTCGGGATCGATGGGGATCTGAAAGTATCCTGAGAATCCATCCAAGAAGCAGTAGAACTCATTTCCTGCTACTCGCTCGATCATCTGGTCCATGAACGGTAGTGGAAAATGGTCCTTCCTGGTGGCTTCATTCAGTTTGCGGTAGTCGATGCAAACTCTCCATCCTGTGACTGTCCTTGTTGGCACGAGCTCGTTCCTATCGTTCATCACCACGGTCATACCTCCCTTTTTCGGCACGCAATGAATGGGGCTTACCCATGGACTGTCTGAAATGGGGTAGATAAGTCCTGCATCCAACAACTTAACAACTTCCTTTTTAACGAAATCTGCCATATTCGGATTTAGCCGCCGTTGTTTTTGAACAACGGGTTTTACATTATCATTAAAATTTATTTTATGTTTGCAAAAATCGGGGCTAATTCCGGGTATGTCAGATATACGCCAAGCAAAGGCCTTTTTATGACCCTTAAGGACTGTCAATAATCGAGCTTTTTCGTCACCCGAAAGTGATGACGAAATAACAACCGGTAGTAAATTAGTACCTTCAAGGAAAGCATATTCTAAATGTACCGGTAGTTGTTTTAGCTCCAAGTCGGTAGGTGGTGATTCGATTGAAGATTTGATCCTCATGCTTTGGTCCAACTTCAGCTCTTCCTTAACTTCAACCTCCACTTCCTCGATATTCTCGTCTTTCAGCTCCTCCTCCAAGCTAGTTTCTATCTCGAGAATTTCCTGCCAATCTAAATCATCAAACACATCAATCCGAAAACAGGTTTCATCAGTAGAATAAGAATGATTCATAGCTCTATCTAAATTAAAAATAATTCGTTCATTCCCAACCCCTAATGAAATTTGCCCATTTTTCACCCGAATAATTGCGTCAGCAGTGTTTAGGAATGGTCGTCCAAGGATTAGTGGAACAGAGACATCCTCATCCATCTCTAGAATCACGAAGTCAACCGGAAAGGTGAATTTTCCTACGTTTACTAGCATGTTCTCAGCAATTCCTAACGGGTACTGGAATGATCTGTCTGCTAGGCGGATACTCATCCTGGTGGGTTTTAACACTCCAAGGGCAAGTTTAGCATATAGTGAATACGGCATCAGGTTTATGCTAGCTCCTAAGTCTGCTAAAGCACTGCAACTGTATGTGTTACCGAAGTTGCACTGGATCAGAAAACTCCCTGGGTCATCCAACTTGGGTGGTATCGTGTTTTTCACCAAGGCTGAACATTCCGTGTTTAAGAATGCAGCTTGCTCCTCCGATGGCTTTCCTTTGTTCGTGACCAGCTCCTTGATGAATTTAGCGTAGTTTGGCATCCCTGCAATCAAATCAACAAGAGGAACATTAATATTAACCGATTTAATCATGTCACAAAATTTACCGTACTGCTCCCGCATTCTTGCTTTTCGTAATCTTTGAGGATATGGAACATGAGGTTTATAAGCTTTAATGGGAACTTCCTCCACTATTTCAGGTGTTTTGGCCTTGGGTTGAACTTGTGGTGCCTCGTCCTCATCGTCCTCGATCTCGAAATCGTCAATAACTGGTTCAGCAGCTCGGTGCTGCGCACCAAGGCTTGGGTGCTGCGCACCGGGGTGTTCAGAAGCGCGGTGCTGCTCACCAGAAGGTTGGTGCTGCGCACCCCCTTGTTCAGAACTGAGGTGCTGCGCACCCAACCCCTGTTTTGCTCCATTTTCGGCTTGATTTCCTCCATAAGCATGTCCCGAGCGTGTAGTGATTGCATTAACATGTTCATCTTTGTGTTTTGGGCAGGTTGGCATTCCGTTTCGTGGTCCTTCGGTTCTTCCAGGATGTTGATATTTTGGTGCTTGATTAGTGGAATTATTTCCCGGATTCTGTTGTTGTGCTGGATTTGGTTGAGTATTGTTTGGTATTTGGCCCGGTTGCCGATTTGAGTTCCGCTCGTTCATCCTATCGACCTGTCTCTCTAAGTCTTGATGTGCTGCCTGCTGATTTCTCTGTCCTTGCTCGATTTGATCAGTTAAAACTTTAAATTGTTTACGGACATCGTCATTGGTTGATTTTTGGGTGTTAATGAACGATTTCAAAAGATCTTTTATGCTGGAATCTTCATCGTCGTTCTTCGGTAGATCGTATCTGTGTCGTGGTGGGGAGCGTGTGTTATTCCTTTGCCATCCGTTGTCTCGATTGTCACTGCGGTTGTAGTTACCTCCGCGGTTTTGCCAATTTGACCCCCGATTAGGATAACCATACTGTGCATAGTTGGCATCCTCCACTTGATTACACTCACTAGCATAGTGAGGTCCCCCGCATCCTTCACATCCATTCTTCACCAAGTGTATGTCCTTCTCCATTCGTCCCATGCGCTTATCAATTCTATCCGCTAAGGTCTTGACCTCTTGAACTACCGAGTATGTTTCATGGCTACTCTCAGCTTGAGCAACTTGTCCTCTGTGTTTTCGGCTTCTACCATCGGCTCGATACTCCCTTGATAGGCTTATGACCAGCTTGACTTCCATTAGGTTGTATGCCTCGTTGGTAGTTTTATACATGAAATCACCTCCTCCGGCTAGATCCAACTCGTTTTGAGACTCCTTGGTTAACCCGTAGAAAAAGATTTCAATTATGTTGTCCTTTCCCAATCCATGACCATAGCAACCTCTCAGCATCTCTTTTAGTCTAGCCCATGCTTCAGTGGAAGTCTCTCCATCTTCCTGTCGGAATCCTCTGATGTCTTGAGTAATTTCCTACCCAAGGCGGGTGGGAAAAATCTTTTGATAAAAGTCTCGCGCATTTGCGTCCATGTGGTGATTGAGTTTTCATTAAGCTCCTCGAACCAAACCTTCGCATCTCCGGTGAGAGACGAAGGGAATAACCTCAGTTTGACAGGATCGCCTTTGCCTTGACCGTATTTGAACATCTCACACAGCTCGTTGAATTTGGCTATGTGTTTATGCGGATCTGAATTGTATCGTCCATCGAACGTGTTGTCTTGGATCATCTTGAGATGGTGACCCTTGACAAAAAAATCCTCACCCAAGTCCGGGGTGGTGATTGCCGACCCGCGGGTGGGTGGCACTGCTACAGCTTTGGCCCGTCGGTGCATTGGTGTGTCCAAAGGGTCCATAGCTGGTTGATGTTCCGGTTTGTCTTCACAAAACACTTCTTCGACCTCTGATTCTGAACTGCTTCCTCCTTCCTCTGAAGACGCAATGTCTTCAAATTTGACGGGTGAAACTTGATCAAAACTTGGTGGTGTCTGAAGCGATAAGTTGCCTCTTCTCCTGCCTCGTCTCTTTGATACTCCTGGATTTGACTTTGGACTCGCGAGTGGTAATCCCGAAGCCCTTGTGTTCATCAACTACCTGAAATACCTAAAAAGACAAAAACAAGAAAAGCGTAAAACGTACCAGTGTAATAACAAAAAGTAACTTCTAAGTAAATAAATACTCAAAAGGATCGTATCACAAATTCGAAACAAAAAACGAAAAATCAGTCCCCGGCAGCGGCGCCAAAAACTTGATGTGTAAAATCTAGTCTTAAAATTAACCTACTATTTAACGCAATTACACACTTCTAGGCAGTGGACCTATCCGTATATAATATAGTTTAAAGCAAGTAAAGGTTCGTTCGCAGGGACTAATTTGTTTTAATATTTCGAATAAATAATATTGAGTATTTTTGGGGTTTTTTATCGTAACACAAGATTGCAAGTTATTAAGAAAAAGTGATGATTAATTAAAATCGAACGAAAGATTAATGATTTAATCAAATAATGAGAGAGTACACTTGTTTGACACTTCACCTATTTTCCGTTTAAAGTTACGAACTCGATTGTTTACAAAACTTCTAAGATATGATAAAAGTCCTTCCGAATCTTTTACTAACTTTAATTATCTCTAATTACCCCGTTCCTTCCGAATACAGTAATAATTATTAACAATTAAGCAATAAGCAACAATCCCGTTTTAGTGATTTAACCTTATAGAGTTTCCTCCCGAATAACTCCTCTAACTATCAAGTCCTTCCGAATCTTAATACTTAGACCTACTCACTTAAATGTAATTACCTACGTTGTTATTACTAAGTCCTCCTGAATCTTAATAATTTCAAATCGATTATAAACCGACCGATTACTTCATATAACTTGTTAAATCTATCAAGATTCCTCCTGAATACCTAGAATATTGATTAGTCAAATTATATATAAACAACTTTGATAATATAATAAAATTTAAGCAAATAAGGATCAACGGTTAAACACAAAAACATAAACAATCGAAAACGTTAATTAAACTTCAAATAGGATCTGTTATTCAAACAAGCATAATGAAAGTTTAGCTCCTCATGATCAAGTCTGAAAAAGCAAATAAAGTCATGGAAATAATACTGGAATAAAAGTCTAAAAAGGAAAAGAACAAACGAAGAATTCGACAAAACGTGTCGTGACCGCCGTTAGCCGAAAATATGATCTTCCTAGCTTGAATCTTGCTTCTAAACATAATAACCAGCTCCAGAGACTTAGAATAATAATGGTATGATTTCTGGAAGGATTTGGTGTTGTATTTATAGGCAAAAGCAAAGTGGAAAACGTATTCGACTCGAACTCAAATTCCTTGTAATTATCCAGATAGGTGCGCAACACCAAGTCCTTAGGTGCGCAGCACCGGGTGTTTTTTCGTGTCAAAAACCAACTCAAATTCCTCGGTGCTCAGCACCCCTTCAACCGATGCGCGGCACCTCCTCAGTTTTCCGTCATTTCGTCATTTAAGCTCATTTCTTCACTCCTTTCCGCTTCCCGATCATGTAAACCTGTAAAATAGATAAAAACACTTTTCCACACGATTAAATGTAAAAACCTATCCTATCCATCATGTTTACTATGAAATGTGACCAAATATCGCATAGAAATATCTATATAAATATGCGATATCAATACCTGAGGCATCTTTAAGGTCAAGATGTGAACGAATGTTGGCCTCTGTTACAATCACTTCCTTCTTTTCAATAACAGCTTTAATTCGTTCTTGATTATTCATGTTTTTAAGAATCGTTGTATTCCATAACTCGCGGATGTGCTTTTCATGAACCTAAGGGTTTACCGTTAAAGCATAACGAATGTGGGATTTCCTTAAGAACTTAATGATTTGATGGAAATCAGCGGCCTCTTTGTGAAGGGTTAGGTCAGCAACAATGTTGTGAGAGACGCCGAAAGCAAGTTCTTGTTGATCTGCCATTGATATTATAAATGATTAATCGGTGAGAATGATCGATATAGGGTTTGCGGAAGATGAGAGGGTTTCTTTCTAATTAGGTTTCCTTCGACAAAGGGTTTTGTGTGAGAGGAGCGAAATTTCAATTTGAATGGAATTAAATATTTCATTGGGCTCCTCAATTTATATTATATTTTCCCCTACACAAGAAACAAAATAACCACCTCTCTACTAGCAGTAGAAACTCCCCGCAAAATTATAATAACTGGCAGTAGTAACGGCTACAAGTAGAAAGCATTAGTAGTAACTGTTTAATATATATTTACCAGTAGAAACTGGTGCCAGTATAAATGTTTACCAGTATAAACTTTACCAGTAGTAACCATCAGTGTAAATACTATAAATGATGACTTACAATATTATATGCACAAGTAACACATACCAGTATTAACTCAGAACAGTAGAAACTACCAGTATTAACTTTTCACACACACAAGATATGACATGTTAGATTAAATTCGTCATTTTAACAAGCAGATTTTTAAGCAGGATTAATCATTCCAATATTGTTGATAAAAAATGTAAACCTGCCCACGTCAAATGCTTTCGTGAACAGATCTGCAAATTGATTGTCAGTATGTACTTTGACTACCCGAATAAGTTTCTTTTCATTGCAATCTCTTATAAAATGAAAACTAATTTCGATGTGTTTGGTTTTCGAGTGTTTGACTGGATTATTGACTATACTTATGGTACTCTTACTATCAATGAAAATAGGAGTGTGTAAGAAAGAAATACCATAGTCCATCATTTGGTTCTGAATCCAGAGCACTTGAGCACAACAACTTGATGCAGCAACATACATGGACACGTTTGTCTGTTTCTTGCATTGCCAGGAGATTAAGCGTGATCCAAAGAATTGGCATCCTCCTGATGTTGACTTTCTGTCCAAGTTTTCTCCTCCATAGTCACTGTCTGTGTAAGATATGAGCTCGAAAGGAGAATCTCTTGGGTACCACAAACCCAGATTGGGCTCTCCCTTCAAGTATCTGAAGATTCTCTTCACTGCAGTCAAATGTGATATCTTGGGACGAGTCTGATAACGTGCACACACACACACACACACACACACACACACACACACACACACACTATACATGATGTCTGGAGGAGACGCAGTTAAGTACATCAATGATCCAATCACTGATCTGTAGAGATTCTCATCAACATCCTCCCCCTCAGAATCGGCCTCAAGATGCTTGTGAGTTTCAACTGGGGTGTTGGCATGTTTGGCATCCATTACTGATAGTACCCTTTCCTATAATTCGTCCACCTCTTGGATTTCCTCCAAATGAAACATAGCCTCCATCATATTCGACATAATCTTTGAGCTTCAGCTTGTTGCCTGTCATGTGCCTAGAGCAGCTACTGTCCACATGCCACGTATCACCTTTCTTGACACCTGGCTTGCTCTGCACATGAAAAGAGGGTTAGTTTCTTTTAGGAACCCAAGCCAAAGTAGTCTTGGGTTTTCCCATTTCATTGACATAGTCAAAACGTTTGAAATGATATGCAGGTTGCTTTGATTGTGCATTTGAAGAGTTACTACTATCAGTATTATTACTGGTGACTGTCCTGTATGTAGGTTCTGATCAGTTTAGAGAGAGGGAGTATTCTATAGAGAGAAAGTATGATTTAACAATTGAGCACAATCTCTTAAACATTACACACACCCCACACTCCTATTTATAGGAGTGTGGGGACTTTACAAAGACTTCTCACATATTACAATTAAGCCCCTAACAACGACTACAAATACAAAGTTATGAATATTCTATTCCTAACAATTCCCCCTTATTTGTAGTTGTTCAAAATATGAAGTTTTTGTCTTTAAGCATCTTCATTGTTCTTATCTTGATCGTGTAGATGCTTGATTTGATCTTCAACCGCAACTTTGGATTTCATCAGAGTAGTTTGTTGTAATCTTTGATATTTTTGTATCTAAAGATAAGTTGCTTGAAGAATCTTTCTTTTCTTTTGAAAGCTTGACCTTGATGTTGTATTGAACATGTCATTGATGAAGTATTCTCGAAGGTCTTGCTCTTTGAAGTAGTCTTAAGAGCCTAATCATCCAAAAAATCTTTTTGGCGAACCTTGGATGATAGTCTTAATGATCTCCTCCTTTGTCTTCATGGTCCTCAAATTCAACTTTAGATTTCATCAGAGTAGTGTTTAAATCTTTCTATCGCGGAAAGCACACTTTGAAAGTTGACTTGAAGAATCTTTCATTTCAAACGAATGTTTTATGAAGACTTGTAGTCTTTGATTTCATGATTCCGATGTGAACATAACATTCGTTTCCTTTGACCGTTTGAACCATAAAGTGGAACGCTCCCCCTTATTTGAGTGCTCCCCCTTAGTTGAGTAGTTTCACTTTATCGTTCAACTTGTAGAAGCTTGATTGGATTTCTTTGTTTGAAGCTTCATTTGTTTGAGCAATCGTAACAAAATCCTTGACGTTTTGATTTTTCATTTAGCTCCTCCTCAACTCATACTTGAAATCAACTATCTGAAAGTTGATGTTTTACCTCGTTGTAGCTTGATGACGAACATTCTTCTTTACTTCACGTTCTTCCCATTGAAAAACCATTTACACACGTTTTTCCCTTTGGTACACGTTCTTCCCCCTCATGATGATTATGACTCGTTGTAATCATCATGTAAACGTGTACCCAAATAGTATTCTCAAATAGCGTCCATGAGCGTGAAAATGGGTAATTAACTACGAGATCACTTAGATTGCTCGTTAACACAACAATCAAAATCACAAAAGAAGTCGATTATGTGACCTACGTTCAATGTTGGAAAAGCGTTAGCATTGGTAGGATTTCCATTCGATCATTGTGAAATACCAAGATCGTTGGTACCACTACAAATGTTCCGAGCTATATCACAAAGATATGCTATTTGAAGATTCGTTCGTGTCCTGGAAAATGTTTAAGGTTTTGGCGCTAGACTCAATAGTGATTAAAGCGAAGTCGAGAAATGGATTTGATTTTCTCTTGTTTAATATCAACATTCTCCGAGTGAGAGTATGATAGAAATGTGTTACTTCTCCGTGTATACTGAAAAAAATTCTTGTGAAGAATTTGATTGTTGATGAGGGATATGTGCATTGCATCACTGGGTCCATGATGTCTATATCAATAGCGAAAATCAACACATGAAATTCGATAGAAACTTGGCTACCGGGCGATTTAATCGGTGAAGAAACGGTCTCTCATTCTTTTAACCGTATCACACACTCCTCACTCAACCTCTCATAATATTCAACTCCACCCTCATTTTGGCATTTTGAAAACGATGTTTTTGTTGATTTTTCACCTTTAACCTCCAATCCTAGACCTAAATAACCCTCACATTCGAAAGTGATTCCTTGGGTAAGTCCTTCCGGCTCTGGTTGGACTATAGGAAAAAGATATCTTTTTGAGAATCGCTCAAGGTGCATCAACATTGTGCTAAATTGCAATATTTTCGAAAAGACGCTCCCCCTTCAACATATGCACGACAACAATATGTTCGAAAAGACGTCCCCCCCTTCAACAGATGCATGACAAAAGGGAAGTCTTTTTGGAGAAGACATTCGAATATTGCATTTCGAAATATTTATTTGAAAAATTGTTTCGTTGAAGCTCATTTGAAAGATTTAGGAGGTAGTTCGAAAAATGATTTAATGAACTCCCCCTCAAAGTTATATTCTCCATGTTTGATCAAACAAGTGTTTTGAAAAGATTTGACATTTTGAAAAACACTTGTTAATTACGAAAATACTATCCAACACACATATAATACTTTGAATATGTTAGTTCTAGTCGAGATTGAAAATCCGCTACTATTCACATTCATCAAATTAAACTTGTAGACCAATAAATTCGTAACTTTTCGGTTGTAGAACGGGTTTCAATTTGAAATAATTGAAAGCCAAAACAAACTCAAAATATCATATAAGATAATAATACCCAAAAGTGATAGTTCTAGTCGAGATTTAACAATCCGCTACTAAACACTTCCAAATATTACGTCTCTCAAGTGATAAACTAAGTTTGAAATACTTTGTTCAAAAAAGAATTGTACCTAAATCGTCGTGTTCCAATCCTTCTTGATATCTCGTGTAAGCACTCCATGAAGTTCGAGTCCGAAACTGAGGTATTCCGGAGTCATCAAGATGTCTTACGTTTCTGCACAATCAAAGCAAACAACTTTTGGTACCCATATCTTTTTGGGTCCTTTTTGGTTAGTTTTGTGCAAAGAATATGAATGCCATTTCCCCGGTAAACACACATTTGACGTAGTTGATTTTGCAATCGGTGTGTTTGTATTTGAAGTTTGTGGAGATTTTGGAATCCATTTCTGTTTAAGAGTTGGTGAAGGAGTTCTTCGAAAAAGTCCATTTGATGAGTGTACTTGATGCGCGAAATCTAGTTTTCCCTTTTTGCTTTCGCTAGATCACAACACCGGTCAGTGTACCCTTTCGTTTGTAGTATAGTTTGGGCAAGTTCGGTTTCGAACTCAGGGACTTTCAATTGGGAAATTTCAATTGTCGTTTATGAAACAGATATAAGTAACAAAGTGGGGGTTTTATAAATTAACTAAAAGTGACAAGTATCGTCTTTTGATAAATCAAGATATGGGAAAAACACTCGTTTGGATTGGTTCCTAGTTATCCGATTGTCACCTTGGGTTGTTTGGTTGAATTAACTTCTAATGTTATAACACGATTCCTTTCGAATACCGAGCTAACTTTAGACATCTAAAACGAAACACCGTTCCTTTCGAATACGGTAGAAACCTTAAACATCTAAGTCATTAAGCAACAAGTTTATATATTCGACTTAATCTTATAAAACTTCCTTTCGAATAGTTTCTTAGCTAAAATCAAATTCATCTTATCAAATCATTATATTATCGGTTCCTTTCGAATACCAATAATTTTAGATTAATTATAGACCGATTAACCTTTTCGTAAAACGTCAATAAGTTGCTATAAGTTCCTTTCGAATACCTACAACATGTGTTTGTCACTAACACCTTACTTACGTTTTATATAAAATGATTTTGATAATGATAATAAATCTGATTACAACTAACATTCAAGTTTTAATCTAAATGTTGAATTACTCGTTAAGATTCCTTTCGAATATCCTAAACCTCAAATCAACTATAGACCGGTTGATTATTTCGTTCAATTCATCAATCAAGTTCTAAAGCTCTTTTCAGATACTAACGTTCTTAATCAAATCATGAATATAAGTAATCTAACACTATTAAGAATTTAAACCCGAATGGTTCTTCGATTAAGCGAACATAAACATTCAACCAAAAACAATTATCCCAAAAGCTTCAATCATCTAACCTAGTTCCAATCCAAACAAGTTTATCTAACCACTCATTCATGCGCGAAATTACAAACAAATTATAAAAGAAGATGATATTCATACCAGACTATCGATGCAATGTCTCGATAAAATATCCAAAGAGAAAATGAAAATACGATTAAAGATTCTTCCAAATTAAACTAACAATTACTATGCTTCTTGTTTCCAATGATTGTGTAATGATAAAGAAATGGTGAATTAGGGCCGATTCCCTTGCCCCAATTTGTTGTAAAATATATGTAAGATGATGCAAATGAGTCCCCAAAATCGTCCTTAAGAAGTACCAAACCAAGATCTTTCAGCTGCACACTTGAATAACATTAAAAACGATATGTAACAGCTGCTGGAGGCCTAATGCGCCGCAAACACCTAGAATGCGGCGCATTATAGGGTCAGTGGCTCCCCCTTTTTGTAGATTTTTTCGTTGCGGTCATTTTGGCGCTGACCGGAGGTCTTTTCGAGTCCGTATGCTCCTGATACATCCGTTTTACTATCACCTGCATTTTGGTCCCGAATTGATACTTTTTCATCCCAAACATATTAAAACACCTAAAACACAAACTTTACACAAAATTAAGTAATACGAGGCTATCCATTACGTTTTTACACAAAAACATAACAAATATCGCGAAAGAATATGCATATAATTGAGCGATATCAACCACATTTGAAGCATTTCGAGGTACAGTTGAAAACAATTGTTTCTTTGATGTGAATGAATTCATTGAAGGTCTGTTTTTAAGCTTAGAAACAAAATTATTCACTTTTTGCACCGAATATTTAAAATGAGATGGTGCAAATTCCAATAACATCCTTTGAAACATGTTTGCTTGAGTTTATTTCTTGTTCATTTGAGGACAAAAAGATTTTGTTTCCTTCTTGTTCATTTGAGGACAAAAAGCATCATTTGAAACATGTTTGCTTGAGTTTATTTTGGATTTAAAACTCAAAGGTGTTGTGAAAATTCCATCAGTTTGTGATTTCGGTGAATACTTTCGATTCTTTTTCGGGAAAGAACTAGTACTCGAAGAAACCAGTTTGGAAGATGTTTTTGAAGATTTACCGTTGTAAACCTTGAATGGAAATTTAACATCCTTTTTCGAATCTTTTTGAAGAGTTTTAGATTTCCGTTTCTCCTCATGTGAAAGAATTGGGGTTTGTGGTGAAACTGGACCATTCATTTTCCACATTGAATCAATCTTATGAGTTAAAGGTTCGATATCCTTTTCTTTTGAATGTAACTCATTTTGAAGAAATGATATCTTAGCAATAGATTGTTCATTCGAGGAGAAAGATTCCAATGAAGATTTGTCATTTGAAACTAAAGATTTATTAAGTGATGCTTTTTCAAAAGACGCAATTTTATCTAAAAGGTTACGTTTTTCATTCCCAAAATAGTTAGTGCGACATTCCAACTCTTGTTCAAGTTCCGAAAATTGTTTTTCTAAAATAAGAGTTGGAACGTATACTTTTTGAAAAACAGTTTGTTTCAAAACATCATCGGAATGAAGTTCCTTTTCGGTATAACTTGGAAATTTATCATCCGAAAGAGGAATTTTCCGATTTTTGTAACTCTCATTTAAAGATTTGTAATCAAAAGATAATTGCGTTTTATTAAAAAATGGTCGTTTTGCATCCTCTTGTTCTTCAATTTCCTTTGATGATCTAATGAAAGTCATTGTAACATTTGCTTTGCCCAAGGATTTTGTGTTGTAAAGACCGGGAGCATGATACATAGGTTTCTTTAGATATTTTGGGTTATCATGACCCAAACCTTCTTGTGGATTGAAAGATCGAAACTCTTTTGGTTTGTTTGGAAAAATTAGTTGATTCGTTTGTTCTCTCAAGCAATTTGGCTTTGAAATTTCATTTCGATTTTCAACTTCAAGTGCTTTTGATTTTAAAGATTTAATTTCCGTTTGATAATCTTCAATTTGTTTTCTTAAAAGCATAAGATTATCGTTAGCACTTAGTCTCTCATTTCTTTGAGTATTTAACTCGGTGATTAACTCCATGCTTTTAAGTCTTTCATCCATTCGTTCTTTCTTAAGATTCTCGAGTTCCTTTAAACCACTGTGATTATATTTCCTCTCATCAAACGTAATGAGTTTTGATTGTTTTTGAAGTGTATTGATTAACTCCAATTTTTCATTAAGTTCATTTGTAAGATGTTGAAGTTGAATCACAGTTTGATCATATTTCCCCTTCCAAGAAGTTGCTAACTCTTTAAACTCTTCGAGTTTAGAATTGCTAAGGTTTAAAGCTTTAATTTGAGATGTCAAAACTTGAGTTTCGTTTGAAAGCTTAGAATTCTCGTTTAAAAGATTAGCTTTTTCGTTTGAAAACCTTAAAACCAATTCGGTGTTAGTTTGCAACTTCTGTTCCAACTCAATGATCTTATTATCAAGGGTAGAGCGAGATAAAGAATGTACCTCTACGACGTTTTCCTGACTTGAAGATGATAAGTTGGAACGCGATATCGTCGATAAAAATTCTCGTGCACGTGTAGCAACATTTCGCTTTCGATCCAATCTTTCATGACCGTTCCAATTATTAGGAGACAATCTTTTCCCCGTGTCTTCACACAATTTCTCTAGCTCCTCTAGTTTTGTCCAAGCTTGGTCCGGAGGACAATAAAATGTAAGCCTGTCATCGTTGTCTATTGTGAGATCCACAATATTCCCGGTAAAGTCTTTCTTCATAATGAAAATTTGGTGGCGAAAATCCCTTAAAAGTTGTAGAAAAATTTCTCAATGTTGAAAATTTGACGAAAAAATCCGGATAATCTGCACCCGTGGTATCTCTCGCTTGTTCAATCTTTTCCCCGAAACTCGTTGACCCAATCGAGTACTGTAACACTATTAAATACGCTTTTCAATTTTGATTCCGGAAATATAAATCTCGTATTTTTCTGATGCGTGAATCTCGTCTAAATTCGCCGCGTAAGCTTAACCGGTATCCGAAAACTGTCGGGAAAAATAAAAATCACTCTCTTTAAAAAAGTTCTTATTTTTCGATTTCGTCTCTAACGTGAAAACGTGGAATCGCGAAACTTCACTTTTTCTATCCTAACACACTAATCCTTGTGTATTGAATTTCTATCCTAACACACCAATCCTTGTGTGTTGAATTTCTATCCTAAACTTCACTTTTTTTTTTTTTTTTTTTTTTTTTTTTTTTTTTTGGAAGTCTCGGAATCTTGTTTTCAAAAACTGATCGTGATCGTTTTATACTCTTTGTAAAAGTTTCTGTTCGTATACTAGTTCGACATCGTGTAGACTAAATGATGTATTCGAATGACACTGAATTGTGTTCGTGTGGTGTAATTCGAATAAGACTGATTTCTATTCGTGTATTGTAATTCGTGTATGTTCAAAGTGTATTCGAATGGGTAGTTCGAATGGTGAGTTCGAATTTGATGTTGTTTTTTTTTCTGTTCGTGTATGTTGATTTCACAATCTAATGGACACTTAGACAAATTCCGAAATAAAAAGGCTCCTCTTCGTGTGAGAGTCCTAGTAGAGTACCGAGTAACACTTAGTTCCTTCACCACTTACCCTAGTCGAATGTCGAGTAGTTCGAATACTTGTAGATTTTACCCTTTACACGACTGCAATGATTAGACTAGTCTAACCAGTTGAAATCCTAGTCTAATGGACTATTCTAACCAATTGAAATCCTAGTCTAATGGACTAGTCTAACCAGTTGAAATCCTATTCTAATGGACTATTCTAACCAGTTGAAATCCTAGTCTAATGGACTAATTCGAATATGTGATTAGACTAGATAAGCACCTTACACGAATTGACTGAAATGAGTTCGTGTACACACAAAAACAATTCGTGGGAAGACTTGGTCAAATTCCTTCGTGTTTAACTCGTGTATCACACTTTGTATCCGTGTATGTGAGTTCGTGTATGCACAAATATAGTTCTTGTATATGAGTTCGTGTATGAACAAATACAATTCGTGTGTATGAGTTCGTGTACACACAAAAACAATTCGTGTGAAGACTTGGTTAAATCCTCACGTTTTCGAGATAGTTATACAACTTATCCTAGTCGAATTGCTATGTGATTAGACTGAATAAGTACCTTACACGAAATTCGAATGAAACACGAATAGACTATTAGAATGTGAATCCTTCTTACACGAATACAACTTGAATTCGTGTAGGTTGTTTTTGTAGTCTAATGGTCTATTTCCATTCGAATGAACGGGTACTTTTGAGAGTATCCCGCTCTGATACCAATTGTAGGTTCTGATCAGTTTAGAAAGAGGGAGTATTCTAGAGAGAGAAAGTATGATTTAACAATTGAGCACAATCTCTTAAACATTACACACACCCCACACTCATATTTATAGGAGTGTGGGGACTTTACAAAGACTTCTCACATATTACAATTAAGCCCCTAACAACGACTACAAATACAAAGTTATGAATATTCTATTCCTAACACAGTAGATTCTACTGGTAGAGTTTCTACTAGTAGACTTTCTACTGGTGGGTTGCTAATAGTTTCTACTAGCAAGAGTATTTTTATGAAAATTAGGATTTTGCTTCTTTTCATGCACGTTCTTTGAGCTCACAAATTTCTGAGTTGTTCTACCGAATCTAGGTTTTGGGTTAGATTTGTTTCTATTAAATCCAATTCCATGACGATGATTTTTATTATAGAAACAATCCATAGTCAGATGATTGTTCTTTCCACATATTTCACAGCTTTTAAAAAAGTTTTGCCCTCTTTGTTGAGTGATCTTTTGATTCTAGTTTCTCACATTTCCCCTCACACGTGGAGAACTTGCCTTCTGACACATACACTTACAAGTTTTTCCCTGTTGCATTTGACCAACCCAATGCCAGTTTCTTTCCCAGTAAATTTCGGGTTTGTTTTTGATATTTTTATGAACAATGAGACTTCGACCTTGTTGAAAAGTGGCACTTTTACTAGATTCAGAATCACTAGATTTCTCCTGTTGGACAGATTGTTCATTGATTTTGGGTATGGTTAAAGAGATTTTATTTTTCATTGGGTCTGCATTAGCATGTGTATTGACTTCAATTTCTTCCTCACTAAGTTCTTCACTAGACTCTGCCTTAGGAGGAATATAATTGTTGTTATATGGTGGAGACACACTATTGTACCCAATCCAATGTTTTGTGTTCCCATGTACTTGATATCTAAGAATTTGATCAACAGTTTTAGAAGCATTTTCAAACTTCTTGATACTAAGCTTGATTTGATCATTTTCTATTTTAATCTCCTCAACCTGTTCTTCTGCTTTGAGTACTTTAGCTAAAGCATTATCCCTTTCCCACTTAATTATTGCTAGATCTTCCTGATATTTTGTCTCATTCTTAACATAAGCTTTCACTTGTGGTTCATAACTAGCAATTACTGTGGACAACTCTCTTCTCCTCTATACTAACTTATGTAAAGACTCACACACAAGTTTATTATGCTCTCTATATTCCCTAACCTGTTTAATACATGTAGGAGTACAGAGTTCAGTAAGTACATCAGTTGGAATATCGTCTTTGACACTGTTTTCCATGAGAGCTTGATTTGTTGTTTCTTCATTGGCTTGAAAGCTCCAATCAAATCCCAATCCATCTTGAGTGACTAATGCATTTGAATTGGATGTTCTTCCTTGATGATTGTTGTTTGATCCAATTGAGTTGTGTTGATTTGTCTGCTTCTGTTGATCATCTTGGCTTTCTGGACATTCCCTGGCAAAGTGTCCAAGCTTTTTGCAGTCAAAGCACCTCACTTTGCTTTTATCAAATCCAGTCCTGTCACATTTTCTAACTGCAAAGTTATTTCTTCCCGTTCGTTGAATGAACCTTCTTGTTCTCACACTAAGCATAGCAAATTTCCACTTTAAATCCATCTCCTCCAGATCATCAGTATTCACCTGCTCCAAGTCTTCAATTACTAGTCCAGAGTTTCCATGACTAGCAAAGAAAGCTTCTCTAACACTTTCATCATTCTTTTTTCCTTTTGATTCATTAGATATGAACCCAATTTCAGATGGTGCTCCTCCAGTAGAAACAAACGCTGCATTATGTGTTGAGTGATTTGTTGGTCTTTCGATTTCAGGTTCAAACACACGTAATTCATTGTATAGCTCGTCAATCTCCATAGTGTCAAGAGTGTTCCTTGCCTATAACTGACTGTGTACACCGTCCATTCTTCTCCCAATGCTCTAAGAAACTTTCTATTGATGTCATCTGGAGCAAGTATTAACTCCCATGATTGACAATTCACCAATCAGTTTGTTGAATCTGTCAAAAGTTTGAGATAGAGTATCACCCTTCACAGCCATGAAGTTCTCAAACTGTTGCTTCAACAGAACTTTTTGATTTCTCTTCAGTAAGATCAGGCATCTTGAATTGGTTTATGGAAAACTTGTTTGTAAGTATAAGAATGAATAAACGTTAACAATTAAGAACACAAGTATTTAACGAACAACCTCAATCTATTAAGAATAATGTTTCGTTAACAGACGTATGTTTACAACGACACAAGGATCTATTTATATAGACCTTGAGAAAACCCTAATTACAATTAGGTTAAAACTCTAATGAAATCTACGAAGATAATTATCAATATTTGTTTACATAATTATCTCCTTACAACACGCTAACAAAATCTATCTATTAAGGAGTAGTAACATGCGCCAGTAGAAACTCTTCCATGCAGATCCATGCAGCCGGTATTATCAATCCAGTCAGTAGTAAGTCAGAAAGTAGTAATGTAACCAGTAGTAATCTTCAATACTTAGTCACCAGTATTATCACTCACTAGTATTAACAAACTTATCCACAAGTACTAACTAACTTCATCAGTATTAACACTTTATAACCCAACACAAGTGCTTCCGCAATATAACACGTTTCAAACTAGAAAATAGTATATGTTATTAATAACTATTTTTTATATACTAGACACTAATATAGACGCCAAATATTAGGCTCGCGAATTAATTAACTTAAATCAATTCAAACGTTTTAATATAAACTTTCAGCGTAAGTTTTAGTTTCATACGTGACATGCACATATTTCATAATATGTCACGTTTTATGGTACAATGTTCGTGGAGTCCCTCAATGGGTCGACATACCCATCGAAACAGGAATAAATAAATTTTGATACCACATAAATTGTTACACACAACATATATTACATGGGTTTTAAAAAGAAACTCAATAATTACTATTACTATTTTACTGGAAACAGTTAAATTGTATAATAAATTTGGTTTAAAAGGATCTAAAGTACGCGATACAAGCCAACAAAAACATTATTTACCATAACCTGAACATAGTTAAATGAGTTTAATGCATCACTATAAATTGATGCATTTTATGGCTCAAATGGGTTTAATAACCTGACATAGCAAAAGACTAATGGAAATGTACTAGAAATCATTAACGCTAAAGAACTCTTTGAATTGTGCAAAATGATGAACCAAAAAAGGTTTGGTAAAATTTTTATATGGCCCAAAGGGACGAACTATAAACATTAACTACATAAATCTAGTTAGAGCAAAAAAATCCGAACCAAAAACTATTATACTTCTGCTCTTTGTCGCCGCTGCATCGCGCAGATTCTATACAAGTCAAACATAATAAGAACTCTCATATTCGATTGTATCTAAGCATAGAATTAATTACTTCAAACTGTTTACTAAATATTGATTCTCATTAATCTTAAAATAGCTTTGACATAAAAGTTAGTTACAAAATACAACTCGCAAAACAAACACACACCAACTATCTCACCCGTTCATTATTTATAGACAACTTGCAGGCCTGTTTTAAGGGTGTATAAAAGGCACCATCGTACAAGGCCCCGATTTTTGTTGGGTCAAGAAATATCAAGAATAAAATTTCTATTAAATAAATATATATTGTAGAAAAGCCATTGTTTTAAGAAAAGAAAAAAAACGCTTCAGCATGACTAAAGCGCCTGCTGCTTCAAATTTCTTTTGTTTTTTGTTTGCATTCTTATTATTGAATGAATTATTTATGTAGGTGCAAATTAATTCTTTGTTGATTAGATCAAGTGGTAGTTTGTAAAACTTTGTAACTCAAAGTCTTGAGGTCAAATTTTGCAAACGTATATCTTTTTAGGCCTTCTATAATTATGCATAGGGGCCCTTAAAATTAACGAGACGATGCTGACAACTTAAATGATTAATAAAATACACTATGGCAAGTCACGTGTTTACTTAAAAACAGTTCGGACTCTAATAACTAATGTCTACATCTTGATTTATTTCTAATGCTTTGATATTTACTTCGCATATTGAACTTCATCACCATAAATAAATTCTTTAATGAACACTTTATAATAGTTAACTTAAGATTTACTTTTGATGTTGAACTTTGTTCATCCGAAATAAACACTTAGTCAAAAACATATTTCTTGAAGCTTCATCCATTATTTTTCAAACCCAACACACCCAAAACCGTATGAAATCGGAGTGACGAAGTGAAAAACGTCTATTAATTTTATATAAACAATACGATATATTTTACTAAAGTTTAAAACAAATTTGTTGATATAGTACAAAATTTTGGTCAACAAATTCAAAAAACACTATATGCATTTTCTAGTTATTTTTAATATAATCCGCATTCTTACATATACTATTTAAAACTTAGAGAGTTTAAAATTTTCAAAAAGTGTGCTTAGAGCATCCGGAGTGATAATGAGTGACAATGAGGTTGTGGGTGGTTGTGGGGAAAAAGGTGATGACGTGGCAGTGAGAATGAGGGTTGTGAGTTGTTATGATAGTGAGGGTTGTGGAGAATGTGAGATTATTTAATTATTTTTTTATTTTTCTTAAAAGATTTAAATAAAATAAATAATACATTTATTAAAGTAAAAATACAATACAATAATTAAAAAAAACACACAATACAATAATTAAAAAAAAATTACAATACAATAATTAAAATAAAAATACAATACATAAAATAAAAAATACAAATATATAAAAAAAAATATAATACAATAATTAAATAAAAAATATAATATAATAATTAAAAAAATTAACTATCAGATGACATGATATCTATTTATCTTTTTTTTTTCCTCACAAAAAGAGATTTCCCCTTCTTCTTCTAGGTTCATCCCCTTTCTTTTATCTTCTTCATCC
>CAJVGC010000065.1:30113393-30131778 GCA_910822075.1 Senecio squalidus | reverse complement strand
CTTTGGGGTGGTGGTTGTCTTTCTCAAGTGAGGTGGTATGAATTTTACTTTGTCAGTTTCCTTATTCTCAACCTCCACTGGTGATTCCCCGGCTTTGACAAATTTTGGTCCCTCAGGTCTTTTCAAAATTTTCACTTGTTTAGGTTTACTCGAAGTTTTATTCGGTAACTGACGACCTAGACCTGAACCCTTTTCTTCCTCATCTGAGTCGGAAACCCAATCTTCAACCAATACATTTTCTTTAAATTTTTCGGTTTTAGCACATTTAGCTTTTGAAGTATCTTTGGGATTGACAATAGGTGTTTGGACAATAGGTGTTTGGACAACTGGGTCTGGTTGTTGAACAATGAATTCAATGTCTCCTTCCTCCTTTGGAGCCTTAATCAATTTGTTAAAAAATTGGAGGTGACAAGTTTGTAGTCAACCCTTGGTTTTCCCTTCCCCATTCTCAGGACGTTTTTCTTTCAAGATATGATCTAAAAGGTATGATGCGGTGGAATAACTTCTAACTTGTTGATTTAAAGTTTCAAAACTGATTTTTATAGAAGCATTTTCACGTTTAAGAGCATCAATATCTTTTAAATATTTGTTAATGGAGTCCTGTTTGTTTAACAACCTATTTCCAAATCACTGACTTGTTTTGCTAAAAGTTTGTTCTTTTTCTGAAAACAGTTTTTCATTTCCTTAACCATCTTATTTTTACGTAGTTCCTCAACAAGATTGTTATTTTCTTTTCTAAGCTCATTCACTCGTTCTTCTAAAACAAAACATCTATAACAGGAAGTGATTTTAGTTTCATATTGTACCTTAGATGACTCTGCAGTACCTGCCATCATTGCAAACTCCCTTTTTGTCTCTGGTGCTTCTGATTCTGCTGAACATTCCTCAGATGATTCTTCAGATGTAATGGACTCCTCCCCCCGTCACTTTCTTCGTTTGAGGTTCAAATCTTCACAATGTTGACTTCAGCATCGGATGGTTGTTATCTATTTGAAATTTGCCAATCCAAACCTTCGTCAGATTGAAAAACCAAAACATTGACATCTGAATTCTCTGTACCAGTAGAGATATTGTGCCAGTTGTCACCATAGCAGTGTTCTTGTTCACCTCAGGAGCATTTCTGTTCATGCTCCCTATTTTGCTGATCTCTGAAAGGATTCGGAACAGTCCTTGGTCGTTTTTGGCTTTTCACATTGACGAGCAAAATGACCTTTTTCTCCAGACATATCGAAACCATATTAGTTTCCTTGTTGGCGCCGATTGTGTTACCAGTCCTTTTCACGTATTCTTTTGCCCTCCTAACAAGATAGCGAAACCCCAATAATGTCTATTCTTTCCATCTCCATCACGATCAATCTGCTCATACTCTTCACCAGTTAAGTTGATATTTCCAATTTTACCCTCAGCAAGTTATCATAGGAAGCTACTAAGGTAGGAACATAGCCATATCTTCGTTTACAACCATCAACATTTCCTTATGAAAGGCTCGATCTTCAAACTTGTAGAAGCTGATTTCTGAAGTAGCTTGAGCTTGAGACTTTGAACAGGAGTGCCTTGACTTGAGCTTGAGTTTGAACAACTAGGAATTTCCTGAAGTACTCGAGGTGTTAGCAGAAAAAGCTGTCTTCAGTGGAGCATGAGTAGGAGTGGCTGAGGTGGGATCAGCGTAGTATAACGAAGGATCTTGAGTGTGTCCCTTTTCAGTCTGAGCACGAAACTTTCTCAGCTTGGTAAATAGATCATTTAAAGTTGTGCGAGCAAGATAGCCACTTTCCTTTAACATCTCAATATACCCATTCCAACTGTCTGGTAAAGCATCAGCAAAGCATTCTACTCGTTCTGGACCAGTTGTAACCACTGAGTATCCGTGCATCTCACTAATCAGATGTTGAAAACGTCTGATAAGGTCGAACAATGATTCTCCATGTAAGCAAGTAAAATTGTCAAACTCCTTTTTCAGTGCTCTTCCCTTCATCGATTTCAACTTGTTGTTTCCCTCACAGTCTAATTCAAAAGCATCCCACAGTTGTTTCGATAACTTGTATGTCTTGTACTGATGAAACACAGATCTAGGAATTTCCTGACATAAATAAGAATAAGCCTTTTTCTCAATATCATAACTCTTCCTTTGTTCCTCAGTATATCTGTGAATGGGAATGAGGTCTCCATCTTCACCGATTGGTTCAGTATATCCATTTTTAATCATATCCCACATTTTTGCGTTGATATGAATTTTCGAAACGAGGTTTCCAGTGTGGATAGTCGTCCATTGAAATTAGTTTTGGGACATTGTTTATACTTCCAGTTTCAGCATCATTGATTAACATTTCCGACATTTTAGAATTGGTACTAGCCATAGCGTATTCCATTTTAAAAAAGTGAAAATTCAATTTAAACTGCTTCGTGCGAATGAACTGCTTTGACTCGTACGGATGAACTACTTAATACGCACGAATGAGAGTGATTCGTACGAACGAGACAGATAACCTAAAACTCTATACGAATGAGTTATTCGCACGGATGAACAAACTGACACGCACGGATAAATGCCTATTCGTACGGATGAAAAACCTATTCGTACGAATGAACTAAACGTTAAACTTTTTAAGTAAAAACTTAGATTCGCACGAATGAATCCTAGATCCGCACGGATGAATTCCTATTCGTGTGGATGAGAACTTTTCAAGAACTTTGTTCGTATGCGCCGCTGAAACTTTAGGGTTTTGCTAAAATTCGATCTACAACTCGATTTTCTAAACCAAAACGCTTCCTATCTGCCCAGAACTTAACCTAAACAACCCATAAACGTTTTAAGACAACAAAAACAACCTTTTGAACGTAAAATTTCAAACGTAAGTTTCAATCAGAACCGAAAAATCTTAAAGGAATCACTAGAAGAACGTTGATTTCTACAACCAACGCTCTGATACCACTTTGTTGGGGGTGTGTGATCTTAAGAACTCAACGTTATATCAATAACCTAGCGGAAATAAGCTATCGATTATCTAGCGAATATATAACCTTCGGAAACGGAATCAAACCAACGATTGTTGATAAGATCGGACCTAAGGAAGACTATTCGGATGATTGTTTATACGTTATAAACGATTTGGAACACTAAGAAACGGAGCAGCAGCAGTTCGACACGCACAATAAAACCCTAGCAAAACTTACCCGCGGAACAGAAACTCGTTGGGTATATATAGGCCCAGATATTCATCCGTACGGCTGTGATCTCATCCGTACGAATGAACATGCCCTAACTTTCTATCCGTACGAATATAATCTTGTCCGTACGAATGAAACATATTAATAAACAAACTGTTTAATTCACTCATTCATGCGAATGGAACTTTCATACGCACGAATATCATCCTCATCCGTGCGAATGAATCTGAATATTATTAAAACATCAGAAAACACATATTTGATTAATTCATAACAACGTAAACGTTCAAGCATATAATTAATCAAACATTCAATATTAATATTCAAACAAACAATATAAAGACTGATATTAGAATAAACGTTAATTACATACGAATCTAGTAACTAACGAAATGCACCTACAATTTGTCCCGGTGTATGGTCGGGGTCCAGGTTGTGGTTTTGCAGCAGCTACCGCGTAGTTGCGGGTGGTTTTGGTCTTCTTGTTTCTGTCGCTTCTCCTGGGGGTTTTCTCGGATTTCCGTTTCTCTTCTCCCTCCTTCTTTGAGGATGCTGGGGTGGAGAGGAGGTTGCTGGTGAGTCGGTGCGCCAGAATGATTGCGCTATGGAGAGTTTGGGGTTCTGCTGAGATGACCATTCCCCGGATCTCAGGAACGAGACCGGAGATATATCGGTCAATACGGTTTTCTTCGGGAGTTACTAGCCTCGGGACCAGTCGGGCCAGCTCGTGGAATCGGGTAGTGTACCCTTCGATGTCGTTTCCGACCATCGTGTGATCCTAGAGCTCCGCCCCGAGCTTCTTAATTTCCCCCTTTGGACAATACTCCTCAATTAGGAGGTTCTTGAATTGGTCCCATGTGAGAGCATAGGCGGTTTCGCGTCCTCTGGTTCGGACTACACTGTTCCACCAAGTCAGAGCTTTCCTGTGTAGTACGCAGGAGGCGTACTCCACCTTGTCAGCCTCGGCACACCTGCTAATGTGCAGGACTGACTCGATGCTCTCGAACCAGGACACGAGCCCTACAGTACCAGTGGTGCCGTGAAACTCTTTAGGCTTGCAGGCCATAAAGCTTTTGTAGTTACAGATGGGAGGGTTTTGGTGTCCTCCCTGATGTTGCTGCTGTTGTTGTTGCTGCTGATTGTTGTTGACGTTGTTGTTTATCCCAGCAGTGATCTGGGTGATCATGTTGGCATAGCAGCGTTTAGCTAAACAGCGACTTGCTCGGCTATGAGGCTAGCATTGGAGCGCTTAGGTGCCATGATTCTACAACAGAAAGAGAGATCCAATTTAGAACGCACGAATAGAATGCGATAAGAATTTAATTCAATGGACAATAGCAACGAACACGCAAAAGTAGTATGGAAGGATAATTAGTACATGCACGATAATGATAACGATAAAAGAGTGAACAAGGAAACTAACAGCACACGCACGATAATGATTCAAGAGACAATAATATAATGGTTCAACAATAATATAAAGATTCACACGACAACGATAAGTACTGATAATAAAGGTAGAAAATTTCCATTAATAATAATAGAGTTGAGTACAAAGTTCATAATAAGGAAAGATGCGATACAAGTACAATACAATGGAAATAAATAAGAACTAGTTTTGAGTTGTGTACATGGAAAATTACAACTCAATTTTACAGTACAATACATAAAGAATTGACTAACGGCGCCTCTCTAGAAACATCTTGGCCACAATGACCGCCATCAGGGTCCCCATGACCAAACACGCCCCAACGAGACGCTGCACAGTTCGTGTCGTGGCTTGAGCCGATGCGATGACTCGCATTGACTGCTCCGACAACTTGTATGCAGCATCGGAGACTTCACACAGGAGGAGTCCTTGTTGTTGGGCATCCGCATAAAGTCCTTGAACTTCTTGGTGGAGATGTAGAAATGCTGCTGGTGGGGGAAGCTGAGGGGTAGGCGGCATCCTCTGCCTCGATGCTTCAGCGTCACGAGCACGCTGCATCTCTTCACGCTCGAGTTGTCGCTCCCACGTGTAGTGATCCATGACGGAAGTACGCGGAGCCTCAACGTACGGGTCTCCGAATGGAATTGGTGGAGGAGCGGGTCTGGATGGACCGGGCTGTCCGGCCATCCTGTCCGGCAGACGACACGGAAGAATGACCTGCTTACAAGCGGTCAGTCTCGTGCGAGGCCCCTGGTACTGAGGTGGTGCTGCGACGGGCACCGGTGGAGGGGGTGGAAGTACAGTCCTCGGGATGGACCCGATACTGCTGGAGATAGCCATGGAGGTATCCTCAGTTGGGTCGGTGGTCTGGTGACGCTGACTCTCGGAAGCCGTGCGGCACTCAGAAGCTTCGTGCGACGGGACGGCTCGGGAGAGCGAGCGAGAGTAGGATCGGGAAGGTGATCGCGAACGAGACGACTGAGACATGACGGATCTGCGAACAATGAGTTACGTAAGCACAGGGGAAACTAAAATAGGAAAAATGTAAATCAAATGCATGCACGGGTCAGTTGTGTGAGAATCGGGAATCGATAAGACTGGGAATTTTTGACTCAAAACCGTTAACGAAAGAAATTACTTTCCGTTCTTGCATAATCCATTTTGAACTAGGCATAGTTGATCAAGTTATGCGTAGTTGAAAAATAATCATGCAATTGCGAAATTAATATACTAAAGTTTGAACTCGAAAAATGATTTTTCTGAAAAGCCTTGGTTATAGTTTGATTTCGGAAACTTTTGAAAATTTTTAAAACCGTTTTCACTATAACATGTGCTCTGATACCAAGTCTGTCACACCCCGCTAAAGCGGAAACACGAGGTGCGAAGAGCGAGAGAATCATTACACGAGTTATAACAAGATTTAACGGTTCAAGTCATTAAAATAAAGTTTGAAAAGTTCACAAGTTCAAAAGACATAACCAAGAGTAATTAATGTTCACGAAACCAATACATATCAAATTGTTTTCATAAAATTCCTAAAATAAAACAGGTCTTCTCCCGATTTAAACTCCACACAACATTTCTGACCCACCCAAGTTATTCACTTCATGACTTAAACTTGGTTTCATGAAACATGAGATAAAGTGTCAAACTACATAACGTAGTGAGTGAGTTACAGTTTATAAGTTTCTCGATAGAGGTTTCCGTAAAGTATATAAGTAAAAAGTTTCATGAATGAAAAGAAGTGGAACGGCGCTTAAATGTTATATACTTTAAAAGTTCCAGAGGCAACGAGGTGTAACAACACCTTAAAAGTTTGTACAAAAGCAAGTAGGACAATACTTATAAAATAATAGTTGCGGATTCAATCGCTAAAAGAGTGTATATGCGTAAGTAAGTAACTAATTATTGAAACCTTGTATCAACCTCTTGGCATAATATAACATAAGTGTACACACTAAAATGTCACACCCCGCTAAAGCAGAAACACGAGGTGCGAAGAGCAATAGAATCATTTCACGAGTTATAACAAAAAGTTAACGGTTCAAGTCATTAAATATAAATTTTGAAAAAGTTCCAATGTTTAAAATACATAACAAAGATAAATAAAGTTCACGACAACAAGTACATAATAAATTGTTTTACAAAATTCCCAAAATAAAGTAGGTCTTCTCCCGAATTATACTTCACATAACATTCTTGACCCGCCCGAGCAATGCACTTCATGACTTACGCTTAGTTTCCTGAAACATGAGATAAAGTGTCAACTACATAACGTAGTGAGTGAGTTACAGTTTATAAGTTCTTGACAAAACGTTTCGACAAAGAGTTCCGACAAGTATATATAAGTATAAATGTTTCTTAAAAGAAAGATAGCGAATAAAAGCGCTTAAAATATATATACTTTTAAAGGAGATCATATAGAAATAGATCAATAATTGGAAAAGTTAAGTTGCGGAGCAAGACGATAAATAGATGTTGTCATTACATCAGCGGTGGAACAATCCACATGTGTAAGACGATAAATATATGTTGTCATTACCTCAGCGGTGGAACAATCCATCTGTGTAAGACGATAAGTATGTATATGCGTAAGTAAAAGTAACATATGATTTAAGAATTGTATCAACCACTTGGCATAATATAACGTAAGAGTTCACACTAAACCGATTAACTGGTCTGATCCTGCCCGGACCTCGCACTATCGACGAGGTTTGTCTATTCTAGTAATATGTACTTAGATTGCCATCTAAAGTAAGGAGTGACCTCTCCTAAGTATCGATACCCATAATTACCAACGGCTTAAAGCTAATAGTGTGGAAATGTCTGAAAAATGGGGCAACTTATGTAATTTGTCTAAAACTGATAGTAGGCTCTTACGGAGTTTATATTCTCATCAAGGGTTTGTACATATACAATCAAACAATCATAGTTTAAGTCAAGATGTCAAATGTCAAAGGTGCCACATAAGGCGACTAAAAATAGTTTTACGCATATAAGTTCGATCAATGTCAATAGTTCAATAAAGTAATAGTTCATAAAAGCCATTGTTCATAAAAGACATCATTCATAAACATTTAGATCTCATGTTTCCCCCAAAAGGGTACTTAAAAGACAAAAGTAGAGGGGATGTAACTCACGGGTTGCGAAGATAACGAATTCGGGAAACGGTCGGAAAAGCGAGCCGGGAATCACAGAAAGCCTAGGAATACCAAGATTGTTTAAGTGTTATGATCTCATTATGTTATTATATATAATATATAATAGATGAAATATTAGTTAAACTTTAACTGTCAAGGTTATATTGTCCAAAAATAGTCCGAAACGGGTTTCGTTATGTTTAGTCCGAAAAGTGTCCAAGGTTAACGTTTTTATTATTATAATACATATATTTTGGTCGCTGAAGTGGTTTGGATCTTCTAACGAAATTTGGGCAGCGCTTCCGCGCCCAAATTTCATATCCAAAATCCAAAGTCACTTTCCCGCTCACAAAACACATATATCACATAATCTTATTTAAACAAGTTCATAATAATGTAAATAGTCCAATAAATGTCAAAATAATAAACATTTTACCAATCTCAGTCCCAAAATGTCAGTAACGAAAATCCAGAACATGTACACAAGTTTTAAACGACCAAACGACGATTTTTCGGGAAGACAGCAGCTGGTGTGCGTCGTCCTAGGCTACTGGGACGGCGCACCTGCTGTTGTCTTTTCCCGTTTTGTGTTTTTCTTGCAAAAACGATTATTCCAACCATAGATTACGACATGCATCTAGTAAATACTTCATAATACATCATTTTAACAGTTTCTAAACAACTTTTAACCATAAAAGAAATCTACCGGATGAAAGTGTTTGGATGATGGTTTACACGGATTTAGAGCTCCAAAAGTGGTGAAAATGCTTTGAAACCGAAATGGACTTGATCCTTCTTGCTTGCTTGGATATTTGGACGATTTTAGATGGTTGAAAAATGGGTTTATGTGGCTGTATTTTGCTGTGTTTGTGATGTTCTTGAGAGAGGATTAGAGAAAATTTGTGTGTGTTTGTGTTTTTATGTTTATAAAATAGAAAATGAAAAAGAAAATGATAGGGAGGTAAAAATGGGGGTTTGGGACTGCCAAAATGCAGTAAAAGAGTGTTAAGGGTCGAGATTGATTGGTTGGTGATTTATAAAAACGAGACTAGCAATAAAATTTCAAAAATTTCGAATCTGGACATCCAGGACGTCACACTGAGGGGTCTGTGCGGCGTCCTGGCTCATTTTTTTTATTATTTTTTTGATTTTTCGTTTTTGCGTTTTGTTTCGTTGGACCTTTTCGCTAACTGAAAGTTCTTAATTATGATACGTTATGAACTTAGGAAAGTTCCTTAGGTGTTTTCTTGGTATTAGGACTTATATAATTTGATTTCGAGACTGATTCCGACACTGACGTGTTTCCGGTAAAAGTACGGTTAAAGACAATGACAGACATTTAAAGAGACATAGAGTGTAAAATGCACCTGATATTTTAACGGTTGTCACATTCTTCCCGGGTTGAAAGGAATTTCGTCCCGAAATTTAGTTCGTCCCATCATGAAGAAGTGTTCTCGAACAGATGTGGACACTTCTGACGGATTTGGTCCTCACGTTCCCACGTGAATTCGTGACCACGTCGGGAATTCCACCGAACTTTGACAATAGGAACACGACTTTGCCTGAGTTGTTTGACCTCACGGTCAACAACCTCGCGGTCAACAACTTCAAGCGGTTCTTCAATGAAATTGAGTTTGTTATCGATCTTGACCTCGTCGAGAGGGATGACGATGGTCTCATCAGATAGGCACCTTTTCAAGTGCGAGACATGGAAAACATTATGAACGTTGGAAAGAGTCTCGGGGAGTTGGAGACGATAAGCAACTGGACCGATACGCTCTATGACTTCGAATGGACCGGTATACCTTGGGCTTAGTTCTCCGCGCTTCCCGAAGCGGACTACCCCCTTCCATGGCGATTTCTTGAGAAGCACTCAATCGCCAACTTGGAACTCGAGGGGTTTTCTCCGGTTGTCTGCGTAGCTCTTCTGCCAAGTACGGGATGTCTTCAGTCTTTCTCGGCTGGTGGTGATTTTGTCGATGGTCAAATGGGTCTCTGTGGTCGGCTGAAAGTTCCCTAAAACGTTAAAGCTAAATTACCTTACTTCTGGCCGGAACTTGATGTATTGTCATCTAGAAAATATCTGAAGAAACTACAGAGACGGTAAAATGGGTCTCTGTGGTCGGCAGAAAGTTCCCTAAAACGTTAAAGCTAAATTGAAAACTTTGTAATCTGTGTTAATAGCTTACCCAAGAATCATGCAACAAAAAGCAACTGTAAAAAGACGGTTTCCAGGAACTCGGAACCTCAAACACACGATATTATAAAAACACAACAACTAAAAACGAAGGGAAAGCAAGAAAAACTTAGTCAAAAGTACAATACATTAGTTTTCTGTCATATTAACATTAAAAACAGTTATAAAAAGCGCTTCTTTCCAGACGTTACTATACAATTAGCACAAAACCAGCTCGTCGCTTGAAAACATACATGCTAGAAAGAAACCCCAAAATGAAGAGGTGAAAAACAGGAGATTACACGATTCTTTACGTTTGCAATCTCCACCTATCATTTCTAGGTTTATTCACCTCTTTTAACTGCCTATCTTTCGATTTACCAAAATACTTTTTCTTTTTTTATCTTCCCAAAATACACAAAATCCACACCCGGTTTATGCTTTGGTGCGCGTTTCCCTACTTCTATACATAAACATATGTACGATTCAAAAACCAGCAGCCGAACTTTACCCACAAATTCAGACCACTCAATGAAAAAATAAAAAATTCAAAAATATTCAAAAAGTTTGAAAATTTTCGAAAAGTTTGTAATTTTCATCAAACTTTTTGAAAATTTTGAAAATTTTTGAATATTTTGAAAATTTTTATTCTCGCTTTAATTTTTTTTATAAATACCAATCTTATACTCACTTTTTTATAAAAACAGATTATTTTAGGTTAAAAACAGATTATTTTAATTTATAACCTAAAATAATCTGTTTTTAAAATTTATTTGGACAAAAATTTAAAATAATCTGTTTTTAACCTAAAAGAATCTGTTTTTGTCCAAATATATTTTAAAAACAGATTATTTTAGGTTAAAAATTAATATAATTAAAAAATTAAAAAATTTTCATGTTTTTCATCAGTTAAATTTACAAGTTTTTATAAACTGTATTTGTTTTGAATATCATTTGAAGCTAATCTCTATTATATTATAATGCACAATAACAAAACGTCATAATAAATTTGACATTTGACTCACAATCGTTAAAAATAGCTGCTACATGTAGTTGCATTTAATTGATGCCATCAAACAGTTGCCAAGCCATTATAAATTCTATATGATCATATTGCTCAAAACAACCCCACGATATCATCATTGTGTCACAAATTTTAAATAATTTAATTCAATCACCGACCTCATATTTTTAATATAATCACTGGCCTCATAATACTATCAATTCATCGGCATAAATGCCTCGTAATAATAAGGCCCTTATAGGCAATAATAAACCAAGATAAAAGTAAACATACTGAGGAACGATCAAAGCAGCCCACATATCTAAACGAAGCCACAAAACAAACCGAGCCACAGACAGATCTGGGGCAAAGATCAAACCGCCATAAAAACCACCAAACAAAAACCCTCTAAACCGCCATAAAAACCACCGAAAGCCACCGGATCTACCAAATACCACCCGGATCCACCAACCCTCTAAACCGCCATAAAAACCACCGCAAGCCACCGGATCCACCAAATACCACCCGGATCCACCAACCCTCTAAACCGCCATAAAAACCACCAAGAACAAACCTCAAGATCAGTCAAGATCGACAAAAAAAAACTGGAAAAAAAAATGAAAAAATATCAGACAAGATCCACCAAAAATGGTGAAAAACTGAAGAAAAAAAACTAAAACATATCTCGGTCAAGAACAAACCTCACGATCCAAACAACGGTAGACAAATCCAAAGATCCACAGATCCACCAACAAAAAAACTGAAAAAATCAGTCAAGAATCACAAAGAACAAACCTGGAAAAAGATCCACTAAGTACCAAAATCAGTCAAAAGATCCACAGATCCACCAACAAAAACTGAAAAAATCAGTCAAGAATCACAAAGAACAAACCTGAAAAAGATCCACCAATTACCAAAATCAGTCAAAAGATCCAAAATCAGTCAAAAGATCAAAAATCAGTCAAAAGAATCAACCAACAACCAAAATCAGTCAAAAGATCCTCCAACAAAAGCTGAAAAAATATCTCGGTCAAGAATCACAAAGAACAAACCTCAAGATCCAAACAACGGTAGATCAAAACCAAGACAAAAATAGTTTAGATCCGTAACCGAGATTTAAAGATCCGTAACCGAGATTCTGGGAGGTTTAGTTGTCTCCGAGATGGAAACGGCGAGGGTTCCGGCGGACAGTCTGGTCGAGGTGGCTGGCGGTGACGGATGGTGGTTCCGATGAAGGATGGTGGTTCTGGTGGCGACGGATGGTGGTTTGGTCGAGATTCTGCCAGGTATAGTTTTCTTCGAGGTGGCTGGCGGTGACGGATGGTGGTTCCACCGAGGTTTCGGCGGATAGTTTTCTAGAGAGAGGTCAGAGGTTTTAGAGAGAGAGAGAGAGAGTTGTGTTGTGTGTCTTGTGTGTTGTGTGTTGTGTGTTGTGTCTGTATTGTGTGTGTGTGTGTTGTGTGTATTGTATTGTATGCTTAAAGTGTTGTATTTTATGCTTAAAATGTTGTATTGTATGCTTAAAGCGTTGTATCTCTTAATCTCTTAATCTCTTAAAAACATCAAATGCATTATATAGTAGTAGAGATGATCTCAGCAGGATCCCCAAATCTTGTTAAGATATTACGCTTGATGAATGACACTACTTCTTTTTCCCTTACTTGAACAAACGCCTTAACTTCTATCCATTTCGAAAAGTAATCACTCATTGCTAGCATAAACACTTTTCCACCCAGTGCTTTGGGTAATTTTCCAACAATATCCATCCCCCACTTCATAAATGACCATGGAGCTAGGATTGGACACATCGGTTGTGTCGGTTGATGAGGAATATTCCCATGTCTTTTGCAAGGATCGGACTTCTGAACATATACTCTAGAATCCTTCCTCATAGTAGGTCAATAGTATCCTCTCCTCAAGTTTTTTGAAAAGAGTGCTCCTCCTCCTGTGTGATTGCCACAATCGGTGATCATAACTTTCAACTTCTCCAATTCCCTCGCCATACTTGGGCTAATACCTGAATCCTGCGAATTGTTAGTTTCAGCAGGAAATACATTTGACATGTTACATGTACGAGGTATCTGACTCGATGATCTCTAAACATTCTCATTATCACTCGTCGTCAAGACCCAGGTTCCATAGATCGGTTCAGATACTCTTGTTCCAGTAGTAGGACTTTGATATCCTATGTCTTGTCTCATGGACATGAAATCTCCAGTGTACATTTCTGAAGAGGAAACATCAAAGTTTAAGTTCATTCCTTGTAAAGGACTTGATCTTGGGATGACAAGATCTGTCATCCTAGCTTTTGATACCATCCATCTCTCTCTTCAGTTAATCATTTCCCCTCTCTATCCTCTTGCATTGCTCTGTGGCTAAAATAACGTTTTGCAAGAAAAACATCGAAAACCCACGACCTGTGCGCCGTCCCTAAGGACCAGGACGACGCAGCGGGTGAATCTGGCTTCTGTGCGTCGTTCCTAAGGTCCAGGACGGCGCACAGGTCTGCCAGTTTTCCAAAAACTTGTCGTTTGGACGTTTTAAACTCGTATACGCTCGCTGACTTTTTATGACATATATTGAGGAACTGAGTTTTGTAAATATAATAATATCGGTGATTTGTAATGGACTTTTTATGCTAAAATGAACTCGTTTAAATAAGATATCATGTTATATATAAATTGTGAGCGGAAGTGAATTTGAATTTTTAGAGATGAAATTTGGGCGCGGAAGCGCTGCCCAAATTTCATTAGAAAAATTTAAACCATTTCAGCGACCAAAGTTACTTGTGACATGACGATAATAAACGTTAAATTGGATTTTCGGACCAAAATATAACGTTAACGGTTTCAGACTATTTTCTTGGACAATATTAACCTTGACACTTAAAGTTTAACTAAAAACTTATCTATTATATTACATATAATAACATAATAAGATAATAACACTTGAACTCTCTTGGTACTATTAGGCGTTCCGTGATTCCCGGCTCCCGTGTCCGACTGATTTTCGAGTTCTTTATCTTCGCAACCCGTGAGTTACACCCCTCTCTACTTTTGTATTTTTAAGTACTCTTTTTGGGGGAAACATGAGATCAAAACCGTTTATGAACAATATCTTTTATGTGAAACTGCTTTATGAACTTGAATTTACGTACAATGATTTTATGAACTATTTGTCTTTGGAAACCTTTATGAACTTTTGCAACTGTATGAACTTTTGGAACTATTGCGAACTATTGGTCTATTTTGGAAACTTTGTGAAACTTATATGCGTAGACGATATCATATGTCCCGATTGGCTTACTTTAAACTATTTAGGCTTGCCCCCTTTTGACATTTGATTAGAATATGATTGTTTGATTGTATTTGCGCAAACCCTTGAGGAGAATATAGACACCGTAAGTACATACTACCAGTTTTTAGATAAAAAGTGCAAAGTGCCCCGTGTTTAAATCAATTCATTACACACTATTAGCAATAGCCGTTAGTAAATATGGGTATCGATACTTAGGAGAGGTCTCTCCTTACTTGTGGTTCGCGTCCTGAGTACATATTACTAAGTTCACACGAACTCCATCTCTATTGAAACTTTGGGGCGTGTTCTGACCATTAATCGGTTTAGTGTTAAATCTTACGTTATATTGAGCCTAGTGGTTGGTACAATTCAAAAATCATATGTCATTATTATTTACGCATATACCTACTTATCGTCTTACACATGTGGATTAATCCACCGCTGAGGTAATGACAGCATACATTTATCGCCTTGTTATACAACTTGAACTTTTACGAATGTTGAACTTGTTGACGTTGAACTACTACGAAAGTATATATACATATTTTAAGCGATTTTTATCCGCCAACTTCCTTTTAAGAAAACTTTATACTTATATATACTTGTCGGAACTTTTGTCGTTATCCTTTGGTCAAAATCTTATAAACTGTAACTCACTCACTACGTTTCGTAGTTGACACTTTATCTCATGTTTCAGGAAACAAAGCGTAAGTCATGAAGTGCATTGCTCAGGCGGGTCAAGCTGGTTATGTGAAGTGTAATTCGGGAAGAAGACCTTTGTTATTTGGGAATTTTTATTAAAACATTTTGTTATGTACTTGTTATCTAAAACTTATGGTTCTTGGTTGTAACTTTTGAACATTTGTACCTTTTCGAACGTTATTTTAAACGACTTGAACCGTTGATTTTAGTATAACCCGTGAAATGGTTCTTTGCTCTTCACATCTTGCGTGTCCGCTTTAGCGGGGTGTGACAATAAAGAACTTGATGTTTATTATATAGTTACAATTACTTGGGATGCAAGGTGTATTGTAATTAGGAAACAATTTATAATTACATAATAAACCCCCTCATTTGTCAATTATTACAATTAACACATTAATTAATAATTAACATTTAATAAACGTATAGTCGTGTCTAAATGTCAATGCATGCGACCCCATAGGCTCACATATTTATAGACACACAATTACTTGACGTGTTCAGTTACCAACATATAATTGAAAACAACACCTCAATTAGACGATACTCAACGAATATATCGATAGAGAATCTCTAAATAATCTTATAAACGCTTGTTGTGAGACAAGCGGAAGCATCAAGGTATTTTATGAAGGTCATTTAACTAATTAATAAGGTACATATACGTACACGTAATTACTTGTTATTTTTTACTATATTTATACTCATTATAATCATTATTCATTATTCATTTCTTACATAATAATAATGAACGTGAATATTTCAAAATGTTTTGTTATATCAATAAACGTATTAATTTGTATCAATTATAGTTTTTATATTATATTTAATGTATATTTTCTATAATTTTTATATAAAATGTTATGTTCATTATCATATCAACAAAATAATCAATAATTGAATCTTTTAATATTTTGATATTATATAATTTAATATAGTTAAAATATATTATTAACGTAGGGATGAGATCAAGAAAGACCATTGAAAAAATTGAGACCAAATCAAACAATCATAACTCTCCATTTCAAAAACCCACTTAAATTTAGTTATGTTTAAAAATTAAATATCTCAAAAACCGTAAATGTATTAAACGACTAAATTACACCATTTTAACTGATATTGTTAGTAGGATTTGGGCGTGTATTTATAGATCCTAAACCCTAAACACACATGGAAAACTCTGTAAAAAGGCTTAATCCACGAAGTCCACATACGCAAATCAAGACGATAGCCGAAACAAATAACCCGGTTGGCAAAGTCCAGCCGCCAGCTGGACGAATGTGCCCGACTGGCGGGTGTGCTTGGATGGCAAACATGCTCGACTGATACTAGCTAGTGTGGCCCGTTTGGCAAATACGGCTCGGACGATATTATGTGTCTCGTCCGGCAAATATGGCCCGGGCGGTATTATGCGTCATGTCTGGAAAATATGGGTTTCATCTGGAAAATGTGGCCCGGACGGTATTATGCGTCCCAACTGGCAAATAGGTCCCGAATAGCATTTTGTGTTCCGTCAGGCTGAAGTGACAGTCTATATGGAGGACATGATAGCATATAACCTTCCGGACGTAACGACCATCTTAAATTCCTAAGGAGCGTCACACATTTAAATACAATACGTTACACCTAGTATAATGATGTGAACGTTGGATCATTATGTCCGTCATTAATCATGACATAATGACCATTAGAGCTAATTACAAGGATGGTCCTTATCCTCTTACCCAAATGGCACTTTTCGTCCTATCTTTTGGATAAGTACATGGATAGTCCTTTGTTTGGAATTTCTGCACATGGACAGTCCTTTGGTCCGTTAGGGTTAACTCAATTATGTTAGTTATATCATAATGACCAATTTACCCTTTTTGTCTTATTCACAAAGGACCATTTTTGTAATTTTTTTTCTTTTTAATTTCTTTTAATATTAGAAAGGGAAAAAAATAAAAAAGGAAAATCCCTTTTCCCTTTTTCAATTGTGCAGCAAAATATTTTATCATTACCACTATACCAATTTGGAGTCAAAGATTCAGACGTCACCACCATAGCCAATTGATTTTTCCTAGATTTTAATATACTTTCAACAAGATTTAAGGAAACCAAACTAGCACGTACTACACCCCATCCCACACAAATTATAGGTTTTTATGTCTTCTCTCCATCTTATATCGACTCACAATTCGACTGGCTAACGAAGGCATACACGCCAACATCGAGATATTAACCACCAAAACATCAATCTCTGACGGCAAAACTCCGGTTCGCTTAAAAAGTCTTCCAATAGTGTACTCAAATAGCTCTTCCATCTCTATAATAGCATCTTCGTGACTAGGGTTTTCTTCACGGCCTTCAAACACCATTTTCGGAGCGTAGGTTTCTTCACCAATGTCGGAGCTCACAATCGCTTTGAGAAGAAACTTGTACTCGTTCAGACCAAGATTCTTCGTTCTTCTAATGATTTCACCGCTGAATTCGGTTGATAGGTTATAGTCATCTGAGGGTTTGTACAGTTGATAATCTAATTGAAATGCATCGAGGCTGATCTCTTCGGTATGGTTACTTATTAAAAACTTTTGTTTGACTTTTTTTTTATTTCTTTTTCGTAGATGTTGCATTAATCCGTGTTAATCTTTCGTAGATGTTGCACAATTGAACAAGGGAAAAGGGATTTTCCTTTTTTTTTTATTTTTTTTCCTTTCTAATATTAAAAGAAATTAAAAGAAAAAAAAATTACAAAGACGGTCCTTTGCGAATAAGACAAAAAGGGTAAATTGGTCTTTATGATATAACTAACGGAATTTAGTTAACCCTAACGGACCAACGGACTGTCCATGTGCATAAATTCCAAACAAAGGACTATCCATGTACTTATCCAAAAGATAGGACGAAAAGTGCCATTTGGGTAAGAGGATAAGGACCATCCGTGTAATTAACTCTGACCATTAATAGCCACACATTAGGACGTACATAAAATTTTAACTACTCTACAAAGCAAGGTTCTAAATAACGCGCCATGGCGCCGAGGCGCGGCGAGAATTTACGAAAACATGCAAGGCGTGTTTGTTAGGCGTGGCGGGAAAAAAACGTGGTCATGGCGTCTCACTCGTTGTTTCTCGCTCGTTGTGGGAGTGAGAACGAGCCCCCCTCTCGTTATCACTCCGGGTGACTCGTTCTGAGTCTCGTTGTGGGAGGCTCGTTGTTGTAACAACGAGTCGTTGTAAATTTTTTTTTTTTTTTTTTTTTTTTTTAATGATATAATTAAAGATAAATGATAAAGAATATGAAATATGTTTTATGTTTGTTTAGGTTTTAGAATGATTTGATCTAATTCTTTTTCTTAAGAAGAACAAAAATTCTAACTTTTTTTTTCTTTTTGTAGGTTTTCGGAGATGATGATGATGATGATGATGAGAAAGGGATTTTGGAACGAAAATGATGAATTTGAGTTTTTTGATGAAGCCATGGAAGTAGGT